>JAPMUY010001740.1:0-191070 GCA_026901105.3 Galaxias olidus
CACCTCTTGTTTGCGGTGAGCCACTTCCAGGAACAGGCATGGAGCAACCCAGGCTCAGGAAGGCTGGCTCCTCCTTGCTAAGGACTCTGCTCCGGGTCGGAGGGTGGCAGAACAGTGGCCAGCTGCTGTCAGGGAAAAAACCCCGGGGATGGCACAGGAATACTGGGGGTGTGCTGGACATACTGCAGCCTGATCTGACCAAGTAAGTTTGGTTTGCATTTAAATGTATAACAGTGTAAAATATTTTTGGGCAAATACAGAATATCAATAAAATAAGCATTGTACCAGCTGGCTTATATGGTTATATGTCCATTGACTTTTGTTAATTATAATATTATTTGTCTATTTGTTTTGATATGAAATTTAAAACATGCTCTGGTAGAGTAAAAACGCCGACAGCTTAGTGATAATCTTTACTATCTCTGATTATAGATGGGTCTACATTTTTTTTTTTCTGTTTGATGTATTATGTTGTTCGTAACCAGGGAACGCTGGATGCGCAATGAGGCGCTCAAGCTGGTTTTCTCCTGGACCTTGCTCAGGTGGGGCGCTCAGTATGGCCAAACAGTTGGACCGCGTCTTTCCTGCCTCGCTGCTGATCTCTGACCATCACCGGCTTGACAACCAGCTGCTGGGAGTGCGCTGCCTGCATCACATCGTCCTCAGCACGGTGAGACACTATAGGTCACATGACCCATGATGTGGGGAAATAAACCCTTTTCCGTTCACAAACTTTGAATTCCAAAATGGTTTGCATGCTGAAGGAGACAACAAGCATATTGCACTTGCTCATCATTGTTAGGGTCTTCAAAGTACTTGCATGCAGTCAGTTTAGTAGCTGGTGTTTGGGAAGCTGTTGTTGTTGTTACGGGGCTGGTGTGGAGCTGACCTCTGTGATGTTATCATGCCCTCCCAGCCTGCTGCTGACCTGCGGCAGTACAACAGAGCTCAGGTTCTCTACCATGCCATGTTCAACCGCCTGTACACAGCTGAACCTCAGCTCATACAGGTAAATACACAAACACCCACACAACATACACCCATCAGCCAAAACATTAAAACCACATGCCTAATATTGTGTAGGTCACCCTCGTGTCACCAAAAGAGCTCTGACCTGTCGAGGCATGGACTCCACAAGACCTCTGAAGGTGTCCTGTGGTATCTGGCACTAAGATGTTAGCAGCAGATCTTTTAAGTCCTGTAAGTTGCGAGGTGTGGCATCCAAGGATCGCCGGTTCACTGGTTATCCTTTCTTGGACCACTTTTCGTAGGTGCTAACCACTGCACAACGGGAACGCCCAACAAGACATGCCGTTTTGGAGACGCTCTGACCCAGTTGTCCAGCCATCACAATTTGGCCCTTATCAAAGTCGCTCAGATCCTAATGCTTGCCCATTTTTCCTGCTTCCAACACATCAACTTCAAGAACTGTATGTTCACTTGCTGCCTAATATATCCCACCCCTTGACAGGTTCCATTGTAACAAGATGATCAATGTTATTCACTTAACCTGTCAGTGGTTTTAATGTTATGGCTGAACAGTGTATACTCAACAAGAATTACACACACACACACACACCCGTGAACATTGCTCAAACGAGTACAACACACACATAAATTGAATCTGCTTTTGTATTCACACAGACCGACACTATCACAAAATGTTTTTTCCCAGGTGGTTTTGCTGTGTCTGTTTGACTTACTGCCAGTCTTAGAGAGGCCTCCATCTTCCTGTTCAAACTCCGGCGCCCCCAGGAAGCCTGGTCACTATGACGATGTCCTGAGGCTGGTGCTGACCCACATGGAGATGGAGCACAAGGTGGTGCTGCGCAGGGTCTACGCCAGCAGCCTGCCTCTATTTGTGGACATGTAGGTCTGCCTGCCTCTGTTTGTGGATATATAGGTCTACCTGCTTGACCAGGGTCTACTAAGGCTGACCTCAAGCTATTGCTTTCGATGGAACAAAGTTCTTATAAGTTAGAGAATAAGTTCCCCAGTGCTTTCTCCCTGGTCATATTCACCTTGTATATCAATGATATTGGGTTAATACATTATCTTAAACATTCTATAAGTCACTTCTATGCCGATGACACTATGCTATACATCTGCAATTAATAGCTGTGATACTTATTGTGAATTTTCCTCATTGGAACAACCCTCTACTGGAGTAGTTTTATTGTAAAGAATGCCAGACTAGGGTTGCATCCTTAAACAAAAGAGTCAAAAACATTAAATTTCAGGGTCCATTTAGGATGTCTTTAACTATGATCTCTCCAGGATGGGCATAGCTGTGGTGAGGCACCTAAAGAGGCTGGAGCGGGTGGTGACGGGGTACCTGGAGATCCCTGATCCTCTGGAGGAGCAGGCCAGGCTGACCATCCTGGACACCCTGGAGAAGACTATACTTGTGGCTTGGCCACGGTAAGTAACACTGTACTAGCATTATACTATGATAATAAATGGACTGTATGTATTTTGTTATTGCAGAAACCCCACTCCTTCATTTTTTAGTTTGCAAATTATAGGTTAGCAATTGCCATTACAGCTATGTTAGGGTTGAACTGCAAATAAACGGTACAAAACATGGTTGACACAGTTGACCACGACTAGGCTTTCCACCATTTAACAAGAATCAGTCATTTTTTTTATATTTTGTGTAATAGACTAGTAAATTGACTCTTTAGTTTAAATACCCTAGTCACAGAATAAGGAGAAAAATGTGACATAATTTAGGCATGAGTATTTTGTATTGAATGATGTTTGCTTGTCCGGTCAGAATGGAGTGTCGTTTACGGGTATTGGTGCGCTGCCTGTTGCGTTTGCTGTGTGACGTCTCTGAAGAACCTTTGCTAGCCACACCAGTCAAACAACTACTGATGGACAAAGCCTCTCACTGTCTTCTGCTACTAGACCACTGCACACACGGCAAACTACAGGTGCACATATGCACACGTCTAAATTCCTTCACCTCCTCAGTACACATTTCTTATCTCTTTCATTCAGATTTTACCCCCTTACATGTTTCTGTTTATTTACCCACCCATCTGTTTGCAGCCTCTCTTTCAGGAAGTGGACAGTAGCTGTGCTAGTGCCTCTGTTCTGAAGAGCCTAGAGAAGATAACCGGAGCGTCAAACATGTGACTACATCTCAAAGTCTTCTTGGCATTTACTCATGACCACCATGGACCAAAACCAGTCAATATTTGATATGCTAAAATGTAAAAATAGTGTTGCATTTTAGAAACACATTTGTGATGGCTAATTTATAATGGACGTTAGGTCTCAGTTAAGGTTCTTAAATGTAAAAACAAAAACCAACATGAAATAGTGTAAAGTTTAATATTTTTTCAATGTTATTCCTGTTTTTGACCATAGCCATACAACAGTTATACTTTTAATAATTGTGGTTTCTTAACTAGGTCCCATTCCGTTTCAGTGACAACACTGTAGTTATTCTGCAATTAAAAAATGTGCTTTCAATTTTGCTAAGATTGTATTTTACTATTACACAAATTATACTTTTGTGGGAAAAAAGTATATTAAGGTGGTAACACATCCGTTAAATACAATTCATAGTATTGTCACAGACTAGAAACAATGTATAAGGCTTTTTGGCTATGGTTGGACATGTCACTAGATTTTGAAGCAAACCAGTTCAACATAGTTTATAAAACAGAGAATTTGGGCCCAAGAATCCATTTAGGTGTATTTCACCTCAACATTTCACTAACGGAAAGCACACATGCCTTCTTTTTCTAAAACGCTTCTAAAGACTTAATTTAGCACATTAGGCCACGGGCACTTTATTTCTACCACAAATGCAATGCAATAGAATATCTATCATGCTCATTAAATGTATTGAATTAGCTCAATAAATATTGACCTAATCAAAATATTTAATTTCACGCTTTAAAATACTTTTCACAGGTGGAAGTGTAAAGAAATGTGTGAAAGACAAAGAACATGTCAGAATTGAAGCATCAGTCTGCAGTCTTTGGTACTATGTGGCTTTAGTCTTGGAAGCAGGCTCTGTTTCATGTTCGTACTCTATCTCCACGTAGGATCGTTTCTTCTTCAGAGGAGCCTTGCCTTTAGACCTGGCCTTAGGGCCCGATACCTCCATCTCCTCCTCAGATGCCTCCTCTTCACTTGACTCATCTTCCTCATCGTCGTCCTCCTCCTCCTCCTCATCACTGCTTCCTTTCAGGTTGTTCATGTCCTGAAAATTCACAAGATTTGTTGACTTATGCGGCACAACGTTGGAAGAAGATATGTTCAAAAACATCTGATATGATCAGACATCTGATTAGAGTGTGACACATCAGCATGGACTTTACCTCAAAATCACTGATGTCACTTTCTTCAATCTCATCTTCGGCTACAAATTCTTTCTTCCCAACATCCTTTTCAATACAAAAAACAAGTAATGTTATGTCTGCATAATGTCTAATCAACAGACCTGCTACGGTATAGCTCCCTCCTCGTTCTTACCTTGTCATCCTCCTCCTCCTCCTCCTCCTCTGATTCCGACTCAGTATCCTCATCCTGTTGCTCCAGAGCCTTGTCAAACGCTTGCACTGGGAAGTTGTAGATGTCTCCATACTGAAACAATACCAGACTCAATTATATAAGAAACATACAGCACAGATATATTTTACTATGAACTGTCAAACTGTTTCACACATCTTCAATAGAAAAACCCTAGCACACACAAACAAAATTAGCAATTTCAATCAAGTATGCTGCAATCTATTTATCTTGGGGTTTTAGTCAATGATACAGAGAATCTTCCTGACCGTTCCCTGTTTGAGTCTCTCCAGCAGCTCCTTTTCTATAGCATTCTCCAGCTGGGCAGCGATGAGGGCCTTTTCCTAAACAGCACAAACACATACAAGGCTTAATATTCTCCTCAAACCGCATCAAAAACACTGCTTTAAACTGATCATAGATAACAAACAACACATACCAACATTGAACTTTTTAAACAATCTAAAATTAAACCAGGTATCTTCATTAAAAATGACACAACTATCCCCCAACCAAAACACTTACCTCTTTCCTCTTCTCTCTACGTTCTACCTTTCTACTGAGTGGCACCAATTTTCTCCTACAAGAAGCACACAGCATTATTAGGTGGATATTTGTACGCATTTCTAGTTTGGAGAAGATCATTACCCCAAAATAATTACACATTGGGTGTGCATATGTTGACAGGAAGGACCTAAGAAACATTGCTTACTGTCGTTTGAGCGTGAGTTTGCGGATTCTGATGAGGTACTGTGTGATCTTGGTAAAGCGCTGTTTACATTTATGTCGGAGGAAACGAGGCCAATATATCAAGCACTCATCAATCTGTTCTAAAGCCTTCTCATAGTTCTTACTCAGCTTTACCTGAAGGAAAGATGACACACAGATTGATATAATTTGTAGGGCTGGGTATACTGTGCATGTGGACACTTTCAAATCAATGTTAGTAGCACATGGGTACTTGTTCCGATATTCGCTGACTAAAATTAAGTCACAAAAGAATGCGTCTACAAATTCCAATATAGTTTTTAACAAATGTAAACTCATTTACATTTCTTTTGCAGGAGGGATCCTACAATTACCTTTTATTTCTCAACATAAAAAGAGAACCATAAAATGGCACTTTACACTTAAGACACCACATATAAAAACATTTGATTTGAAATTACACCTGTTATGGCATTGATTTGCTTGGTGCACTTTCCCTCAGCAATACTTGACAAAGAACCAACTTCGCTAACTCACCTTCTCCCACATTCTGGCAGGGAAGGCTGCTCGCTCAATCACCTTCATGTACAGGAAAACTTGTCCTAGAAATACAAAAATAAAGTACCAGCAAGTTGGAAGTGAATGTTTAGAAAAACTTTTTTTTTTTTTTTAAATGGCAAGCTTTCCAAAGGGTGGTTAGAACTAATGGCCACCATTTCTTCTAAAGAGATTCAGAAACCCAATTATTTGAGTTTGATATTGACTTCTGAGAAAGTTCAAATGCCTGGCAAGCTCAATCTGTAGCGTAATTGTATTATTTATTTTTTATTCATCAAATATTACAAATAAACAATGCAAAATTATTTTTCTCAACCAGAAACTGCACAAGACAACTTACCTTTCTCTTCTCTGATGGTGGCATACTGGCTGTTGGCTAGTGGACATGATGATCGATTACACAGTCCTGTGATGTTGTACTCATTACGACAAAAGTTTTGGACCTTCGTCCTGAAAACACACAGGGGAATAGGTGTCACAAACTGCTAGCTAGCAGCAAGTACTGGAGAACTCCACAACCATGGACTTCAGAATTAATCAAATTTGTCTTAATATTTTCAGTGTGAGATTACACATAATATGCATCCTTGCGGCTGGTCTAGTGTCATGACTAAAAACAAAACATACACAATAGGACGAGGGGCCATTAACATCAGCACAGACTTGTTTTTATAAAAGCAAATGCTTTTACATAGTATTTTATCAACAATGTATGAAAATATTACATTCTCATTGGATTTCAAACTTACTTGACTTTAAAGGAGCAGAACTGCTTATTACCAATAATATCCCAGATCACCTAAAATCAGAAAAATAAAACCAGATATAAAACATGCAAGCGATTTAATATTTATAGAAATAAGCTCTACGCTGAACAACACCTTAGGTAACAAGATTTTATTTTCCATCTAGATGGGTTCATATACCGTGTTTCTAGACTTATCCAAGCCCATGCAATTACCCTAGCTCGACAAAAACAACAACTCTGTAGAACATTCAGTGTTTACAGACACTTAAGCGACGAGTTATTCAGACCAGAGACGTCTATTTAGCAAAAAACTATTTTGTTGGCAGTAAAAAAAAAAGGCTCTACACTAAAGTCGTTAGCTAAGGCTAGCTAGTATAGCATACATTTTCAGGAGGTTGAAGTCGAACAAATAAAGTATATTTCAGCGATACTTACGTCGTCGTGCTGCATTTTTTTTTACCCTTCAAGTACTTATTAAACCTAAGCATACGTTAATATTGTATAGAACAAACGGCATTAATATAGCTGGGAACCCGTTCTGTCAGTATAACCACATGGACGACGTAGAAGACGACATTTTTGGTCGTAGTGAAATAGCGTGACGTCATAAGACTAAGACGAGCAGGTTAAATCTCAGCATCCGGATGAAGTTTGTAGTTTTTTTTCCCAACGTGGTTCATTATCAGGTAATACGTCAGGCCGCGCTGAAAACAAACCAACCAAAAAGATCTTGGCAAACTTTGTACTAGTGTGATAGATTATTAAATTGACAGCACAACGCCGAAAATGTTCTGTGTCACATATTGTACATAAGTAAATTTTTTATATTTTCTGGTAATAGGGACCTACAGTAAGGCAGTATCATTTAAAAGTGGATAGAAATTACCACTACACGCAAAGTTGACAAAGTAGTCCATAGTATTAGTCCATTATTATTATTATTATTATTATTATTATTATTATTATTATTATTATTATTATTATACGGAAGCCCTAAGAGGACTTACATTGCAACTTATTTTTTATTCGTTTTCCTAAGATAAAAATTTTTTAATAATCGTTTTCCCCAAATCCCGAGATAATTAAGTCGTTATAACGAGAAAACAACTTTTGTTTTCCCGAAATCCCGAGATAATTAAGTCGTTATAACGAGAAAACAACTTTTGTTTTCCCGAAATCCCGAGATATAACGACTTAATTATCTCGGGATTTCGGGAAAACAAAAGTTGTTTTCTCATTATAACGATTTACTAATCTCGGGATTTTGGGAAAACAAAAGTTGTTTTCTCGTTATAACGACTTAATTATCTCGGGATTTCGGGAAAACAAAAGTTGTTATCTCGTTATAACGACTTAATTATCTCGGGATTTCGGGAAAACGATTATTAAAAAATAAAAATCTTAGGAAAACGAATAAAAAATAAGTTGCAATGTAAGTTCTCTTAGGGCTTCCGTATTATTATTATTATTATTATTATTATTATTGTCATCATAATATTACCTTTGACGTGAACTTCAGGTGTACTACTTATTTCCCCTTTCATATTTTTTTTCATAGTAATATTTCCAATAATTTATGGATCTACAGTTTTGGTGGACATCTTTTCCAGGCTCAGGCAATGATAGCCAAGTATTCCAAGCGGACATAGGCTTTCAGCTTGAACAGGAACCAACATGTGAGCAGCTTTTACGTAGTGAGGAATAAATTAATTCTGATAGTTATGAGGACAACTCCATTTCAATAAGGATTATTAACTTAAAACATTCTGCAAAGGCTTCTCCACCAATACCCCATATAGCTGTTAAAAGCTTTATGATGAACCTATGGTACCCAAGTTTATTTTAAATGTAATAATTCATATTCAAAACTTAAAAAAAATAAAGCTTGACCTGGGTTCTGCACCCAACCACTTGTAAAGAACGTGTGTGCTTCCAGAGATATGTAGTTCTTAATTTCCAGCGCAGTAAATTCACATGATACAAATGTTTAAAAGTATCAATAATACATTGACAGCTATGACATTTCGATTTTGTGTCCTATTGTCCATATTTTCTTTCTTCTTCAATAACTGCACACCAACTTTTTCCAAGCATATGATCTCTGTATGTTCTCTCACCCTGAACGCAAAAAACGTAGGCCTAATGACTTGCAACGTTAGAATGGGCTCTTAAATTATGGGCCTGCGTTTGGCAAGGTTGGTTGAAGGTAGGCCACAGCGATACATGAATGGTTTCGAACTGCTTAATATTCCAGCGCCGATATCGAGGTCCTGAGTTCAAGATCAGAAGGGCTGAGGCACACTGCGTAACAAGTCGGGCAGCACCTCTCACAGATTTCCTGTGATTTTCCCATTCATCACATGTATGAACCTTAAGGATCGGAAATTTGTGACAGCAGCGAAACAATCTATATTAAGGCGGTAATCGTATCATTCACGGGTATAAACTATTTGTTTCTTCTCCACAAAATTGCTCGATAACTACTAATAGAACACATATTGAATCAATTTAACTACATACAATAACTTAAAGAAGCCCTAAAATATATATATATGAAATAATTGTCGTTCTCTTTTACTAATATATTCAGTTGTAGTGCATTCTGGGACAACAACATCTAACGTCGTTAAGACAAAAACAGGTCTATATCGCCACCTCATGTGCAGGAGGGCTTTGACTCAAGTAGCTCAAGGGACCTGGCTTAGCTGTCTGCAAGATCAAAGGCTAAGGCTTTGGAGTACACATGTATTATCAGGTCGGTGCTAAAGTGCAACTGATATACATACCTGAATCCTACCCATTTAAACTTGTAGGGTAATTTTTCATCCAAACTTTCACACAAGTAGCTATAATTTTTTTTACTAGTTCACTGTGAAAGTCAGGCTAATGGCCAAAACCCATGGAATCTTAGGTATAAATCACATAACATTTGGTTTATGTGTAAAAGTTTAAAATAAGTGCAAAAGATATAGATTAGATATTTGGTAACCAATACTCAAGTAATTTTATATTTGACTGAACTAAAAATCCACCCACATCTTTTACCATTGTTAAAATAAAGCAGTTAATTTCTGAAAAACAAAATAAAACAATGATTTATTTTGAAATTGTGTCACCCTTTTAACAACTGTACAAGAGTGGCACCTAAAGTTGGCACTCATTTAAGCATTTTCCAGTTTATCTGTTCTGGTAACACATGGTACAAAAACAACTCAACCAAAGCCATACAACTGACACTCAACCGCAACAAACCTGGAAAATAATGTAACTGACATGCAACTAACATCAATTAACAGGTTACAATATAGGCATGCAAAAACAAGTCTTTTTTTCATAAATTTTGATTTACATGTCACACATACACATTCCCACACTACAGCACAACAGTATCATGTAAAATATAAATGCCACGATGGCTCCTGCTTTGAAACCACATCCACATCACTGTGTTAAATGAAGGATAAATGAGTCTTGTGTTCTGGTACAGGTACATCCAAGTATGTACAATTGGGAGATCCATTGCCCAAGTTGTCCTGTCGTCTTGAACAACAAAGAGAAGGTTTGAATCCTGGCCTTCTGTGTGCTTCAACATCCACTACTTGACTTAGAAGAATCTGTTTAGCTTTGGGACAGTGTGTCAGAAAGAGCTACTTAATCAGTGGTCCAAACCACATCATCCCAGTGAGCAGGAGTCCATCTCTGTATGTCGACAGTGATAGCTGCAGAGCAGATCAGTATTAGCACTGTGAACCAAAGTAATTTAACTTTTATGATGAGTGTTTGGCTTAGCCTGGCTGGACCAAGATGGATTGGGTTTCCATTCACTTAGTCCCACCGTGCCAGGCTAACCCCCCTCAATCACCGTAGAATATGTTTTAAAGATTTTAGTACAGTATTGGGTATAAGAACTGCTGCTGACAAGACACCACAAACAGAAAGACTAAGAGTTCTTGATAACACTTAACACAGTATTCTTTCACATAACAAAACCAACAGTACCAGATTAATTTTCAAAATGCATTTTGTATTCTCTCAGTTAAACAAATGTAAAAACATTAAACTATAAACCATGGAGCACAATTAAACACTGGCTTGAGCTCTGTGAACACCATGAAATCTTCAGCTAGCATGATAATGTTTTTTATGAATTATGAGTGAAACCACACAACTTCAGTCTTCCATTCTTTTGTTCTACACTTGCCCTTTCTCCATGTCCTTCCCAAGCCCTTCAGGAAAGGCGAGAAGCAATACATTTCAGGTGTCAGTTTAGCAGAGGAAATAATGGATAAAGAAATAGGGCACACTGACATCTAAATTATGTTATCTGTGTACCCTTTTGGCCTAAATATATCCGTATGTGTTGGAAAACCATCAGCAACTTATGTTGGTAAACCTTATGGCCCAGATATTCGAAGAACATAAACACAAATGTGAATATTTTAGAAAGAGACCTGACTGATACCAGAATGCAAGAGTCCAACTGTTAACACCCAGGCCTCAGGCACATGAAGAAAATAGGCAAAATAGGGTAAACGATGCTATCAACAAAATACAGGGAACATTTTCAGGCAGGCTGCATAAAATAACCTCAAGATTTTGAAGCTAGATATGTCATTGACCTAATTATTATGTGATCATCATGTTAATTTTCATGAAATTGTTAGGGGAACTACAATTTGGTGATACATGAAAGTAAAGGCTGAGATAAGAAAAAGCAATATGTTACAAAAAGGGTAAAAAAAATCATATGTGCCCAAAATATGATAGCTATAATAAGAAAAGGAAAAGAAATTAACAGTGTAGTTATAATATTTGACCAATAACTGGTGCTGACGGTGAATACCGGTGATAAACATGTAATGGACAATTTATATACATTTGTTGCAATGAAGAAGCCGTTGACAAGGTGATGTGTCCAACATAGAAACAACCCTTAGCAGTAAACTGATGTGAAAATGCTTCAACACCAGCTTCAGATAAGACATCAGGCTTCTGTAATGACGCATAATAACATGGTAAGTCTTTAGACTCAACTAGAGTTAAACCGGGAAAAGTCTAGCTCAAGATTTAACACTGACTGCAACACTTATAAGACACTTTGCACTTTCCTTTCCTTCATACCCACACAAATTACTCAGGAAATGCCCTGCCCTCTCCAAAACCTAGGAGTCACAACACCAATGTTTCTCACTCTGCCAAGGTATCGCTGTTGCAACACAAAACGTAGATAAAAAACAGAACAAACTGCTTTGTCATCCAATACTAGTTCTGTATGTCTCTTATATTGAGAAAAAAATCTGTTTACGAGATTAGGGTTGGACTGTTGTCTTGTTTGAAGAGAAATGTCCACGCTAAAGGTCCGTAGATGACTTATCTCCTTTATAGACTTCTAGGAAGTTTTTACCAAATCATAGACGTAAATGTGAAAATCGTCATCAAACTTGATGAAGTACACAGAAGGTTTGGCCTCCACCTGGTGGATGACCATGCCAGTCCTTTTGCCACCATCCTCTTTGGCGTACTCCACCTGTTTGCCCACCAGGCTGTCCACCACCTCACCGGGCTCTCGCTCTGCTGGTGGAGAATCATCTAGAAGAACAAGCGCACAACCAACTTCAGTGAGTTACTGAGCACAAGTGAGTAGTCCGAGTCATTGTGTTCTAAATGAAGGCTAATGTAACAATATTGCTAATGTTGGGCATTAATCAGCTATGTTCCATGCAGGCTTAAGCAGGACTAGACTGTCCTATGCTAATAAAACATGCCAAAAACATCATCTGGTTTAGTTTTAAACCATTTTTCAACTACGTTTATCTAGTCTGGTGGCTACAAGATATTCAGATTTTATAGAAATGTTTCTTTCAAGAAAAAGAATGGCCAGCAAATTTAGCAAGCACTAAAGGATTGGAATGGACTATATGTTGATTTAATATCCTTAAACAGCAAGAGTTTCCATTTACCTTATAAGCGGGAACGTACTGCATTTTAGATGTGTATAAACAATCCCAAACAGTAATTTTCTATGCAGCAAAAGCCATGGCTCTCTACACAAACCAACTCACTGGAATCGGGCATGATGCGAAGGTCTCCTTCCTTGTAGTCATCCAGCAGCTGGTACATGTAGAGCACGGGGTCCTTCTCGTAGGTGATGTAGAACCAGGTGGTCATGATTGGCGCCCGAGCCAGGACCATCCCTCGCCACTCCTCCTTGGGACCCTCCTCTGTCTCAAACATGTGCTCCACCGCTTTACCAATCATGGTCTCAGCCAGCATGGAGTCACTCACACGAGCCGGGGCTGAGATGCACAGTGAGATGCATAAGTGTAGTTCAGAAAACGTTTACTGTGCTGATATCTTTACTTGACCATGAAATCATCATTCACCAGGGTCTAGGACCAAGCTTTTGTGTTGTTGCAATGTGAACAAAATTGATACCTTTATGCTATCTGAACAGCAAAGGATAGGTTTATTACTTCAACAGTTATTTACTGATTTACATAAAACAAACTGTTTACGAAAACATCTGCTCTGGTCCAGTTAAACCCCAAATACCTACCAACTCGATCAGGCAGCACTTCCAGTCCCTGCACTCTCTCGTCAGTGTGCAGCTCCAGGCCATAGATGCAGTCAAAGCCGTCATACTTGATCAGATAGAGCGAGGGGTTTACTGGCACCTGGTCCAGCACTGTGCCCTTCCACTGGGACGCCTTGGAGCCCTCTTTCCAGGTGTGCTGGATCTGGCAGCCCACGATGTTCCGCCGGGGCTGGGCCAGCGGCTTACTTGGGCCCACACTACTTTTCTGTTTCCTGGGGAAGAGAAGGCAGAGAATGGGGTGACAAATGTGAAAGACACAAATAAAGACAAACACAATTCAATATATGATGCCCTAATTTAATTGCCAGTGGGCCATGATGTGAACATAATTTGGAAATAAATGGCAAAATTATATACCTGAGGAACAATTATACTTACTTGTGCGAGTTCTTTTTTTTCATCATACTTGCAGACACACCTGAATGCCCTGGAATGAACAATTAACATATACATAGGCCAAATTAAGTACTATTTCTAATGAGTGACCAGCAACAAGTGAAAATGATATGACAACAAATTTAGAAAACCTCTGCAGGATAAGCTCAAACACCTGCAGACAGACAAACAGACAACACATTTATAGACTCACCTCCATCTGGCCTTGGCCTAGGGGCAGCTGGGGTCTTGAACGGGGTCTTCATTCATCAAATGGTGTGGGCAGCCGAGCTGCCAGGCATGGGGTGCCAAGCTCTCTGGATCTCTGTTACTTGGTGGAGGCACTGGGAGCAGGGGTGACAGCAAATAGACTGCCCCCAGATGGCACGCAGAGTGGAGGCTCTTGCATGGAGTGGGTCACACAGTAACACCCTCTAAGTGCAGGACCATGGCACTTTGACAGGGAGAAAGAAAGACCATTAGTCTATGACAATTAAAGTCTGCAGTAAAAAAACACATGCAGGCTGCATGAGAATAGATAGCCACAATAGAGCTACAGAAGAGATTAGGTCCTGATGATGACAACTCTCCTATTTTATATTATATAATTCAATCTCAAATCAACATATTATCACAAGATTGGGCTGTATGGAAATGCTCAAAAAAATACTATTTCTGCTCATTGGAATTTATTTACAAAATGGAAGATCCAATGAACAACATTTACGTATAAAATAATTGTTGATATTAAAAAGCATTTTAATAATAACAATATCAAGTAGTAACTATTGCAGCGGCCAGCAATAGACCTCATATTGTCCTCAAGACAGGAGGATCCATTTGTTTACAGTGTTAAGCACGTGTGCATTGCTAATACAATTGTTCTGGCAACTGGATCTATCAAGTCATACATGTATTTCTCAGGTACCGAACTTCAATGTCAGCCGTTTGCGCCAGTATTTACAAAACCCGCATAGGTACTAACAGGCGCAGGCGAACAAAGGAGAAGCAGATAAAGGTCTGTTTCACATGAGCAAAATACAAACTGTGTAGGGCGACTGCTTTATGTACCTAGACACTGTAACCACAAACGAAGCATTTACACATAATGTTCCTCTATACGTGGAAAAAACGGGCCTCTTACCAATCGAATAATCAGTTTCAATGCATACCTGATCTACCGTAGGTCCAAATTGATCCCCTTGGCTCAGTTTGCATACAGCCCAAATTCTTCTACCGAGTCCCGCCTATCTCTGTCTACCAAATAGTGGTCGACCGATTTGAATAGTGAATGTACGTTATCTTCTTCCTGCCAAATAGTGGCATTAGCGTTGACCTATTTTTTCTTACAACGTTAGACTGGCACCTGTGAAAGGAAAAGTAAGAGCAAAATGCAACATATTTGGAACTCAAGATTTTCTTTTTTGAAACATTTTATGCTTTATACATGGCTAAAACCAATGCAAACATAAACTGCATTGTAATTTTACCTTAATTACTATAGGTGGCGTATTTGTGCACAGATGAAAAACAAACCAACAAGGAAGAGCGCAAAAAGTACACTCATACTTTTCCGTGCTGATTCAGAATCAGATTTGTTTTAGTTTTGTAATGATAAGTGATAACAATGAAACGGCTAGCACTGATCCAGTGACATATTTAGAATTCGTAGGTGAAGGAGGCGCTATGCGCCGGCAGGAAGCACGATAGGTTGGCGTTATTAGTTCTACAGTGTAAATCTATAGGACGGGGCCATTTCTTCCAACAAGCCACTATTGCTAATGTCAAATAAGTCGCCAAGCCATGTTGCCCCGTGTACAGGAATACAACTAACCCAAAATTTTCTTGCAAATCAGAGCGGAGGAATTTTTGAGTAGCGAAGCCTAGCAAGTTTTTGGTGGAAGCTCGGTACGTAAAAAATTACGCCACGGATAATCGGAATCCGACACTCTGGAAGAAACGGATATATCACATTCAAATAGACAGAATGGACTTCATTTAAACAACATCCCAACAAGATGTGAAATGACCCAGGGGAAAATACCGACTGAAACCAACGACATCATGTTGGTCAGGAGTTCGGTAAGTCGCTACTCGCTAGCTAATAAATTAATACCGCTAGTTTGCTAGCTTGTAGCGGATTCACTTGTCTTGAGTCTGAGACGAGACTGATATTACCGGAAGAGCTGACTCTTCGGGTAGCGTTAAAATAAGTGGGTGAATAATAATGCAGTTTGAAATGTAAATTGTATTGTTGGCTGTGTGCAATTATCTAACGTTAAAACCCTTCCTTGCTATAACAACTACTGTGTTAGCTACGCGCCAAGAATGACTGAATTAGCCAACGAAAGTTAACAGCAAATACACATCACCCGACGATAACCATTGGCTTGCATTGTTTACTGTTAGTAAACGTAAGTTGACTCGTTGTCTGTAATGTTAAAATAATATATTTTGTTATACATTAATCGAAAATATTTCCATAATTTCTATATACCCCATTCCAGCACAGCACATGCCGTGCCAAAGTCACCCATGCAGTGGTTGTCATCTTTCTGGAGTTCTTCGCTTGGGGTCTGCTGACAACTCCGATGCTGACGGTAAGTAGCTACTGTTTAACGAAACATTTGAAAGAACGTCGCTGTCAATGTCCAACGTTTGACGGTTTGTTTATTCTTTCATATGCTTTTATTTTGTAAGGTATGGCCACAGCAACATTAAACATGAGGACAAAGTTAAATATATTGTTTTTATAATACAAGCACACGCGTTGTTAAAAAAAAAACTGTGAAGAGGACATGGGCAGAAAGAGAAAAATGTGCAGGAAATCCTAACCTTATTCGTAAACATTTTATTAGGTTCTTCATGAAACCTTCCCTCAGCATACATTTCTGATGAATGGACTGGTACAGGGGGTGAAGGTAAGGTTTAGCATCTTTCCAAACAATTTGTTCAAACGTTGTTTGTCAAACGTTTCATCCCTGTTATGTTTGTCATACTGAGGGATACTGTTTAGCAATCTACGTCAATGTATAAAAATGTAGGTTGTCATGACATATTTGATCTATTTTACCGTTCCTCAAACACTGTTCTTGTAAAATAAGTAACTGTCAGTCATGTGTCTTATAAGTCAAATGCTCTACAGTAAGAAGACGTTGTCACAGTGTCTCATGAGCTCTGATGCATTGCAGTCTGCATAAGGATGTATTTAACCCTGACTTTTGTGATCCATTTGTTGACATTCTGTCTTTGTGTGCGTGTGAATGGGTTCTCAGGGCCTGTTGTCATTCCTCTCGGCCCCTCTGATCGGTGCCTTATCAGACGTGTGGGGTCGGAAGTCTTTCTTGCTGATGACCGTGTTCTTCACCTGTGCCCCCATTCCCCTAATGAGGATCAGCCCCTGGTGAGGAGAAACCCCTTTAAATTAGGAATGTCCAGATCAAGTTTTTATATTCAGTATCTGCTGATACATCCGATATTGGATGTTCTAAGACACAGTGTGTTCTGCAAGTTAGTGAAACCAATTTGATTTAGATTGCTGCATGAGGGTTCAACGCTAATGTTTCTTTCTACTTGCCCTGTAGGGCCATTGAATCAGAAATCTACTTGCCCGAAGTAAAGTTTTACTTGCCTCTATACAAATAGTTTCATTCATAAGTGGTTATCAAATAACAAAGACTAAAGTTAATTGTCATGATCTTAAATCCTTAAAACCATACAAACACAAATCTATAACTTTTATTAATCCTAATAGAATTCTCTGTATGTCACTCACACCATTTAATCAGAATTAATTCAGCAACCATTGTGCCATACAACATTTATCGAATAGTACAGAAGTTTAGTTGGGTGGCGTTAGAGGACGTAGGCGGAACTCCAACTTTGTGTTGCACAGCTTGAGGCATGTGTGAGAGCGAGGCGGATTAAACAGGTCATAACAAGAGCCAACAACATCTCGCATTTGTATCAGTGCTGTTTAGCGTTGTCATCCGCAACCACAGACGCAAAGTTGAAGGAACGTTATGTAGCTAGCTTTGTTGCCTGATGATGGGCTGAGTAATTGCAATGCAGATATTAGGGTTTGTCAAATAAGTATCAATGGCATGTATGCAAGTGGTAAAACATAATCGCATGAACCACAGCTAACGTTACCCCGTGTTATGGAATTATATTTTTGTAAGCAAGGGGAACGAGGCCAAGGGAGCTGTGTGTGTGCGCGCGCACCTATGCTTTGCCTATTGATGAGAAGGAAAAAGAACGTTAACACCACCCAACTTAACAGAATAAAAAATCACACATTTTGTCTTCGCGGAAGTGACAAGAGAACACTGACAGCAATGTTGAACCCTGACTACATAAACAAAATTGCCTGCAGTACAGCTTTCCTCTAATTTCCTAAAACACGTGCCTCGCTGCCGCAGATTGTGGATAAAAGCCTAGCGGTTTATGACAATTGGCAGTTGGCATAAAATAAACCAAGTATCAGAATTTGCGGTCTTAATATATAGCCGATACTGAGCCTTTAAAACATGTTATCGGGCCAGATACCGATACTCTGGATCGGATCGGGACATCCCTACTTTCAATACAGTCCTATCAACCCCACCTATCTTTCAGTTACCTATGAAAACCCAAAATGTGTTGTTCTTGTTTGTGTGCTTTTCCCACTGAAGGAATACCATTTTAGTCATTTTGGGGGGAAAATTACAATCGGCTTAATACAGTCCGAAAACGGGCTTCTTACAATCATTTGTAAACAATCATTGGATTTTTGCTTGTGGTGTAGGCATCACCTTTAATCTGTTCCTACTGAAACTGAAGCTCTGGAAAATGGTTAGATATAGAATAGCACTTCATTTGAGTGTAAACTTTTGATAATTTACAAAACGGAAATATGATCATACTATATGTACGTCAAGCAAGCAACTTTATGTAGACATAAATTGCATGGCACCTTGCTGCTCTAGTTAGATAAAAAAAAATTTAATTAAGATTTGCCACTCTTCTTGACACTCTCCTTGACACTCTCCTTAAAACTGAATTAATCTGACCAAAAAATTGAAGGACCAGTTGCCTTGAACAATAAACAAAGTAGTTATTATATATTTACATTATACTTCAGAAATAAATACACAAATGCAAAAGTCAAGCACTTTATAAATATGTTTTACTGGCCATTTTGTCACAAAAGGCATAAAGCACAATAAGGAAGAGACTGCTAAAGAACAACTAGTTTTCATGCCATATGACAACTAATAGTTGCGTACCAAACTGTTTGGTTCTTATTTGAAGCAAACATTTTATATTTCACTCTGTTTGCATGGTTTTTCTACATACTAAGTAAGTTTATGCATCATTAGGATGACATTCTGATTCAAGACCCATGGGTCAAAAAAATAGGTGGGTAATACAATACTTTCTTAGATACTCAATTACATTTTAAAGCAAGTACTTTTAAACATTCACTCAAATATATATTTTTTGTCATATTCTATTATGGATATTTGTAGTTTGACTTTGTACACCATTACCCAGAAGGGATCACCTGGCAGCCTGTTTCAAACCTGATCTAGAAATGTTGCTTAGAGCAGGTTAAACCTATTTACTCTAACAACCAATCCCAATATCAACTTTTGAGCTATGGCCGCAGGCAATGTTGTGTAGCATTATGGCCCACCGCCACGTCCTTGTGAGGAGCAGGTGATGGTGGGAGGCATGCTACTGAGGGGATCAAAGTAGAGAACCCCCAGCAACCCCTTGGTCCCCACTCACCTGCCTGCATCCCACAGGTTTCTGTCCCTAAAACCTAGTCTCTAATGTGTACAGCCTACAGATGTACTTGCAAGCATACAAACAGTCTGAACAGCAAACAGGCGATAAGCCCCAGACAGGCAGACCATGAGACAGTGAAGCGGGCAGACATTGTGCTCTTTGTGGACTAGTCACATGCTTCTCATGTGAGGGGGCCCCTCCAGCTGCAGCAGCACAGCCCGTCAGTTACTCCTCACTGTGCTTGGCCTACTAAGGTTCTACCCAAGGGACCCTGTGCCCATGCAGCTCTCATAATACACAGTCCAAGTTCACAGTTGACCTAAAGTTTGATTGGTTAACTTCAGTTTGAAAGATACAGTTCAAGTTCAGCTAGTGGTGTGGGTCCAGTACTGTTAAGGGATTAGACTATGAACAAATAGGCATGATTAACCGGATTATTCACTTGCATGTTATTTTACTGCTTTATTTGTGTCTTGTGTAATGACATTCTTTTCAAATATCATAGTATTTTCAATACTCATTTAAAAGTTTCAGTAGCATTTGTATTTCATGTAAATAATTCCCTAATGATATGTCCTAATGCAGTGTCTGTGTGTCTATCTCTGTAGGTGGTATTTTGCTCTGATCTCAGTGTCTGGAGTATTTGCCGTGACGTTCTCTGTGATTTTTGCCTATGTCGCTGACATCACAGAGGAGCATGAAAGAAGCACAGCATATGGACTGGTAATTCCTTTCATCATAAAAACGAATATTACTCGCCCCTTTAAAAAATGTGTCCATTCCTACACCTTACCCAATGTATACAAACACACTCACTTAAATTCTTCATGAGATTAATTGAAGGCTAGTCAACTGTAAGCAGCAATGCGGACCACAGTGTCACAACATGGGAGGATTGTTTTTCACTTTAATTTATGATTATGTGATTAGATTTATGAATACCCAGCATTAGAAAAGGGGCCATCTAGAACGGTCAAAATGCTCCATGCACGTTGGATTGATGCTGCCTATCCTAACAAATAGCACTTTCAGTGTGAGGGTAATAATGCTTTGAGAACATTGAACTGAAGGGTTTGTACAGTTGAAAGATAAAGAATGTAGACTACATGGTAAAGTCAGCTGATTTCTCTCTTTAATTGTACCTTCCCAGGTGTCTGCGACGTTTGCTGCAAGCCTAGTGACGAGCCCCGCCATTGGCGCCTACCTGTCAGCTAACTACGGCGACAGCCTGGTGGTGCTGGTCGCCACGGTGATTGCTGTAGCCGACATTGCCTTTGTGTTCTTCTTTGTGCCCGAGTCGCTGCCCGACAAGATGAGGCTAACTTCCTGGGGCCTGCCTATCTCCTGGGAGCAGGCCGACCCCTTTGCTGTGAGTATCAAAGTCTAGCTGGAAAACGTGAGCTACTCACATTAACCCTTTCTTATGCCTTGACATGTAAAGCCCAACACATACCGATCACCAGCTCTATGCCTTGCCTCATGTTGCGTTCAGGATTACGGCCCTTTCTGTGTTGGCGCTCTGACATGTTGCCCGTCCTGTCCGTCATGTCACTCTACGTCCATCAGGTAGCGAGAACCATGAGTGGGGCTACAGAAAAAGTCAGGCTTCTCTCTCTGCTTTCCACAGTCCCTGCGTCGCGTAGGGAAGGACACAACAGTTCTGCTGATCTGTGTGACAGTGTTCCTGTCTTACCTGCCTGAAGCTGGACAGTACTCCAGTTTCTTCCTATACCTGAGACAAGTGAGTCAGCCAAGGCTACATAGAGACCGATTGGGTTGGGTGTGGTCTGGTTAGTAAGCCATGCCAGGCTAGGCTAGGCTAAGCTAGGCGAGGCCACGTAGATATAGGTAGGCTATGCTAGGTTTGGTCAGTTTGGATATAGGCAGGCTAGGTTAGGTTTGGTCAGCTTGGATATAGGCATGCTAGGTTAGTTGAGCTCAGTTTTAGATAAAGACTGGTTGGATTAGTTGTGGTCAGGTTATGACTGCATGCAGGCTATGTTTGGTCATGTTAGATAAATGCAGGCTAGGCTAGGGTCAAGTTGGGTCAAGTTAGATAAAGTTAGTCTAGACTATGCATGGGTCAGGTTAGATAAAGTTAGACTAGACTATGCATGGGCCAAGTTAGATAAAGTTAGACTAGACTATGCATGGGTCAAGTTAGATAAAGGTAGACTAGACTATGGATGGGTCAGGTTAGATAATTGTAGACTAGACTATGCATGGGTCAGGTTAAAATAAAGGTAGACTAGACTATGCATGGGTCAGGTTAGATAAAGGTAGACTAGACTATGCATGGGTCAGGTTAGATAATTGTAGACTAGACTATGCATGTGTCAGGTTAGATAAAGGTAGACTAGACTATGCATGGGTCAGGTTAGATAATTGTAGACTAGACTATGCAACTGTAAATAAGGTTGCGTTGTTCTTAGAAAAAAATGCTTTAAAGACTGTTATTTCACCATTCAGAAGATTAGATTGTATTTGCCTGGTAACGCTTCCGTTGAAAAATCTTGATTAAACAAAGTCATTTTTATGGTGCAGAAATGTTTATTCCTGTACTTTTCTCACTCCTTGGTTTTCCCCTGTGCTGAGCTGAATTGTGGTGTGATTTCTATCTTTCAGGTCATTGACTTCTCACCGGCAGCCATTGCTGCTTTCATTGCCATGGTGGGGGTCCTGTCCATTGTTGCCCAGGTATTCTTGCATGTCATTTGAAGTCATACTTTAGCCAGTACAGTTATATACTAGGTCCTTCATTATTTACACTTTATATTAATGATATACTGTATGTGCCTCTATAAAAGACTGTAAAGTACATTTCTATGCAGATGATACCTTTCTTTATGCCTGTGCTCCATCCATGGAACAGGCAATGTCAAACCTGACAAGGGCATTTCATTGTGTACAAAAATCCCTTAGAAATCTAAAATTAGTCCTTAATGAGTCAACAACTAAATACATGCTTTTCTCAAGGGCCAAGGCATATAACATTTGCTCCCTTAATGGGGCCCAAAATGAGCGTGTTGCAGTTTACAAATACTTGGGAATTTTGGGGATGTAAAGTTATCATTTAAGACACGTGTGCTTCAACTCACAAAGAAGGTGAAGATCAGACTTTATATAGAATAAGGTCATGCTTTCCACTTGAAAATAGAAAGACAATTGTAAAATCTACTCTCTTGTCAGTCATGGATTATGGTGATATTGTGTATGCATGCAGCCTGAACTATTTTAAAGTCCCTTGATGCAGTTTACCACAGTGTGTTTTGTAACTGTGGATAGTTCTAGAACTCATCATTGAACACTGTATGCAAAAGTAGGATGGTCTTCTCTTAGTGATAGGAGAGAAAAACATTGTCTCTTTTTTGTTTACGAGGTATTGTTGTGCAAGTTACCTTTTTACCTTACTTCATTATTTAAACACTAGTCCAGTAGGACACGCTCACAGGACTATATCACCCTTGAAAGCCCAAAGTGGAAACAGAACTGGGTATATCAGCTTTCAGTTTTTTGGCCTCGGATAAATGGAACAAGGTTCAACAGGAATTTAAATTAGAACAGTTTGTTTCTGTTGAACAATTTAAACTTTTATTGGAGGATTTGGGAGCTGAAGAGTGATCTTGTTTTGGTTGAAACTTATATATTGTGCTGTATTGTAAATATTGTATGGCAAAAGAGTTTATTTATCTTTGCTTATTTTTTTTATAATTTATATATTCTGCCTTTAAACAGGGCACTAAAGGTCTCCGTCGGGTAACCCTGTATGAAGAATAATTAAAATAATAAATTAGTTTCTCTAAACGGCACTTTGCACTTAGAGATCTTTGTTAAGCTTTCTGGGTGTATCACAGTATTTCAACCTTCTCTCTCTTTCTCTATTCTGTCAGACTCTTTTCCTGAGTGTCCTTATGCGGACCATAGGCAACAAAAACACCGTTCTACTGGGCCTGGGGTTCCAGCTATTCCAACTTGCCTGGTATGGATTTGGATCAGAGCCGTGGTGAGTGAACCATCCACCACGTCCACAGCAGAAGATTCAAACAAGCCTCTGCAGTGTGGACGAGTGTGGCACCTATTCAGGAATGTCCCTACGCCATGTGCTGACAGTAACAAACACTTATTCAGTTGTCAACAGAAAGCTGCCTTATACTTCATGAGGTTAGAGAGCTAAACGATCAATAGCTAATGTTACCTTGGTAGATAATGTCATTTGATTGTTACCGAAGGGTAACTTGCTACTCCCCTGGTGATGAAGTTTCATTTCGTTTTTCAACAAAGACACTTAGTCAATCAAAGGTCCACACGGAGGTGTACCAGTTAAACTTTTTGGAAGTTAAGTTTCACAAGTAGTTACCCACGCAAATGTCAAAGTATTAAAAGCGTATGCATTACTCCGCAATGTTCTTTTTGTAATAGTTTGTGATTAAGTGGGTTGTTCCATGGTAATCGGGGCAGCAGGAATGGTGTGTGTGGTGTTGGGCTAGACTCACCCTGGCTGCTGGCTTGTATGTTGCAGGATGATGTGGGCAGCAGGGACTGTTGCAGCCATGTCCAGCATCACCTTCCCTGCAGTCTCTGCTCTGGTGTCTCGCTGTGCTGCTCCGGACCAGCAAGGTGGGAAGACATGTCCCTTATCTCCCCCATGTGCCCCTTTATCTCTTTCAGCTCTGCATAGCACCCTGTTCTTTATCTATGTCCAATCACACAATGCTGTACAGGCCTGGTACCCATGTACTTTCTTAAGTGTATTCATATTCCTACTCTCTCCTCTTTCACTCACTCACCACACACATACACACATGCATAGAAGTCTTCTAACACAAATGATTGAATCTTTCTTGTGCTAATGTCATTATGTGTGTGTGACCAGGTGTGGCCCAGGGGATGATCACAGGGATCCGAGGCCTGTGTAATGGTCTGGGGCCTGCCCTCTATGGCTTCATCTTCTTCCTCTTCAACGTGGAGCTCAACGAGATAGACCCTGTGGGAGACGAGACCGCTCACAGCCCGCCTGAGGTGCACACACACACACACACACACACACACACACACACACACACGAGTAAGTTCTGCCAGTGCTGATTGTGGGAGAGGAGATTGAATGTGTAGGACTGTATGAGAGAAGCTGAATATGACTATTAAGTTTATACAAACTAATACGTGGTGGTGTAAAACGCTTGACTTTGTCCCTCTGTTGTCTTTAATATTCTTTCTTTGCCACTATCTTTTCACTCTTGCCA
This sequence comes from Galaxias olidus, assembly GCA_026901105.3. Taxonomy (NCBI): domain Eukaryota; kingdom Metazoa; phylum Chordata; class Actinopteri; order Galaxiiformes; family Galaxiidae; genus Galaxias; species Galaxias olidus. The sequence continues at coordinate 24,527 of JAPMUY010001740.1, forward strand.
TTAGTTCCATGCTACAGTATATCCTGGCAGTTGATAACCAATGCTCGCTCTGGTTGAACGCTCAAATTCCTACTAAAGAGTCTTTCTCTCACACACACCCTTCCCTTTCTACTTTATCCTTTACCTCTACCATTGTTTCTTCTCTTCCCGTAGAAGTCCGTCATTCCGGGCCCCCCCTTCCTGTTTGGTGCCTGTGCTGTACTATTGGCTCTCCTGGTGGCCATCTTTATCCCAGACCAAGAGCGCTTGGCCATGAAGACGTGCTCCGCCCGTAAGAGCAGCACGGCTAGCGGCCATGCTCAGAGCAGCAACCCTCTGACCACGGCCACCAGTGATGAGGACATCGAGCCGCTCCTACAGGACAGCAGCTTGTAACAAATGGGCCAGTTCCTCTGGGACTTCTCTCTGCTAGTACCGCCCTCTCCCTGCTGCGCGCAACCGACCAACGATGCTTTCTAGTAGAGTAAGGGGGTGGAATGCACTTGATCCGAAAGATTTCAAGGTGGTGCTGGTTAGAACTCTTACCCCCACCCCTGTGGATTGGAGTGGTGATAAAATCACACACATCCACTTGAAAACAGCTAAATGGAGGCTTTTAGACTCCGTAACAGGCTGTGTTTTAACTCAACCTGTTACTATTGTTGTGTAGATTTTTTCAAAGGAGACTACAAATTCCATGCCACTTTTAATCATGTTGCTTTTCCCAAATTAGCTGAAAATGGTAATGGAAAATACTTTTCTCGTTACAAGCCAACACCTTTTCAACACAATATCACTTATACAGAAGTCTTCAGTTTTCAATTGTCTTTTACTGATGGAGAGAAGTGCAGCTCTTTCCTCTTTCTGGGGTCCACTATAACTACTAGGATCTTTCATGTAGGGTTAATTTCTGTTCCAGGTCAGTGCAGCGTCATTCAAATTCAAATTTGAATTTGAATCATTGTCCGACCAGATCAATATATCATGTCATCATGGCACAGATTAGGCCTGTAACTAATTCACTTATTCTGGAATGCTGAGATCTCTGTTCCATTTACAATGTAGGTAAAACAATAGGATGGGTTCCAGAGGACCATAAGAAGGTTTTCTTTATGTTTCCTTTACATGTGTGCCACAAAAGCCAGTCACCATTTGTTTCTGTTCCATCTCATCTGAGTGCCGCCCTGTCTCAAAAGAATATTTTGCAATCCTTTGAAATATATGTGGTCTGTGTTTGATTTAGCAAACCACATAATTAAGAATAATTAAGAATAATGAAGTTGAGGCAGCGCTTGTATCGTCCACGGTACTGTGCAATGAATCCTGTTTTATTCTTCAACTTGTATAGTTAGGTTTTTAGGTCAGAAGAGTAGTATAATATATTCGTTTGAACCTTTTAAGGGTTATATATCCTTAGAAATCAAATTGCTGTCCCATCATTTTATTCTTTTATGATAAAATTTTGTTGAGTGAGTTGGAGCTAAAAATTGGGCTTTGTCAGAAGGCTAAGGTGAAGAGTCAGACATTCCAAAAGCACCCTACCCCTCGCCTGTTCAATAGCAATCCTGCCTCTTATTTTGGAAGGTTGCTGTTGCAAGACTATTCCATTCTCCATCAATCTACCTTAAAGCCCAATAAAGGATGGACAATGTTTCCAAGGTGGAGAGGTTTTGTTCCTGTTTCTGAATTCAATTCCAATCTTTTTAGTTGAATTCCGATTATTTTAGTTGATCCCAAACCTCTAGCCGTAGTCATTACCCAGCTACCTCAAATGTTTACCTCTCCATAGCACATGAATTTAAGTCTCCCAATTGGATATTTTCTAGCTCCCCCTTTCACAATTCAATTCAATAGGTCACTTTACCAACGGTTGCAATGACACTGATGAGTGACAGTTTGAGAATCGCGGTGAGATAATGACTAAAGTCATAGATTATAGAAACGTTTGGCAAACACGGAAAATAATAGACCCACAAGAATGGTGTCAAAAATCTATTTAAATAATTGGGCTTTAAAAACAATCAATAGTGCCTTTTGTGAAGAAGTAGATATGCTTGTTTGTAAATGTGATGTAAATAATAATAAAACATTTTACAACTGTTACGCTCCAGTAGAACCCCTTAAAGCGAAACAATTCTAACGACCAGTGCGTGTTTAGGAACTCTGCAGTAGTGATGTATAAATAGTCTGCTACTTGGAGATAGGTCCCAGTATACCTCCCTATATTGTTAAGAATCATGATACCGTTTGCTCTTCTCACATTTGTTGATGCAAAGTCAGATGGGTCTACCAACTGTAACAATATTAGTTGGACATGATACTGCTTATGTATATTTGCTATTAAGTTCTAACTTTCAAATGGGCCTGTTTCATGAGCGGATGTCTCAATGTCTTTGAATGCAGTGCTCCTCTTGAATGTTAGATTAGGCTAGGTTGACTGTGAACAGGTAAAGTGAGCTCTTGGTGTTCTGGTTTACCATGTGTTGCCAACTCTGAGCTGCCTAAAACATGTCCTTCTGCTTGAGGCTATCTTGTGGTCTTAATGCAACACCCTGGTAATGGTGCACACACACGATCAGTGTCTGTTATTATGGAACTGAAGACCCTTTGCCAATGGGCCGTTATCGTCCAAACTACGTTTGTCATGTCCTTCATATAGTGTTTGGTTTAATGGTTGATATGAAACCAAATCATGTACTATTTATTACAGCTTTGAAACCGGTGACTCAATCAACAACAATTAATAATGCATGACCTGAGTTTATGCAGACACATTTTTCCAGATGAAAGTATAGATTCAGGTGTCTGTCAGACAGTACATTTGCGTGAGTATCCCTTTGAAACTGGTTTTGAGGTGCGCTGATGTAGTATTGTCGACTTGTCCCCTGGACAGGATGTGGACCCAGAGGTTGATTTGCAACATTCTCAATGATAACTAATGTCAGGAATGGAAAACAACTTACATCTCTTTTTATGCAATCATCTACAACCTTTCAAATTGTATTGAATGTCCTGAATTCACCGTATTGTAATGTTGTACTGTAATCAATCTCCTCAGTTGTTTTGAACCTAACTGAGGACATATCTCTTCAAAATCAGTTTATAGACGGGACATGCTTGTTATAGTGGAGGGAAAGTTGAATGAGGTTCTATGAATTCTAGTCATATGCTGATTATAGAGGTTTTGGAACATTTGGTAATGCAGCACTTGCCTTATTAATCCATGTTTTGGGCTCATTCATTTTACCCCAATATTATCGTGGTAGGCAAGAGAAGAGGAATCACTTTATGCAGTTCAATATGTTGATTTCCAAAATAAACCCTGGGGTCTTTGACTTGACACTTGGTAATATACATGATGCATTGGTTTGCTGAATGCTGCTCCTTAATTTAAATGAAAACGTGTGCCTATGATAATATTCATGTCAAGACTTTGAGCTGTTGTATTTTTTTTAAATGACTTCAAATCTTTCAACATTGTTTGTGCATTTATAATTGCTTTTATCTCATTAAAACTATAATTTTGAATAATATCTATAATATTAATAAAGAAAAATTTATTGAAAAGGTTTTAGCTATGTGTTGTCTTCTGAATCCTAATTTGCCATAGTTTGGCTCATGCTCATTACACACAAGCACATGCCACTCTTTGGTAGCAAAATACATATACTTATATATAGGGTAGCTTGTGTGCAGTTATTATGGGTGACTATGAGCTATATTCTAGTTTATATAAAGTAATGAAATGAAATCACTAAACTGCTAAAACTATGTTCTCTACAGTATTTACCATAAACTTATGAAATAAACAGCGTAATGCCAATTTAAGATTATTGCTACACAAAAACATTCAGCAAATGACAGGCAAACAAATTGGGTCTCTAAGATTTAGTGTGAGAGCTTCATAAAATAATTTCACAATTATTGTAGAACAATGGAAGCTCTCTTTAGAGACGCAATCTGAAGGAGAACAGTCAGCTGAATAGTGCTCCCGGCTTCCTGGTTCTAACGTCCACTTGGTGGATGCTTTGTGAAACCAAACCTTTAAATAGTGCTCACAAAGACCCTCATGCACAGGCTGGAAACATTATGCAGCATTTCTCCCCAACTCACCCTTTTGCAGAGCCCTCTGCAATAATGCATGATTAGAGGACAAAACTGCAGCCACACATATTTTCGCCTCAAGTTCCCTAACTGATACCTTTTGCATAATGTGGCCTCTCTGTTAAAAGGTTTGACAGTTGTTGTTTTGAGTTTTTGTTGTACATTGCTGCTCCAAGTGAGGCGTTTGCAAAGATAAAGGGGGTACTAACTTTTAAGTGTTTATTGCAAAATTTATACACATCATTCACATGGATCTTAGTAAAAACCAAACAACGTAATTCTCTCTAAAAAAACATTGCATTCATCTCTTGGCAGACTATAGCATTTTTACACTATTATTTTCCAATTGTCAATAATGAGCTGGAGAAAGTGTTGGAATCCAAAACAATCCTATTTTTTCACAGTACACGCTTTGAATATTCCCTTCTAAAGACAAGTGTCACACTTTCTTATAGGCCGCAGTAAAGCAAACGAAAAACTGTCTTCGGGGGATTTTCAATATCGTACTGCAGCTGATGTTTGGTCACATGAAAATAGAACAGCACAACCTCAGTCTCTATTTTCTTTTCTTGCTCCGAATTTACAACCAAATTTTGTTGTAAAAATATAACGTTGAGTACACTTCATCTAAATAAAAAATTTATTAAATTACATAAAAACACAAACTTAAGCATGAGGTCTCAAATATAGCTTTACAAAAAAACTATTGTATTCTAGTAAAATCAAACTATTTCTGTTTTCTATGATTAGCAGAAAAAAGCAAACAAGGGAAGACACACATGCCGACACACATTTGTCTCTCCTGAATAGGTCCTTGTAGCTATCAGCTACAACTACCATTGTGTCCAGCTCTACAGTATCTTGCAGAATACAAGCAGAGCTGTTTAGCTGTGGTACAATCAATCTTTCCAAATAGATAGCCTTGCTAAGTCTGTAAAACATTGCAATCTTTCATTTTAATGAATCTCTTCATATTCAACGTGTCATCATCTTCTCATCATGAGTCTTCTTTGACTGGTCTCACAGTATACAGGAGATGGACACCTTTTTTGCTATGTAGGGGGCATTTTCTGCAGAAGAATGTAACATTGATGCATTTGAACAACAAATGTCAATTTTTACAATATTTGAAAAAAAGTTTATTCTTTAGAAATTTGCGTTATTTCTTCATTACTCCATATGTGAAGGAATGATCAACATTTGATATAAAATACACAATCCTCATTCATTTATTAATTCCCTAACCTCACTTACTCCTAGTTTTTCAACCGTCCATCCGTTTAGCCTTCAGTCGTCCGTCCATCCATCCATCCATCCACCCATCAATACATTTTTTGTATAGTTTTCAAATCTCACCTCTGTCCTTTAAAGTTTCTATGTAGCTCTGCATGAACTCTTTTTCGTGGCCTTCCTGCCTACAGTCCTCCTCTTTTCCCTGCTGTTCTCCCTTTCCCGCTGGAAAGTCATAAAGTCTGACGAACCTGAAAAATGACAAGACTCACTTTTAATAATCATTTGTACCCAACTCTATGGTTCTCCATAATTTTTTCTGCCATTGCAGAAATATCTGCTGCAAAGATAAGTTCTTGTTGACAGAGTATGAATGAGCCCAATTTGGGAGTGAGACACCTTTATTTGTTTTCCTGCTCACTTGTCAACCCATATGACCTCATTTATTCACCATCAGCAAAACATATTTTTATTTGGCAAACATTTCTTGTAAAATATTTCTTCTCAATATCTTGTTTTATTTCAAATATAAAATGTATTGATGTTTAGAATTATTTGAATATTTCTGTGTTCCTTATTGATACCTTGTCACGGCCCTACTGCAGTCGATTGGGGATGTGTGTTGGGCACTTCCTTAAAGAATTACTTAGGTTAAAAAAGGGTCCTGCTCCCAAAATAGCAGTGATCTCATTTATAGCTGATTTATTAGCTCACGGCTGACTACCTCTACACTTACTTGAGGGTGGAAGTTTCAAACAGTTTGGTTGGGACGCAGGTGAGTTCGTCCCCACTGACAACAATCATTTTAAGAGAGCTGATGTTGGTCAGACAGTGTGGAAGATAGGACATTCTGTTCTTATGGACAAACAATGTTTCAAGCTCCTCCAGCCTTGAACACAAAAACACAAAAACACAAAAACAGATATTTAGGATACATCGTTATTGTCTTTTAATCTTATTGTTTTGGAACATTAGCGAGGTGGTGTACAGTTTTGAAAAGACAGATACCAGTCTGTCCCGATGCAAAAATAAGCCAAACCCAATGTGGAAGTCACACAATAATACAAATTAATTTTATTTGTATAGCGCTTTTCTGACACCCAAAGACACTTCACAAGATAGGCCTACATGGTAAACAAGGCACACACAAAAAAACAGATAGAGGGAGAACAGAGAGCAACAACAGTTTAAACTAAATGACGAAAAAAAACTAAATAGTATTACAAAAAGCACAGAACATCAGAATGATGGAACAGGTTTCTGAACAGAGTTAATTAAGGGTATGCAAGGATGAAAAGATTTTATGATGAAAAGGTTTTAATGCGGGATTGAAAGATTAAAAGTGAGTTAGAATTGCGAATTAGAGGAGAGAGAGAATTCCATAATTTAGGTGCTGGCCTAGAAAATGCAAGTTCCCCAAAGTATTTTAGTTTGGCCTTGGTAATGACCATTTGCCCATCCGAGGAGGAAGGTAGAAGAAACATCACACAAAATAGACAAAAAGTTTAGTTCATATATTTTCTAACAACAAGAAAATGCAGTTCTGTTAGATATAATGAACCCTAGTCTGCATTTAGGCCCAGTGCTGTCGCCTACCGGTCCAGTTCTGTTAGATATAATGAACCCTAGTCTGCATTTAGGCCCAGTGCTGTCGCCTACCGGTCCAGTTCTGTTAGATATAATGAACCCTAGTCTGCATTTAGGCCCAGTGCTGTCGCCTACCGGTCCAGTTCTGTTAGATATAATGAACCCTAGTCTGCATTTAGGCCCAGTGCTGTCGCCTACCGGTCCAGTTCTGTTAGATATAATGAACCCTAGTCTGCATTTAGGCCCAGTGCTGTCGCCTACCGGTCCAGTTCTGTTAGATATAATGAACCCTAGTCTGCATTTAGGGTTAGGGTTAGGTGCTGTCGCCTACCGGTCCAGTTCTGTTAGATATAATGAACCCTAGTCTGCATTTAGGGTTAGGGTTAGGTGCTGTCGCCTACCGGTCCATGTCCTCAGGCAGGTCGGTCAGGATGTTGTTGCTCATGTCAAGCAGCTGCAAGCTGCTCATCCTCAGCGCACAGATAGGGATGCTGGCAAATCGGTTCTCCGCTATGTCCAAGTGCTTCAGTTTCTTCAGGTTGCTCAACTACACCGAAATAGTATCAGTAATCTCTGTTAAAATCTGACCAAACTGGACAGTGAATATGTTCTTAAATTTCTTTACAGAACATGGGTTTGTGATATATTAATAATTGAATGTGCGTATTCAATGAGATGTATCAATATAATAATAATAATAATAATAATAATAATAATAATAATAATAATAATAATAATAATAAAAATAAAGAGAGCAAATAAACTAGTTTAGAGAGATATATACATGCAGAAACAACACATTATGAATAGAACAATCCAAGGGCCATCTCTTTGGTCAATGTTCTTCAAGCGTTAGGAGCCATATCTTTGTTCTGACTGATGTTATGACCAACCTCAAAAGGAAGCTCAGAAAGGTTCTGGTTTCCTGTCAGCTCCAGCCGCTCCAGGTTCTCACAGTCCCCCAGCTCTGGAGGAACACTGGACAGTCGGTTGTAGTTTACATTCAACTCCTTAAGCTTGGACAGCTTTCCTGGAGGTAAGTTTGGAAGTACAGGGAATGGGGGAGAGGGACACAAAATATATGTAAATTATAAATACCATAATTTGAGTTCTATTGCCATTCAATCCAAATAATGTTGAAAATGATGGTGACAGTAAAGCAAGATAGAATTATTGTGTTACACTAAATCCATAACTAAAGAGATTTGAACAAAATGGCAATACAAAGAGCTTTCACACACAACATTGGGCATAAAACGCCCATACATCAATAAATACTCCCTAACGGGAGAAAAAAGGCAGACCAAACTACTGCAGACATCACCTCTGCCCTATTCACTACACAGTAACACAGTACAGCAGAGTATTAGTCTTATTGCTATGCTGACGAGGACCTATTTCCACAGGTAGCTCCCCAATGCTGTTCTTGGGAATGTCCAGCACTGAGAGATCCTGGAACTGAACAATGTAGTCAGGCAGGCACTGGATCTTTGTCCCTCTGATGTGCCACTCTCTCAGATACAACATGGTCCGCAGCTCCACTGGCAGCTCCTGGCAAGGCGAGGATGACATTACGATAGGACGGTGTCACACTAAAAACACTATTGTGCTAATGTTCTATAGTAGGGTGTGCTTTCATCTTACTCAGTATCGGTGTATGATTATCATTTCCATCATTGTAATTGAACATAGTGATTGGATAATCAACAAATGGTTGTACAGGTATTTCTTTGGATAAATAAGTGAGTGGTTATTACCTTCCATGCTTCTCCATTAATCTCAAAACAGAATTGGTCCTCCTCCTGGGGATCTGTGGGTGAGGGAAATATGGTAGAACTATAAAGTACGAGGTGAGCTAGACAGATGAGCACAGTCCACAGATCTCACCAGCAGGTTCCTGGTAGGGCTGGATGTCTGTCAGAGTGGACCTCTCCAGGTACTGCTGAAGTAGTATCACCTCACCGTCCTTCAAGGCCTTCTTACACTGGACACGGTACTGCCAATGCTGGTTAATCCTAAAAGACATACACAGAAATTAGGCTTTTATAAGAGTGTGTGTGTGTGTGTGTGATTATTTAAATTAATTCTTTACATATGTTTACTCTGCCCCTCAAAAGGCAAAAAGCAGCGTAATAAATATTTGTTTATATGAGTTCATTATGGCTTGGTGCTTATTATCATCTGTTTTATCCTATGACATGACATAGAGTGACTTGTATATTTCTCATATCAGATAAAAAAGAACATTACATTTGGATCCACCACCATCTCAAAATACACTCTAAACCCAAAGCAAAAAGCCAAAGAAATTATTAATGCCTTTAATTTAATTAGTATAAATGAGGCTTTTACATTGACTTTTTCTTTTAAGTTTTAAGTTATGAAAGATATTTTTGTAATATTTCCATAGACTGCCTAGAATTTAGTAAGTTGGTCAACTTTGACACTATACACCTGATTAAATGATCAACTTTTGCACTGTACACCTGATCAAATGATCAACTTTTACACTATACACCTGATCAAATGATTAAGCTTGAGTGCTGATTTCAAAGTCACCAAATTACCTTTTTTGATAATTTTTATTTGTAACTGGTGTGGGATTTCTATTAGTACCTAATCTGTGTGTAAACCTTTGAAGGTCTAGTCTAAGGTATCACTGGTGAGTATGTAGAGAAGTGGATCACTGCCCAAACTTGTGTAAACTGCTTGATCCCAGGACACATCATGAGCACACTTGATCATGCTCCTATATTAGCATCCCCTCTCAGAGGTGACGACAGACAGACAGCACAGTAGACAGCACTGGGTCGTTTTAACACTGAAAAATTGACAGATTCTCAACACCTCACTGAGACTCATTATATACGAGGCTCTGCTGGTGGCTTTAAAATGGCTAGACATGGCTGGATATAGATATGACCTATGCCACACAGAATAGGCAGATTAGCCCCCAAGCAAATGGCACACACAATATTTCACTGTTCTTGAACTTAAAGATGAGCTGACGATTTTATGACATCAGTGTGACGACGACTTATGGGATAGTTGAGGTTCTGATAAAGCCTCACCAAATTACAGGAGCATGAAATGCAGCAGAGAATTCAGGGAAGCTGCTTTAGTAGATAGATAGGCCAGAAGTTAAGTGTCATCAGTTGTTCCCATCCTCACCAAAACAATACATCAGAATCTCTTGGGATGTTAATGCAATGTGAAACTGTAAGGAGCTTACTTGACCAGTGCGCTTTTCTCCACCCTCTCCTCTTCCTTCTTCTGCCTCTGTCGGTATGTCTTGACCCTGCCCTCCCACATGCCCCTGATCAAGGACAGGTCGTAGACAGGGATATCCACAGTCCTTTGAAAGCGCATGGCTGCACAAGGTGCCACCTCCTAAGCAGAACAGGATAGAGGAGGAGGGAGTGTAATAGGATAGGAGAGGGCAGCTTACCATACTGTGCAGAGGAGAATGTGAGGGAGACAGCTTTTTGCACAAGGTGAACCAGAGGATTGGAGCACAATATATTAGAAGTATGAAAGAAGATCATAGAATTGATTAGAAGCTAGATACAAGAAAGTATTTAGCAATATGTGAAGCTACCTTTTTGGTCATAAACTTGGCTCATATAATCCTATTGATTATACAGTTAGCTTACCTGTGGGTAAGTACAAATGGTTCTTAGAACTGTTAATTGCTTGGTATCAATGTTTGTGGGTCATTTATTTTGTCAATAGTAGTCAGAGAAGCATTACGTCTGACTTGTATTCCATATTGACAACAATTTGACATCAATTTATTGCAAGTGTCCATGACTTGTGTACAATGGGCTTTTGGAAACGTACAAAACAAATTTTTCAAAAACAACAATAACGCACAAAAAATCATGAACAAGACGGCCACGTCCCCTTTATGTTTTATAGTTGAAGTGCTGAGAATATCCACTGCACCTAATAAAGCTGTCTACTGCATTTAGAACATGATGAGGACCAAGCACCACTGGTAGGTTCTCTGATCTGTTTAAAGGTCAAGAAATCCCTCGGACCTATCAACTTTATGTGGCAAGCTGCAACACGGTCATAATCAGCTCAAAACTGACTCAGATACCAAACACTGCTTACCGTTAAGTTAGGTTTTTAACCTCTTTGTTGCAACTATGTAACAATAAACGTATCATAGCATATTTTTTTACTAAAACGTGAATGTAATTATTTTTCAATTGCAGTGTTGACTTTCATAATAGATCGACTCATTCTTAAAAGTCTATTCACAGAATTCTTTATCACATTTACATTACCTGTCCACTAAAATGATTTTGTCCATGTACACTTTTACAGAAACATTTGTCATAATACAATATCATATCAAACAACAATATCATCACCTAAACAACAAATTAGTAAATATTTTAAATATTGTCATTCAATGAGATAAAGACCAATTAGAAACAACTTTTAAAAAATCCTTGTACTCACTTTTGACAGAATTGAGTAGTTTTAGTGTCCTCTCTTTGTATCTATTTGCTCTGAGGATGTCAGTGTTGCGTTAGGGTTGGTCTATATTCCATCAAATCTGCCTGTATGTTGCCTGCCTTCAGCAGCTGGTATACTGAAAACACATATCCATGTTGTTGTGACTCATCTGCTCATCCATCTGGCTCCCTGGTTGTGTAAGCGTTACCGAGTGCTGGAAAGAGAGAGAACGTTTGTGCGTGTTTGTGTTTGTGTGTGCGTGTGTGCATGTGTGTTCATGAGAAAGCCTAAAAAGTGTGTGTGTGTGCTGTGTGTGTGTAACCACTTTGCTATATTTACTACCCGGTGATATGATCCTGTGTGTCTCATTTCTGCTCGGTGACATGCTGTTCGTCTCACTTGCTACTGCATATTTAACAACAAGGCAATGTATGAACTATAGCACAACCTTACAACCTGAGACATACGCTGCTATTATTGGCCGCACATGGATATGATGGTCTATATTAAACATGATGTGTCATGATGTGTCACCTTAAAGAGCTGACCTAAATAATCACTCCATTTATGACTTTCATCAGAAGCCATAATAAAGCCAAAATAAGTGGCAAATGTTATCAAATCAGTCAAATCAGACCATTCCTATAAACTCAGTGAAAGTGGCCCCTTTCTACCCATTCATTTGGAATTAGATTATGACTTGATTATGTAGAGTGACTAGAGCAACTACTAGAAGCTAAAAACTTAAAGGGGATGATTATATAACTGGAATTGACCTTAGGTCTTGTTACACATAATTACAGAAATATTATGATGCATACATGATATGACTCTTTCCCGTGGGATATCACATGATCCCACTATCACATGATAGCTTGTACTTTTCTTGGAGGTCCTGCAGGTGTCGTGATTGTCCAGCCCAGCTCACAGCCCCACTCAAAGCTCACAGACAGGGAGGGTAAATTGAGGACTGCTGACTTCGGATCAATTATGACACAAAAGTCTGATTCAGCTTACTTAATATAAGATGAAACGGTCATTTTACAAGATACTTAGTTCCCAGTCACACTTCAAATAATTTGAGCAATGTACATGTTCATTCAGAGATTTGATTCAGCATGTTGTGGTAAATTTAGAAAAATGGGTGGCATTTCCAAATCATAATTAATGTCAGGGCACCTTGATCAGCAGTGCAAGATTAGCCCTATTACCGGGTACTGGGTTAGGTGGAACCATTCCAAACTGATTTAAAACTGGTTGGCCTTTTAGATCAAAATAAATGACTAGTCCAAAATCATAACTCAAAATCTGAGAAGGGAAATATTTACAAGCCCAGGTGGTCAAAGTAGGTTAGCACACCGTTCACTGTCTGTGACAAAGGATAAGGGAAATGAAGAAAAGGTTGGCACTAAATGCCATAGAAAAAACAGGGAGTGTCTCTCTTAAACAAGATTTGATTGACATGGGCAGTCTTCGCTGCAGTCAACATTCCATCCACTAGTGGACGCTAGGGCACTAGACCAGAACTCCTCTCTGCTCTGCTTTTAGGAAAGCAGCGCTGTGTGCATTCATGACCTCCATGTTAGTGTAGTGCTGGTGTTCCCTGTCCACTGTAGAACAGTTTCCATTTCCTGGCAGGGGATGTGTAGTTTGTTTCAAAGAAAGGTGATGGGTTATTGGTCTACATCCTTAGAGTTACTTCAGTGAGCTACACTAGAGGTAGGCCTTAAGGTCAACATAGGTTTGGCGTAAAAAACGATGGATAACATTTCTTAATGTGTAAAAGCAAAGAAATTAAGCCCTGTAATTCAACAACACATTTGGTGTAATCTAAAATGTGTTGCAACAACACAAGCTAAATATCCTTTTGGGCCCAGTGTCCTACCCCGATGTCCCTTCCAAGGGCAGTTAATCCACATGACTTTAGCAACACACCTCACCCAGATATATGGATACGTTCAATATTGACTCAGACACATGTTACCATTACATGCTGAAGCCTACTCAGCACATTGAATTGATTAGTGGGGGCTTAGCAGGGCTCTTCTGTGCTCTTGCTGAGGTCCTCTGTATCAGTATTAGGGAGGCTGGTGAGCGGTAATCATAGAGGGTTATCGAAGCCCGGGGGGGAGACAGAAATAGGGCAAATGCCAGTTGGCCATTGTTTACCTTTGTTTAGGACCCTTGGCCAACTGTGTGCCACGGCCAGAGGGATGAAATGTCAAGCACATGATATCACCATCCTCTCCCTACTTTCTCAATTACCAAACACAGAGACATACTTCTTTAAACTGACTACACATTGGGTATTCATAAATATGACACCATTGCCAACATGGACAACTTTCTCCTTCACACACACATGCACATGCTATACAGTACTATGTCTTGTCATTCACTGTCCGTTATATGCTAGTGACAGCAATTAGAGTCATCTCAATACTTATAGGTATTGAATGCTGTGAGTTGTATAATAGGGTGTGTTGGTGCACAAGTAATTCCTAGGGTCAGGCTTCCAAAGGCGTCTGGGTCTGGACGAGTTACCTCTGCATGGCCATTCTCCTCAAGATGCTTTTCCACGGTGTAACAGACAGCTTGGCAGATATAAGGATCATGTTTAAACTAAACACAACCATGTTATAACCCCCACCCTATTATCTGTTGTACAGCCCAATGTCAAAATCACAACAGCCGTCATAAAGCTATACACAGAAAACTACACCAACAATGGTGTTGAAATCACAAAGTTCAAGAATAGTGTTGTTCGAGACAGGGAGACTGGGTTACTCACAGCTAAAAACCTGACACAAATTCCAGTAATCGGATGCCATAGACAATCCCTAACGCCCCTACCCTTCACACGTCCCTCCAGAGATTGGACCTTTACGGTCTGATGATAGGCGTCGGCAACTCATTTTGAAACCTCATCCCGGATTTAGAGCAGTGAGCGTTCAGTCCAAGGAAGAAGTGGGATTTAAGTTTTTGAAGATGCTGCCTTACATTATTTCCCTTTACAGCTCTTCAGCTTAAAATAATACCAAAAGCTTGACTTTCCATACAAGTCATTCAGGTCGATGTTAAGGATGACATGTGGCAGTGGGTATGTCTGGCTCTCTGTTCATGGCAGGAGGACATTTCTACAAGCTGATAATGGATCTGATTGGCCTCTGTGGCGCCCGCTCAAGGTCCTGCCCGAAGCGGAGAGTAAGCTGATCTCACATCAGTGCATGGAGCACCTTCACCACAGATCATAGGGAGGGGAAAAGTCAGGCAGTACGCTAGGTTCCAAATCAGAACAACATCAGAACTCTGAAGAGCGGGTGAAGCTTCTGTCTGGTTCATCTTGGAAAACGCTGGAGGACAGACCAGACCGGTGAGGGTTGATTAACTACTTGCTCAATTAACTAACAAGTTCCTCTATCCAACTAAGTAGACACATTGGGATAGAGGAAAACCTTGTGAGAACTCAAAAAAGCAAACTAACATTAAAAGGCTTGCAAGTCTTGCCATTTTGGTGTTTCTTTGTGATAATAACTAGTGACACAATCTCATTGAAAATCTGAAAGCATTTTGTCCAACTACATGGATCTTGTTAATCGTTATTAATAACTTATTCTGCCCAAAATTTTTTTGAATTTTTTTTACTGTTCAGATTCAGATTCAGATTCAGATTCAACTTTATTGTCATTGCGCATGTCACAAGTACAAAGCAACGAAATACAGATTGCATCTCAACCAGAAGTGCTTTTAGCAGTGCTTAAATAACATAATTTACAAAGTGCAGTATGAAATGATATAAAAAAAGATATACATATGTGCAGTGTCTATATCTATATCTTTTTTGATGTTGCTGTTGATGCCAAACATGGGAAAAAGGACATAATTTTATTTGAAATTTAGAAACTTGACTGGCGTTTTATTTTATGCTTGTAAAGGACAATACCAGCCAAAGGTTTGGAGACACTTTGCCATTTACTTGAATGACGTGTCCAAACCTTTGACTGGTGCTGTACATTGTATGTTAAAACTAATTAGCCAGAAACATATACTTTAGATATCTATATACTAGTTATAATTTTTTAGCTGTATAATTATTGCATTTCAGTATTAAGTACTAATTCAAAAAGATACATAAATAAGTGTAATTTAGTTGATTGTACAATTCAATCCAAAAACCTAAAAAGTGGGATCAAATTAAATGTTATAGTCATTGGTATGTTACTGGTGACCTTGATGTCACAATTTAAAAACATTTTGTTCATAGGAGATGAATGCAGCTCTGATCCATGACAAAATGTTCATTAAAACGTTCTGGGAGGCGAAGATTGACCGTCAATCCCAAAAGAGTGAGATAGAAGAGATGAGAGTGGAAAAAAGTGCTCTGACAAAGTGAGTGACTGTTATTACGACATAAAAATGGATTATGTTTTTTATTCATACTTTGTCTTATTTATTAGGAATTGTATTAAAGTGTAATTATTAGGGAAAACAAAACTATTTAGCAATAATGAAAATAATAACCAATAATCAAGGGTGCATGAGACTAAAATGATCAGTATCACTGTGAATAATTGATACTAGTTACATTAACACATTACATAAGAACAGAACTCATCCAGCCTAAACCTGGCGCTCATAAGGGGGTACACCAGGACACAGCACGTCAAAGCCCACATGGAGTCCAGTTCATAGGGACCTGTTCTTAGCGGTCCTTATGGATTTTAGCAACCGATATGGGCCTATCACAAATATATCGATATCGGCGCATATGTTTTCAAATATGTATATATACATTTTTTCATTTATCCTTTATTGAACAAGGTGAGTCTCCTTGAGATAGATATCTCTGTTACAAGGGAGTCCTGGTTAGGAGGACAACATCAACATATTACATTATAACAAACAATAAAAATGTGTATATATATATATATATATATATATATATATATATATATATATATATAAAAAGAATATCGTCTGATATATCAATAAAGTCAATTCTTAACTCCCTGATATCGACATCGTCTAGTATCAGTCGGGCTCTTAAGGCCACTAATTGTTGGGACAAAAGCACATGCGATATTTCTAACCTAGCGCCTAGTCCACAGTAATCATGTGTGGATCCCTGATCTGACACCAGCCTGGAAAAACTGCTGCAGCAATCTGATCTGATAATCACAGTGTGATGACTGATGCTCAGAGAACAGGGGAGGACTGGCATAGAAATAGAACTGATAGAAACATCTATGAAGGTCAGTAGGAATTCAATAGGTGGGCTGACACCTACCAGTCGTAGCAGCAGCAGTACAAGCTACTGTGTGTTCAAACAGGGTTTAGAGCTGTATCTGGTCCCTGTAGTTCTAACTCTAAGATTAGTGTTGAGTGAAATCAAGAGGGGCCTGTCTGTCATACAATAGTCCCCCGGGGCGTAGCGTAAGGTCACAGGATTAGCAGGCTGGGCCTGGAGCTGAGTGAACAAATGTTATAAGCTGGTGAAATGGGAGGAAGGTGACAGAGCCAGTCATCCTCTCGGCTGGGTTGATCACACGGAGAGAGGATGAATATGTAACACGCTGGAATTCACACTCAAAATATTAAGGGCCACAAGTATAAATACAATTAGAAAATTGTGTTTTTTCCCTATGACCAAGATTTACATTCTGTTCAAGTGTTGATGATTAAATTCAAACCCATCACCCATGTATTCAATCAAATTATATTGAATAAATGGATATCAGGTAGGCACTAATAGGAGTAATATGGCCAGGAATCGTACACATATTATCTTTGAACAAAAAAAGGCAAACATCTGATACAAATCTGAGGTTTGCTTATCCTCAACAGTGATTCTGAATTGGTTGCTGTCTCTATATGTCTTCAGGCTACGACAAGAATGGGTCCAGAGGCTGGAGTTTCGCACTAAGCATCTGAAGAAAATGAACGACGACTTCCTGAGAAAGGCTAAGCAGACTAAGGTGGCTGACCAAACATGAGACGGTCTTTTTCTGTAACTTCATTTCCTGATGTGGAACGCTGTCTGATGTCATTAATAAATATTTTTAATTTAAATGCGTTGTTCTACTTTTTACAAAACGCTGAGAAAATTAACTTTTTTCAGCGCAGCAAAGTTGTTAATCTTGGTTTGTATGGCAGTGGTTTTAATGAGTAGCTCAAACAAGGGAATGTAACATCTTTCTTAGTCTTCATGTACCAGATTTATTTGAACTGCGATTAAGTTTCCCTAAAAGAAACATGGCACAGTACAAATGGAAATACTACTAAGCCTTTGAGAAATGGAGCTTTCAGCTAAAGTTCAGGCCGATAACTCTGAAGACCGTGCGCTGTTGACTTAAGTGTCATACAGCGCGTGCAACACACACTAACAACTAACACACCTATTCACAATGAAATATGTCAATGAGGGATGGCGGAGGTATTTACATGGCCTGATGTCAAAGTTGGGTCCTGTACTTGTTGAATGAGGTAATAGGAAATGCTCCCACCTCCACTGCCTCCTCGGGTCTGCTAACATGTTCTGCTAATGTGTCCCAAAGGGGATTCATGTATGTGTGCTTCAATATGTAGCAGACACAACCCTATTAACATTCAATAAATGATTTAAGATGGAAGAGTTTGCCTGACTGAAATGTACCATTTTGTATGTGGAACTTGGAGAGAACCAACTTCAAAGCAGCACAACCCCCAGCATCCTGGCAGGAACACTCCTCTGTCAACAGGTGCGCTGGAGGTCATTTAAGAACTCTTCTCTCCTCCTCCTCTTATTCTCCCCTCGTCTGAGTTGGCAGAGCAGTCAGACTGACGGACAGACCTGTCATGTGTTTACTGCTTCTTGACAGACAACATATCACAAATCAAATATTGATAGCTGACACCGGTGCTGAAAGACACTGTCAGAAAGTGGCAAGGAGAATAAAGATTGACTTTTTGAAAGAAACACACAACGCATTGAGTAGATGTTGGTTTCTATTCCAGGACAGGATTTGGCCGTTGCCAAATTTAAGTCCAAGGATTTAATTGGAGTGGCTGGGTGTAAACTGTATGGTGAAATAAGGAGGAGCTGTGCACCAGCTATATCTGATCTATGACTAGTTAAAGGAAGGAGAAATGGTGGATAGAGTAGTGTATCAACATAGTACACACACACACCTTTCAACACTTAACGTGTACCAGACCAAGTCCTTCAATCTCTTAAACTGGCTGTGCCCTACTCAGATAATGAAATTCCTGTTACTGCCTGAACTTTGCAAGAAACCACGAGATGAAAGATGTGTTCTGGTTCGATTAATTGCAGCTGACCTTTACAAAAGAGGCTCAGATGCTTTCCAGCTCCATGCAGTGTGAACTGACATACCACCGTCTAAATAGTAATAATGTCGTCTTAATATAGATGGCCACTTCTGTATAAAAGGTACATGGTGCTTACTACAAAGATGGTGTTAACAAAGTCTAATATAGCCTAATAGATATTATGACAGTGTAAGAGAAATTACAGTCTGACTTAATAAAGATGTTTATAGTAGATAACGTTACGACAGTCACCTCGTGTATTGGCTTTGCAGTGTCTTTATTAGAATTGTCTCAGTACAGTCAGAAGGTTCAACATAACGCGCTGACACACTGCCAGGACACCTTTAGTACTATACATGTAGCACTTGACAATAGTAGTCAAAGAGCTTCCCTTATTTTAAGTACAATCCATTGTCTGTAATAAATGAAATAGGATTGGGATATTCCATCTGGTCAAATAAAACATTTAATTTAATTTGACTTCAGCCTCGGAGCAGTGTTCCTCATAGAAAATAATAACTTGGCATATAGCTTTATTTATCCTTTGGCCAAAAAATTCCTCCAATAAACTGAAATAATGTGCTAACTCTTTTCTTCTCTTCCCACAAAAGCACTAAATATCTGTCAAGCTAACTTAAAATTCAGCAGGCAGAAACTCAAGTCTTTAAAGCCCTAAAGGATAAAACAATACAGACCCAGAGGCAGTTGTGATGCTGATTTTAAGACACCATTTGCAGTATGTCTTTGGAGACTGGCCATTTTATCTTAGAAACGTATGCTCAGAATAAAGCACCTGCATACAGAACACATTGCATTTGTTCTTACTTATCTTTGTGATTAAAAAAGAAAATATTTCAACATGCCTGCTTCAAGCCTGTCAACACTGTTTAAAGCATGTCACACAAAGCTTTAGAAGGCTGGGCCAAGGCATAGTTTCAAAAAGCAGGATTCAAAAGATGTACTTAAATAAATTAAAAGTTTGTTGTAACCTACCAATTGACGGTGCCATCCATAATTCATGTTTTCCCTTAAAAGGCCACTAGATCCCACATATCCAGCTTGGTAACGTTGGGAAACATGGGTCCCCTTTCTTGAATAGGCAAAATGAACAGAAATATCCAGATCAAAATAACTCTACTTCTTCTTTTTCTTACTCTTCTTCCCTCCATCACTTTGCTGAGAACTAGTGTCTGCTCCTCCACTCTTTTGGGTCCTTGTCTTCAGCTTAGGAATCATCTCACACACATAGTACATGACCTCTTTCCCTGAAGATGGAGAACACAGAGAGACGACATAGTCAGTTTGTTTCATCTTTGCCCGTTGACCCACACCAGTATATAGAAGGGTCAACTGACATATAGGGTACACCTTAGCTCTAACACAAGTGCATCTCAGAGTTAGACTTACGGGAGGCAAGTTTTTCCTGGCATGGTTTCCCATCCTCCTGTTTTATCTGGACCCGTACTCTGCCTTTGAATTGGGCATCTCTGTTCCACTCCCTGGGGTGCAGCTTGTTCTACAACACATACATGTACGCACCCACACACGGGACACACATAGAGCTCTGACTAAAAGGGGAATTTTGCCCTACCTTTTCACTTAATATTTCGCTTCAAATATCAATAACAGTGCATAGTCTCTGCCTTAAATAACAAAATAATCTCAAGCAAGAGGATTTTCAGCATGTTTTAATTTTTCAAGCTTAGCGTTCAAATCTAGTTTGGCCATTCACAGTGGACCACAACACCCAGAAATCCTAGAGAATTATATCAACACCTCTAGGAAATGGGGCGTGTCTAATAATGATTGGTTCACTATGCTTTGGCGTCAGCTTGTACACAAACAGTTAGCTAGCTGTAACAGTAACGCACAGGGATCGGTGGAACGTTTAGAGAACATGTAGGACTTGCTTGTTGTAGTCTTTATGAAAAATAACACTTGAAGGAGCCCGTCAATCTTCTAATGTGGAGAACAATTATAGACACATTGTTGAAACACGCACATTGGCTCCTTAAGAAGAGGAAAAACATATTTGTTCCCATATAAGTTTATACAGCAATCGTGATTGCAGAGATTCTTAACGGAATGCAAAACTGGAAAGGTACACTCATTTTTAGGATACAAAATCCAAACAGAACGTCAATGGGTGTGCTTCCTCAGTGTTCGAAATATAGAACATACACCGTTGTGAATCTCACTTGTCCAGTTGTTTATAAAAGGAGGAGAATAATGAATTCGTTGCTGTTTTCAGTTAAATTCCCTTTTAAGGTCCAGCTGTGTTTAACATTAGACACTTTCAAAAGATTGGTTGCCGTTTACTGTACCTCTACATAAATGTTCATCCCAGCAGCAACCAGAACATCCCGGATCTCTGCGCAGGAAGGGTTCTCTACAGCCTGAGAATAATGGCAACGTAATCACGGAAAGGGTTAATTTTACTTGACCAAATTAATCTAAATCAACTATTTAATAGGTAACATTTACCTTCTCCACTGGTATCCTTCGTCCTTCCGCCAGGGTTTTCTTACTGTTTATGTATCCTGGATAGATGCAGATGAACCTGTAATCAAAATACATGGTCGTGACCCTGTCAATTAATACTGAGAAAAATAACAGAGTTTGTAAAAACGAAATGCTGAAACACCCACAATCCATTCCTAGTAGCTTCACGTTAAACGAACCAGGGTGTAATAATGCAATATTTCATGTTTTTGAAATGTATATTAAACTATACAGTAGAGTAGTTGTCTTGGCTGGTTTAGATAATTAAAAAATTAAACAACACTATTAAAATGACAGTAGTCAGTACTGAGTAACATACTACAAGCCGTTCAAGTTTAGCTAGCACCTAGCATTTTTATAAATGAGGTAACGTTAGCGTGGCACGCTTTCCTGTTGGCTAACATTCAAACTATATAGCCAACAAAAGCTTGCGGATAAGTCTAACGTTAGTTTAGATCTACCTTTCTTTATCGGCAGGATTCTCAGTGAGGTGAGCCATTTTTTACAGTCGTTGTCTCAAGCCAGGGCGTCAAATGCTGCTAGTGCTGTATGCCGACAATTTATTTAATTAATTGATTACAACTAGCACAAATAACTTGAACGAACGGATCTGACTTAACTCAAAACATGCAGCAATCAGGTGGTACATTATTGGTGCGTGCAGAGATATGCTTGATTAGTAAAAAGGGAGCCCCAGTCAGTGGAGCCGCTCGTGCACCGCCCACTCGTGGAGCACTGTATTTTAACAACAGTGGTCGTTTTTTGTCATAGCCTACTGTGAGTGAAGAAATACATGGAATTGGAGATGGCTGGGATACCTAATTTACTCAGACGTCAAGTTAGGGCTATAATACGCTCTATAGGATGTTTTTTGCACATTGGAATAGATTACACAGAATATGGGTGTTCATTGACTATCCTACTAGATCACTTTACATTTGTTTAACTGCAGTTGGTTTAAAAAAAACAAAAAAACAACCGTTTGTAATTGAAACATAGATGATGATTGGGTAAAATTCAAGTTCACATATTAATTTGATTTATACACTTTTTTGTTAGATTGGAAAAATCAAAACAGGCTCAGTGCAATAGTATATTTGCAATGGGAAGTTGCAATTACTAAGGCTAGACGCCCTAATCAGATAATATCTATAGAAGCCTAATAATCTAACATGTTACAAAATACAAATACTCCCTTGCCAAATGTATAAAAAAAAAATTACAAAACACTGGTGTCCAAAAATGTATTTAATTAATATACATGTATTTTGTAGTTCAAATACCCAAAAAATACTTACATTCCGAGTGTTAAAACGTATGCAGAGACTAGCCTACCTAACACATTACGCCACTGAGTCTATTCGTTCATTGTGTTCTGGCAAGGCTCCTTTGGAGTGGGTTTGGTAGTTAAATCAGGGTATTCATCACAGTCTTCCTCTTTACCTCCATCAAAAACCAGTCACTGATCTATCTGGCTGGCTGAATTTGTAAAGAATTAACCTGCTTCAATTTGTACTATTTAGAGATGATACCAATGTGTGCAAAATCTTCCTTTTGCTTTCGTCAATGCTCAAACTATTTAGTTGAATTGGTCTAGCAGCATATTCATCATTTTACTTTTACCTTACAAGAGCGGGGATCCAGGTGATTGACATGATTGAAGAAGCGAAATCAATCGATAGGCAGAACGCAGCCACGAGCGCGGCAGCTTATCACATCATGATCGCGTAATGTCATAATTTTTTTAGGAGGCTTGTCATCGCCTCATCTGGCAAAAAATGTTCCTCCTGTCCTGGGTATTTCTACCACCACTTAGATAGATTCCAACTAGTCCCAAAATTGCTAGAACGTATCTGTAGTTGAAAAGCACTTATCAAGGAGTTCAATTCTCAAGCTTCCAGAGGTAAAAGTTGAAGTTCACTGACATTCTCCAGAAGGACATTGCTCCTACCAGCCAACTCTTGATTTCAGACTGCTATGATTGAGTTGTAAGATGAATTTAAAATAATGCACAATAGAAAAATGCAATCCGCACCAACAAAGGTACACCAGGTTTTGTACCAGGTTTTGTTTTAGGTAGACTTGCCTTCGGAAGAAGTAAAGTAGAAGGTCATACACTCATTTCTTGCACATATTTCCCCTCCGTGTAAATGCAGTATAATATATACAACCCGGAGAACAACATACAGAACAAAGTTAACTTCCAAAGCGCTCAACTATGTGTTTCCATTAGACCTTGTGATCAACCCCATTAACTCTACAGCAACCAAATCAAACATCAATCATAAAAAGGTCAATCCTTTCATGAGGATGTTCGAACACACAGTCCCCTGCATAAAGAAAATCAGCCAAATACAGGAAAAGCAGAATCATTTGCAAGAAGATGCTTCATCATCATCATCTTCATAATGCATCGGAGTTCTGCCATGATCTCATGCAAGACTCAGACAGCTGAATGAGGTTTCTTATTAAATGAATAGTATTCATTTCATAACAGTATTATTGGCTAAACTGATTCTTTCGACATTGTGCAAATATAATTTAGCAGATCACTTGTGTTGCAGTAAATGTATTCAGTAGAAGCATAGATATGTGTGATGTGTATAGTGTATGCTGCTAAGCAATGCCATTTATATTCTCCTTATGCAATGAGTTTATCTCAGACAAAAAAACTAGTCAAGTCAAATATATTTAACTTTCTAGAACAAGAAAACGAATTGAAAAAAACTGTACATTTTTGGTGTTTTATTTTCCAATGCAACATGTCGAAGTTACTGGCTTTACAGAAGTGAGAAACATTAGAGAAACAAAAACAAACAGAAACATGAAAACTAACTGGATTTCTGATACAGAAAATACAGCATCTAGGAATGAAAGAGTTTAACGGTCAAGAAACAAACTCATGCATGCACTTAGCCCTCTATCTCGTTTAACTTATCTTTATAGATGAATGATTTAGTTTGATAGTGCCCCTGTCTATATTCCAACATACACTTTACACCTAATAGCGCTCATATTTAAGAAACGTGTAAGCTTGTATTGGCTTTATCAAAAAGTAAAATCAATAATAGTTGACTGCATAAAACAAAAATTATTTTCTACTCCTCCAAAATACACTAATGGATTAATATGATACACACTCTTACTGACACAATCTATCCTGATCAATGTTTTACAAATGTACGTAATGAAAGTATTGATGCAAACTATGAAAGTTCCATCTTCAGATGATAAACTGAATTGGCCAAATGATAAAGGTGGCCATCCACAGAGATATCAGGAAGAAAGACAATATTAAATAACAATATTATAACCGTTTTTGTTGAATGACAATGGATGATGTAAGGGCAATATAGAAAAATTTTGTCCATCTACTAAAAAGCTGTTCATATTTATTCTAGTCATATTCCCTGCACGAATTCTCTTACTAAAGGAATGTTTTACCAAAACGAAAAACGTTCAGAAAATAATATTTGGATGATTTGTGTAACACATAAAATGCACCTAAAAAACTAATTCTAGAAAAAGATGGTTTTTTTTGTTTTTTTTTAGATATCAGATCGCCAAATATGACAAGCTTGGTTTCTGGCCCCCCTCATACACAATCAGGCAAACTCACATACATAACTATCACTTTTTCAAAGTTGAAAGGAAGCAACTGAGTAATGCAAAATGAGCACCGCCGTTATAAAACGATTCTCCGGTTTTTGGGTTTGGTTTATGGTTATCCAACTACTTGCCTCATATAATGTTACACAGTGTTAACACGTGCCCTCCATTGTCCATGGTCATGAATCATAGGTGTGGTCTGCCGTCCAATGTTTTGTTCACAGCCTGGGTGTAAGCTGTCTGAGGTGGTGGTAAATCTATCTGCTTAAGTGGGGTACAACAACAACAACTTCCAGCCTTCTGCTTTTGTTTCAATCTGTAAATCGGCCCTAGCAGTGGTCTCGGCTTAATGCATCGACACAGGCCCCAAATTCCTTGCTCTATCTAAAAAAGGAATCTTTGTTTAATGCTGGGTGTAATCAGGGCGCATGGAGTGGTCACCGTCGCTGTTGACTGTAGACGGGGAAGGCCAGGGTGACGTTGAGCGTGGAGCATGGAGTGGTCACCGTCGCTGTTGACTGTAGACGGGGAAGGCCAGGGTGACGTTGAGCGAGTCGTTGTGCTGGACCAGAGAGGTGTGCTGGTAATGCAGGACCAGCTCCTTCAGGGAGCCGTACAGGTTGTAGGGCTCGGCAAAGCCATAGCCCGTATGAGTCTTGTTGATGACACAGTGTTTCACCTCCCCTTCCACACTATGGAGACAACACAGGTAACGTTAGGAACACAATCTTGTTCTAAAGAGCTACATTGAAAGGTATGAAAAATAAAAATAAGTAATCAAACAAAGTTAGCTAAATGTATCCTTTCTTAAACCAGGTGAGTCCCAGTGAGATAGATCTCTGTCTCACAAGGAGCTCTGGCCAAGAGGAAGACATCAGCAGAAAACATTAATAACCCTAACCCCTAAAACATCAGCACAGAGGCAAAACAATACAAAATAGCAACATCAACATTTTAATTATGTGATTCCATATCTTTGTCACAAGCTTGAGAACCACATTTGAGGGATTATTGCAACAAATTTCTTTTTTTTTTTTTTACATATATATGAACAATATCGGCTGATATATTAATATCAGAAATGTTTCATTCCCTAATATCGGCGTGCTTATTCCTAAAAGAAAGATCCTAGTGAAATTAAAGATTTTAGACAAAGTTGATTGTTTAATGTTGAGGGGTAAATGTTTCAGTGTAGCAGCACAGCGATTGAGCGATACCAATAATATTAAAATAAACTATTACTCTGGTCCAGCACAGCAAACGTTATACTTTGTAGAAAGTAAAAGGGGACACAAAAGCTTTCCTGAATACTATCATACCGTGCTCGTCATTTTGCTTGGTGCCTTATATTACTGGCTGACATTAAGCCAGTGTGTATTTTCATATTATCCAAATGTATAACTTATTTGATTAATTTATACTTTAACCTGCATTGTTGCCAGGTTGGGCTCGAAATTGTCTGGATAATTTGTGTTCTTGCTTTGTAAAAGGGAAAAGTCAACATCATTGTCACTGAATTGTCTAGTTAATCCTTAAAACAGACCTGGATTTTATCAACGGAAACAAACGGTGCAAGGCAAAATGTTCTAATTCACACTTCTATAATGAAAGGATACTGATCATCCAGCATACTGTCATACGCCAGTCCCGGGCTGGCTGACATTAAGCCAGTGTGGTTTCAATAATGCAAGCTGACGGAGACGTACATGCTGTATCTGATAGTGAATAGTGAGTTCAGGTTACACCCTGTGCCTGACGGGGGAAGGGGGGTTATCTATTTAACCGGTCTGACAGGTTTGTGATGTGCATGTGGACTATGTCAACATTACTGCTAGAGATATGCACTGATATGAATATTTATTATCGCAAGTATATAATATTAGTCAGTAAGTATTATTGTTGTGGTCTCATGCCTAGTGTGAGGCACAGTAGCCACTAGGGGTGAATACTGAAGGTGGTGGAGCTTGGTGGGTGTGAACCCTTCTCCATTTGCTGAGTGTTCTATGATCGTTCCAACCAAATATCTGTATTCTTTTTTCTTTTTTAGTAAAATGTTTATATTTCTTTATTTATTTCACCTTAATGTTCTTGTTTTCTGTCATTCTTTTTACGTAGCTGGCCACTGCATACACTGTAGTTAGAGTTTGTTATGCTATCTGTCTGAACTGGCCCTGAAAATAGGCTGAAAGGCAGCGGGTTGATGTTGTTGTTTCGACTACTTTCCTCGTTCCGGCCAGTGAAATGACTGGGTGACTGACGTTGAATCATATTTGCTGTGTTTCCTCTGGGCTCACACAAAGTCACTTTCCTATTGATCACATTTGTTCCCTTTCTATTTTAGGCAACGCCTATTCCAAAATGTTCCCAAATGTTAAGACTTGTAATATGCTAGTGCAAGTAGACACCAACCTTTTCAAATTTCTTTGGAACCGAACAGTTTGGTTTATTACCGAACACCGTGGTACCCCTAGCAGCCACACACAGTGTTTCCAGCCTACTTCAACTCAAACTCTATGCTAGGTGTAACTGAGTAAAGACAGAGTCTGAAAAGAAGTCAACACATACACCACAGAGCAGGCGTAGCAGCCGGATTTGCTGCTGTCGCGGACTAGGAAAGTTCCGTCCCTTTTCCCCCGGAGCAGGGCTTCGGCCTGCAGCCGGTTGATGTTACCCAGCCTCCAAGCCCGCTCATCATGATGGGGCAAGTCCTCCTCATCCTCCACCATACTGTACTCACTGCAACACACAGGCATGGGAATGCTCCGTTAGAGATGAAATCGAGTATTAGCAGACAATGCCCTCAAATCAGAGGTTGTTTGAGGAAGATAGCCTTACTCCTCTGTGGTCTCGTTCCTGATGCCCAGCCACTCGTTCAGCTTCCTCTGCCTTACACCTTTCTGAGTCAGCCACCTTTCAGGAAATCAGAGGATCATCTGGTCATTGGTATGAAGAAGAACCATCATATCGAACAATTCCCTACCAGTACTAACGTTACAGTTATTACTCTACTGATCTAAAAATCACTCACATCTGAATCTGCTTAAATTCTGTGCCACGGTATGTTAATTAAAAGATTTAAAAAAAAATCTGTTTCTGTAACACTTTATTTGCTATGTCTAGTTAACTGGCACATTCCCAAACATCTTAAATGAGCATTGTCCTTCTATCAGTTAAACCATCAGACCCCAGTGATCCCTGGCCCTTACATAAGGTACTGGTCCCTGGTCTTGCGGAGCTGGATGAGGTCGGGTTTGATGCTGTTCATCCTCTTGTCAATCTCCCGGTAGTCAGCCGCTTGCTTCTTCAGGTCCACCTCCAGGTGCCGCTTGCTGTCCACGATCTCACTGATTCGTGACTTCAGCTTGTCATAGTTGCCCATGATCCTGGAAGGTGGAGACGACATTATGTTATCACACACTGACTGGAGTTTTATTTGTTTATCCAGAGAAAAAGCAGGGAAAGTCAACATAAATTAAAACAAAATTACAAACTTAAATTTTTTTTTAATAAAAACAAACAAATATTTAAAATGCAGTGTAATCTTTAAGATTTAACAAATATCAGAACACTTCTGGTTCTATCTCCACAAACTGAGACACAAACTGGTCTATTCCCAACTCATGTTGTACATTACATTGCAATCATATAGCAGACACTTTTATGCAAAGCAACTTACCTTGTTCCATTTATCTCTGAGCAATAATGGCTAATTGTTTAAATTCTGTATGAACTTTGGGGCTTTAAGGAGTGATAAAGACTTGTGAGTGTGTACTACGACTGATGGACTGGTGTTTGAAAACGGATGTGAGGTATAAAAGCCACTTGCACATTATAGAACACGTCATTGTCGACCAATTCACCAAGAAATTAACTAAACCTAACATCAACCAGTACTCACGACTCAGGGCATGACTCTACAGGGGATTCCATTCCACGGGTCCTACCTCTGGATCTCCTTGTCGTTGCCTTCCCTGCGGAACTTCTCAATGTACTCCTTGCTAAAGCGCTCTTGGGTCTGACACTGCTCCTCAAAGATCTTGATGGTCTCGTTGAAGGCTTCTATGGCAGTCCTCTTCATCTGGATTTCCTGTGGCCCACACAGACAGGGAAAAAAGCAAAGGTTAGCTGGGAAGACCCCTAATGTACTGCTGGTAATAAGCTGAAGCCCATTTTACTGGACTGACAAACTCGGTTTGGACTCAAAGTGAATGTTCCACTACACTACTGTTGTGTTGTGACCTACCTGTGAGGTGCGAGTGTACTCCTCGTACAGCCGGTCGTATTCACGGTTCTTCTCCTGGTACTGCAGGTGGTACTCATGGAGCTTCTTGCCCACCGCCTCGATGCTGTCCTCCTTCACCACCTGGTCCTGAGCGACGACAACGAGAAACCCATAGAGGTTAAAAGAGAAAGTAGCTTTCATTGCACATTCAAATAAATCTTAACAGTGACTGTAGTGAATGCTTCTTGAAGCATCCAACAGTGTGATGTCAGTCACACAAGTCCATCTTGCGAAAGCTGAGAGAGCAAGTGTGAGCAGCTTAGCTAACCTGCTGAAGCTTGGAGACGGGGTAGAGTAGCCGGACGTCCAGCTTGGGGTTGTACTGAGCCAACGACTCATGGCGGTAGTGGTTGATGAGCTCCACCACGGAGCTGAAAGTCAACGGGTCTGAGAAGCCGTACTTGCCTTCCCGGTGGAAAATCTTAATCAACTTGTTGTTTCCCCCTTTCCTGTGGGAGAAATACAGATAGGGAGTTGGACTAGTGTACTGATTAAGCATTGTCCCCTCAGCACCCAGCAGCACACTCATACCTACCTTAGAGTAAGTGTGTAGTCTCCATGCATCTTGGTGGAAGCATCTCTGACCAGAAACGTACCGTCTGCTGTATCTCTCAGCTTCTCGTTGACCTCCTCCCTGAAGAATGACACAGCATAACAAAATATAACACAAATATAGACAAACGGGTCACAATCAATACGGCACACATCACAAACACATACTGCACCACCAGGACAAATAAAGCGGTTCACTTGAAATTTAGCGAGCTCTTTATTCAAACTGTGTTGTAAGTTAAGGTGCACTATAACAGCTTGTGCTTACCTGGAAATGTCACCCCAGTACCACTCAGAGTCCTGCAGAGCCATACTGTTGTTGAAACTGTGGCTGCTTGGGACTGGGGTGGCAGGCTTAGCTGGTTTGGGTGGAAGCGCTAAAAATACAGATAAAAAAACAAGGTGGCTGTTGGTCGGCCACGTTCTGATGAAATGTTTTTTTTGAAGTAATAATGTACAAGCAAAATAAAATAGCCCGCTATAAGAGAAGATGTGATCAAAAACAGAACATTTGCATCGGATAAATGGCTGCGGAAAGCAACTTTAGGGCATCGGTACATTGACTCAGTAGCTGTGCTTTGTTTCCCAGACAGACGGTGCTGTTCTAGGGCTGCAGCCGTGCCTGTGCTGCACTACAACCCCTACGTAAATACACAGTACTGATGGCCCACAATTTATAAGAGATTGAAAAGAAACGATAAAAAGAGACCTTTAAGAAATCTAACAAGACTATATAGATTGACCAAGAACCCGCCAAAGCAGGTCAACTACTTCACAATGGATGGCAGTTTTTAATCTTCCTTACCACTTATCACTAACACTACCATTCAACTGACCCTACATCAGTGAGGCTGCAGTGTTACCTGGGCTGTGCATGTCTGTGTAACAGAATATATGCTCACCTCCACAGCTTAGCTCAGCGTTGGCCCAACCACCCTCTTGTCCTTTCTCTCCTTCCATGCCAACCACTGTGCACTACAACCAATGTGTCATGCAAAGCTAAAGCTACATGTAAACATGAATTTAAACTTTAGTGTCGAAGCGTTGGCAGTGATTTTCTCTTCTCTATGTCCTCTCTGCTGGCAATGCCCTGGCTAGAAGTAAATTCAAAGCTTTAAGGAACAGCTTGGAGATGCCTGACATCACTTCCTTTAGCCAATCCTGCGGCAGTGCTGTCAGAGGCCATGCCCCTCCACTGATGCATCTTTCATGTACCCCAGAGCAATGATGTCATCCTGTTAGCTGTCTGCTAGGATCTGGTTCTGTTGCTATGCATGTCCTTGTATTAGCGGAGGCTGCGTCTAAATGGTTTAAAGTGATTTCTTATACTTTAATTGGCAGATACACCCACAAATATAGCAAGACTGGATTATTTATTTAATTGATATTGTACAGATGTATTCTTAAAACTAACATACGCACATGGACCTTAATATTCTAAAGCTCTTCTGTTGCTGTTTAATTTACCTCGACATCAGGATGGGCAGTGATAAGATTTACTCATTGTTGCAGTAGTGTTACCTGGTGCAGCCTGGTTCATGTTGAGTTCGCTGGTGATCAGGACCTCTAGGATCTGGACCAGGGGATCCGTACCGGACTCAGCACTGAGAGAAGCCAACAACAACCACAATTCAATAGGAATCTGGCAGCTAAGACATGAGTGTATTGGGCCACAAGTATTTTTTTTCTCTCATCAACCCAATAGAGGGAAAAGATGCGCGGGGGGGGGGACGACGACAAATGGTTGAGAGGGACTTCCACTCAATATATAAATTAATTTAGATCAAATGGTAAGAACATGCTTTACCTGTTGGCTTTGTGGCTCAAATTTTCCTTTCAAAGTGCTTAATTTTTTGTAGTAATAGGGATGGTATCAAACATATAAAGGATTTAAATTTTTCATGTAACTATAAAAAAAAAAAGGAAGCTTTTTCACTTCCCCCCTGAAAATCCTGCAGCCTCAGCGACTGCATGTGTAGTGAGTGTGTGTGGGGTTACTTAACTAACCTGGCAGCTTTTCTGAAGAGCAGTGGGCTAAAGGTGTCAGCCAGGGCCTTGGGACTCAACTGGTTCCTGGAGCCCAGGCACACTCTGGCCAGGTGGCGTAGCAGGCAGAGGAAGGTGAGGCCGTATTGGACAGGGCATGCAGGCGAGCTGGCTATGTCGCGCAGCACCTGGGCACACTCCTCCGGGTCTTTCACCTCTTCAGCAGTGAGAAGCACCAAAAATATTAGCGCAAAATAAAAAAAACACTAAAATTTGAATTTGAAATTAAAAGTCCTTGTCAGATAGTAGCTTAAATCATCCAATTCTCACACCATTAAAGATCTTAATCTTCGTATATCTAAATTAACTCAGTTAATTCAAACATTACAGAGCAAGGGTTATTGATGGTCCAATATCTCCTGAGCATGTTGAAGTGCTCTAATTGTATATAGTATATACACAGAACATGTTCTGACTTTAGATATCATCCTATGTGGCTCTAACCTTGCACAGCGTGGACCATGTCAACTTGCAGGGCGGGGGGGAGGACTGGGCCAGGCAGGTCTTGAAAGTATCGCAGCACCCCCTCGCTCAGAGTCTGCACCTCAAGCTGCTCCAAGTCTACAATCAAACACACCATCAATAAAGGGTCATGGTCCAAAGATCACGCAACTATGTTTAGACCAAGTCCTGAGGTTAGGCGGAATGGCCAATCCACTTACCACTGTCGGCTAGTTGTCTGCTGTCCAGGCCTCCTCCCGAGCTCCTGTACAGGCAAGGGCTCTCCAGACCTGCAGGCCAAAGAGAACACATGACTTCTTCAGTTATTAAACAATATCAGACATCTCTGCATGGACATCACTCTTGACTGCAAATCACTGGCGAATCGAGGCATACAAGGTCATGGCAGATAATGTCATTCAGTATTCTCTCCATGATAATCCAAATGAAAATTGGCAAGGCTACTTATAAGACACTAGATTCCAATTAAGCACGGTACAATACAGCACAATAAAGCAACCCATTGCTCACCTTTGTTCTCAATGGCCTCCAGAATCCTGACCAGGATGGGTGGGCTCATATCTGGGGGACCAAACTGGTCAGGAAGATCTGGAAGGATGAAGCCTGTACACGCAAAGTCATTAAATAATGAATCACCGAAGTACTTTAAATCATGTTGAGGTATTATTCGTTCACAGCTAAAACTAGTTCTGCACTGATTTTCGAGTAACTTATGCACACCACACATTAGATTACGTTGAACGTACTAAACAACTTGAGCACTTAACTAGACAATCATGATTGGATAAAAAATAAAACTTCAGTAGATATGACTGAAATTAAATAAATGGTATGGTAGCCTGGATAGGATAACTTTTAAGCCAGCAAATTCAAAACCACAACAAAAGATAACTCAGCAATGAGCTAAACATATGACGACTTTAGAGTCTACTGAGATATTTGAATTATCTGTAACTATGACATTTTGCAACCATACCTGCAGTCGTAAATATGGTAACCGGGTGTTGAAGTAAAGTGGTAAATCATCATGAAAATACACATTAACAATCTACCAGGTTTTAACCTAACTCACCCTCTGACTCAGAGTCTCCCCTGATTGAGCTTGATGCCGATGATGGCGGTCTAGGTGGCCGCGGCTTTGGCGTAGGTGGCGACATCCTCTTTCTTCCCACAAACTCCACATACGTCCCAGGGAAGTCGCCCTTCTCCTGAGTGGTCTCGTTTATCCCTGGCAACCAACCAATCTCAGCAGGCCTCTCTTCAGCCCCGTTGGGGCAGCCCAGGGCCAGCAGCGCCCCTTTACTGACCACCAGAATGTCCCCCACATGGAGGTTAATGTCCTCCTCCCTTTCCTTTTTATAGTCATAAAGTGCCCTGTACTGGAATCCCTCTGAGCTCATATCGATATGTCTAATGTTTGTACAGTATAACCTGCAAAATAGGGCTTTTTAAAAATAGGATGTACTTTGCCTGAGATTTCAGCAAAAAATATATATATCTTACTACTAGACTACATGAGTATGGCTCTGTAAATGTGTATCTCTTTGGTCTCCATCTCAGCTGCTGCGGTGTCATCCATCCAAGCAACTTGAAAACCAAAATGCTCTGTCAAGTGTGTTGTGTATGACAATTTCATCACAGGTAACGCCCACATCTGCCGCCCCGTCAGATAGACCTGCAGCAGATATAAACATTGGGACATTTTTGTATCAGATCATAGACATGCAGTTACTTATGAAAATATTGACACCAAGGTCACTGGTCTATTGTTACCAAATGTTAATGAGAAATGTACTGGCCTCCAGAGTAAACTTGTGTTTTAAAACAAAACAAAGTAAATAATTTAAATTCATAACAAAGTTCTACAAATATTTGAAAAAATATAGCTCAACCCAAATTGTTCAACGATATAGCGAAATCAACCAAGTCAAAGACTAGGCTCTGCAACGAGATGCGCACCAAATGGCCCCAGCAGGAAATGTGAAACGACAATGCTCGTGCTGCTAATGCCAGCCAGCTAGCAGGTTACGACAATCTCTTACCTTTTTTCATGGAAATGATTCTTCAAGCAGTAATTATGTAATTCCATCAAGATGCGTTGAACAAAAGCTATCTCTTCATATATTCAAAATCAGATATCCTCAGCATTATTATCGATTTTTTCGAAAACCTAGGGACTCGTGGTATGAGCAGCTTAAAGCAGGGAAGCAGCAATCTGTACCGTGACGTCAGTTCCGGTAACCTAAATTTCATCAATGCTCAGACGTTTAACTTTCAACAAAGGAATGGACTACTTCAAATAAATACCACTCTAATTCACTTCTACAAATAACTACTAAGACTGGAATATATCTTAGTTAAATGTCCCCGAGAGGCAATTTGTATTTCAGTTTGCAGTGCATAGAAAAATTGCAATACAGTAACACAAATTAAAACATTAAAAAAAACATTAACATGTTGAACGAAGAGACAGACTACTGCCTGTTGCCTCCATAATGCAGTTTGTGTACGTCAAGATAAACAGCGTGACAGAGACGCATAATCGGAGGACTGTATTCGGCTCTTGTGGCTGTGACTAATTGTAGTAAGGGTATTACAAAATATGCACACAATAACACATTATTTTTCTGACGGGTATAATTGGGGAACGGTAATAATAATAATACATTTTATGTGCATTTCAAAATGTCCAAAGACACTTTACACGGTATCAAGTCAAAGTAGAATCAATCTACTGTACAACAGACCACAGGGCCAAAATGTCTGACAGAAGAATATTATATTCAGATACAATACTAAATTACAACGACTGCTGTTAAGACGCAAAACTAGGAGCACATCCACAGCAATAAATTAACCATACAAGACTAGTCGATATATCATTATAATATAATTATTAAATCGCTTTGGTGATTTGTTAAAAATCCGTTAATCAGGCTAGTTTATCAGCAATAAATGAAAAAAAACATTACGGACAGCATTTGTTGGGATTAACTAGCCTATATATCTTTATTGGAAAGGACGTGTTACATTTGACAATTCATACATTTCGTTATTTTTCACTTCAATAATAAAAATGCATCACATCTCTACAAGCTGAAAATATTCCCCAGCTTGTGAACAGATAAAGTGATATTTCCATTGAGTTGAAACTCCTCCTTCAGATATTTCCCAACGTATTCACAATGTAACACATCACAGAACACCCATATCTGCCCCAAGTCTCTCTGTATATTTGCGTTACACGTGGGAAGCTTTGAGTTCTTTATGGCCAGGTTAAGCACATTCCAAACCTGCTCTAGGCCTCCTGCTGTGGCACAGTTCTGTTCATAGACCAGCCACTTTACCCTTTGGCGCAGGTGGAGTCTGTTACTCCACACCACTTTGTCGAACTGCTTAGATTGAGGTTGTGAATTCCAGGAAAGAAGGCTTTTTCGTTTCGTGACACACCAGGATCGTTTAACATTCTCCTTGTGAAGGAGTAGACCAGTATTACCATGCCGCTGTGCGATTCTTGTTAACTCTACCAATTCTCGTGAGCTAGTTCCTTTCCCTAGATCCGCAGAACGCAGAAGAGCCTGTGTCCCATCCAGATCATTTTTGGTGATGACAGGGGGTGCCTTTAAGGGCCTGATGGGCAGTGATATTTTGCCATCGGAGGGGTACCAGGGCCTGAAAAGAGGTAGGACTCGACAAGGGAACACTGCAAGCGCTCGTTCTGTGTAATCGATTATGGTCATTATGTCACCAGAACTGGGTTTATAATGCACAACTACATCCTCCATGCAGCCCTAGAACTGGTTTCAACAGGACTACGAATCGGCCGTAAAAACATCGGTCCGTTGAGTTTCCATTTTGGCATCCCAGGCCAGGGTTTATACAGTCACAACTGTTCTTCGTCAATAGGCTTGCTATGACAGAATTTCTACGTTCACTAGCTAGATCTTCAATTAAAAACACTTATTCAGACGTTACCTTCTCTTCCGCAGACTTAAACCCAGAAACAATGACATTGTTAATGACATTAGTAGTCGTTAGTAGTACTACTACTAGAAAGTGGTATAACGCTAACGATAAATCCAAACAAACGTTATTTTCGAGAGTAACGTTCTTTTGAACAAGACTAAGATTAGTCCCGTTAAAACCCCAAAAATGTTAGCTTATACCATACATACTATATAAGCAAACCTGATGGCGGCAAACTACCCGAGTTGCTAGCTAACACGTCGGAAGTAGTTCAGTGACCCCGGGAGTTGTATCGTACTATTGGTGGGCGTGGTCGCTCTGACAACAGGGGAGTGACTCGTTGCTCGGGCGAGATCGCTACTGCGTAATTTGCATATTTAACGTTAAATTTAAGTCAGATATTTTTGTATTTGTCATACATTACATTGCATTAAATTAATTTAGCAGACGTATTTATCCAAAGCGACTTACAAAAAATTGTGCCAACAAAAAGATAAGGTAAAAACTACAAGTCAGTCAAGTCATACAACATGCATGTAACCACACTGTTGTTGTCGTTGGTAACAGGTTAAGCTTCGTGGTTAGAAAAGTGATCCCGGGTTAGGCCAGTTGCGATTGTGGTGTAACGCCCGGGTAGGGCTTGTTTTGGCCTTGGCCGATTTTCACCACTACTACTTCAGTTCTGTTCGACATCATATATGGGCACGGTTATTTTCGCGTTTCTATAAAACGTGGATGGTACGAAAAATAACAGTTTCGTTCCGTACTGTGTATTTGTCATCAGAAAACGTGTGTGAGGAAACAAATCTGCTCTATTTTACAAAGCACACATTCACAATCTAAAAAAAAAACAAAAAAAACATCAACATGACCAATGGTCTTTATTAGGACTGTTTATTCATGTCCTTTGTCTTTATTGAAATTACAGTATAAGCTTGCTGAGAGTGAGATGTCCAGCAGCACAAGTCATTTCTGTGCATGCTGATTGGCCTGGGTAGCTAAAAATGACTGTTTTACTACTTTAAGCAATCATTCATAATTTTGCAACCAAAAAAAAGCATGTCATGAGATGTGAGGTTGTAAAGTCGGATAGGTAGGGTATGGCTATAATGCTGATCAAAAAAAACGAAAACAAAAAACCTTGCAAGTTCTACATGTCTTAAAAGGATCATATGGCACATTTTGGTCCACGTTGGTAGTTTCATATTTCAATCATTTTCAAACATGTATTAAACGCACAAAATAAATCTTAAAACATGTATTGTATATATTTTTTTCTATCAGCACAGCGTCATAACAGCATATTCTAAACAACTGTAGGGGCCTTTCTTTTTTTTAAATCCAATTGGTTAACCTCCCAAGGACAGTAGATTAATATCTAGAAGTAGAGAGTATCTAGGAGAAGTGGGACGGCTTCGGACATTCAAAGGAAGTAGTCAGGGGTACGTCTGGTCACATGGGGCTCACCACGTCGAGGGGCTGGATCAAACTGGAGGCTGGAGGCGGAAGACAAAATATACGGTCAGGTGACATTTTCACCATCCCCTTTCTCCCAAGTTGTACAGTATGTGCTCAAAAAAACATGGATTTTAACTACAGCTACGCTAGGCTGCACTTACAAGGAGTACTTGAGAGTATCATCAAGCTCCATGATGGCCGCTTGGTTGCCACAGCGATAGCAGTAGTTTGGCGCACTGAAGATGGTGACAACATTTTTGTCATGGCCCCAATTGTACCCCTGTGTAGTAAAGGGAGGTTTTCATTGGAAAACATTCAGTAAATATTATAAAATCAGGAATGCCACAAGAAGAAACAGAATTGTATATTTGAGAATAAAGTGAGTATATAACTTGTCACTAAGATAAGGCTAGTTGGCACATGGTACCTCCATGACTAGCTGGTGAGCGCGGGACACCAAGGTGAGGCCGTTGGCATGGTTGAAGGTCTCTGAGATATCTTGGCCAAAGGTGTACCCAGCCCCTCGGGGGGAGATGCCCCAGCCACCACGATCATCGGGGTCTGACCACAGCAGATCACACATAGGACCCTGGGAAGGAGGAAAGAATTTGGTTGAAAATAAAAGGGAAAGGAGCGAGACGTCAGAATGATACTTGTGGGACCTCAAAAAACAAACAGTTCCTATCCTTTTCTGTACAATAAATGTTTTGCCTGATGCAGACCTGCCAACATTAAATATTTTGAGTACCACAATAGCGTAACGCTTAGCTCACATGGGACAATATTCTAATTTGACCTGATTCTAACCTACCTAAACTGCACCGGGCTATGTGATAAACCTTTTTGTCATGATTAATTTGTGCGTATCCAAACATATAGCCCGGTGCAGTTTAGGTCAGATCAACCATAAGTGAACTGCATAGAAATTTAAATAATTTGTTTTGAATATTGTACATGCTTTCATTTTCAAATATTTACATAAAAATAATTTTCAAAAAAGTGTTTCGATGTAAAAAGCTTTATGAATAACTTATTCTGCTTCTCTCTATCTCTCGTTCTCGCCACTATGCCCATCATCCGTTATTTGCTGCCTTACTCCACTCTGTAATCAAATGCCTTTGCACAAACCGAGCTAAGATTCAAATTTAGGAAGTCTCCGTGGCCTTTGAGATACTGCAGCTAAATTACACTATCAAAGTTATTCAAACCGTAGCCGTATCGTAACGAGGCTGATCACATTGTATGGCTAGTTAGCTACTATGGCTAACTATATAATCTACATACATTTGTCATTATGTTAGGATATACCTCTTGAAATGCATTATCTCGTAAACGTATGTATATATGCTAACCAACTTTTTATTACGGCCCCATTTTTGTGATTGATTGACTCTCCCCACTTC
The DNA here is from genome assembly GCA_026901105.3 of Galaxias olidus. Classification (NCBI taxonomy): domain Eukaryota; kingdom Metazoa; phylum Chordata; class Actinopteri; order Galaxiiformes; family Galaxiidae; genus Galaxias; species Galaxias olidus. Next base: position 63,482 of record JAPMUY010001740.1, read on the forward strand.
CCATTTGACCACAGCGCTACACCTCGGTGGATAAAGACAATACCACTGCATATCAGTCAGTCACTGACTCAGTGCACGAACGTTGCGTGAATGAGAGTATTTAGGTCGGGGCGGGGTTGCAAAGTTTGTACAAAGACTGTAGTTTACATACCGAATGAATAGTATTGTTTTCCGTAATTAAATTACAATATTTTGTTTGTTGTTATTTTAATTTGTGTGCATGTCATTGCCATAATTATGCTAAATATTGGTTAATTTGAAGTCGGTCTGTAAACCCTCCTTTAAAAAAAAAAAAAAGAGGACATTTTGATTAATGTCAATTATGCCACACACACACACACACACACACACACGCACACACACACACACACACTCCCTCAGAGTGCCACAAATATCCCCTCAACTATCACAGATATATCATCGATTCTTATTGATGCAGTAAGGCTGTAGGCGGAAGAATACCTCATGTGGCACCTCCTGCAGGCGGTCCAGGGCTCGTATGTGATCTAGTGTGTCTATGGAAGGAGACAGCCCTCCATGTAGGCAGAAGATCTGAGACAGACAAACAAACATGTACTGCTTCACACAAATGTGAACAAAAGGGAATGTGTGACCATCCTTTGATCAATTATAAATAGTAAAAAGGTATTGGTTAACATGTCACTATGCTTTAAATAATATCTAAAAAGTTAAATGTTTTCCTGCAACATGGTATTTGTAACAAGTGCCAATTTAGGCCACAACAACAAGTTGTGACATATTTGTCTTATGTGAATGATTCACTTTTTAGTAAAGTTTTGTGTGTATGTAAAGAAAATGTCTATATCTATTAACAACTCCTGGATTAATCAGATAAGGTTATAAAATCAAGATGCTGGTAACTAAGGATGCAGTTTTGGTAAAATACACCACATACGCAATCGTGTGTGTCATGTTCTAGTTACCTGTCCATCTACCAGAGCAGTGAGTGGGAGATAGTCAAACAGGTCTGTGAAGTACTTCCAGACGTTGGCGTTGCCATACTTCCTCAGGCACTCATCATAGAAGCCGTACACCTGTGTGATCTGCCGACTCTCATGGTTCCCCCGGAGGATCGTGATTCGTTCCTGGTACCGCACCTAGTGAAGATGCAAATACAATCCCAATACAGGCTCAGAAATGAAATTATGCCCTTTTGGGAACTACAATAATCATGCAACAACATCAAAATACATGTGGCTGTTTTCTTCCTAAATGTTTTCTTCACAGACGGAATAATGGGTATATAAAGCTCCAATTGACAGCAATCTTAAGTCTTAACTTCAGAGATTTAGGAAATTAACAGTAAATACTTCAGAAATTGAAATTCTGTTAACAGCTGTAAAATATAAAACATATCACGCTCCTTTTCATTGGCTGGATCAAATTATTTTTTATTGTATACTTTAAAAAAAAGTTGATTGTTATTTATGCAAGACCCTACCTTTAATGTGACGAGTAGAGTGACTGTCTCCACAGAGTAGTACCCTCTGTCCACGTAGTCACCCATGAACAGGTAGTTGGTGTCAGGGGACTTGCCTCCGATCTTAAAGAGCTCCATCAGATCATGGAACTGCCCATGGACATCCCCGCACACTGTGACCGGACATCTCACCTAAGGGAACGCCAGGCCAAGATGCATGTTATGAGCTAATAACAGTTTGAATCAGTTTAAACCATCAGTCCATTACTTTGACATTATATTGTCACAATAAAGAAGGCGTAGGATGTTGATCAAACACATGGCTGTAAGTAAACGGCCATGTATAAAATAACAGTAGCGCTTAAAAAAATACTAACAACTGAACAAATATGTTACTAATGCTATCTAATGCAACTCAAAAGGTTACATGCAAGATGCATAACAAATAGTAAATATTCCTTTTTCACATTGGTGATAACTTTTGAAGTAGCAGTACACATCTTGATTGTCTCAACTAAAACATTTTAAGATTCTTCAGCAAAAATGTTCAACTTAGGCCTTAACCATAGCACAGTAGCCAAGTATTCACCCACAAAGCCTACACTTAGCAAAGTATTAATAAAAACCTCTTGTTTTGCAAGGAAGGTGTATTATGCTATGGCTTAAGTTTCTTACAATCTCAGAATATTCACCCTTTACTGTGCATAAAAAGCACATTCTCAAATCAAACGTAAGGGTCATAAGCAAATTCTCCCATTAGTGATTTAACTATACATGAGTACAGCATATTAGCAAATGATGATGTGTAAAAATTGAACAACCTTTGTGGCTGATCCCTGGTAAACTGGTTAACCTGTTTGCTTAAACTCAAGCTCACCTCTTGCACATTAGACTCCTTGGTCAAGATCTCCTTAGCCTAGAGGGGGGAAAAAACAAAATGAAAACGTCTACAAGAGTTGATAATGGGTACAAGATATCCGGCATGTCAATATTTATATTATATATAAAATTATTATTATTATTATTATTATTAACACCCTACCAAAAATTTGTTTTAACGCCTCAACTTTTTTTTGACGCAGTCAGAAATCGGAGAGAAACTAGCAAGCAATGAATAAAGAAAAGGATATTTTTGAATGGCAAGTTCAGCTAAACGGGTCTGTCGACAAGACCAAAGTTATTTGTGTGTACTGTCGATTAGAGTTACTACCGCAGAACATCTTATCTTAAAGCGACTAAATGCAAATTTTTTTTTTTTTACGAATTATCAATATCTTTCTACAGTTTGCAGATTGTAATGTCTATGGGAGAATTAAAAAAAATCGCCTTTCAACTCAGCCCTCTTGAAGTCTCAATATTTAACACATTCTGTCTGCAACGCGTTATGATCTCCCGCGAAACTGTGACAAATTGATTTATGGCACAAGGAAGTGCGTCATTATGAACATTCTGCATGTCTTTCTTGTTTGACGGTTAGGTAAAATAATTACACTAAGCAAACGGTAGGGGTTCCCAAAACCAGAAACTACATACAGCCGCTTTAGATAGCATTTGCTAGCCAAGCACACAGCAGACAGCCACGTTCTTACGTTAGCCCCCAAACATCGCGCTTGGGAGCCTTTCTTATATTTCCCCACATGAGGTTGGGCACAATTACATTCTAGTTTTCTTAAGTGTGAGTGAGCTTTGATACTTAAGTATGGAGCGTTTAGCTGACCAATGTACCAGTTAATAATAACCCTAACATGGTGTGTTTTACTTGTCAGAACGCAGAAATTAAAGTTGACGCTACTGCCTGGGTGATGATTTTGACTGCTTTTCTGCGGCAGTGAGATAGCGATATCTCCGTTGAGTTATACCATGACAAGGGATTTTGCCCAAACAATCTAGACACAAGCTGGCTGTGTTCGGAATGGCCTACTTAAATACTATCTCAATGAGTACATACTATACTGACTACTTGAGCCGAAATCTAGAATACTACCTTTTTACAAAGATTTGATTATACTGTTAGTATATTCAACTGGAACGTGATCAAAACCCTGGCATTTTTGTAATGCTGTCAAAGCTAGGAGGAAGTTGCCGAATTGCATTTTGGGGCGTGAAGCATCGTCTAGTAACCTCTCTCGGGTACTCAACATTTCCCCAATTTGAGTATGTCATCCGGGAACTTTTTCCATACTCAAATTTCACATACTATGTACCGTTAACATACTACATTTGACCGAAAATGAGTATGCAGTATGTCAAGTATGCATAGTAGTCCATTTCGAACACAAAATATTGAGCTATGGCAGGGATAATGTGGAACTCAATGTCGGTGAAAGCCCGACCTTGTTAAAAGTACATTTATGGTTGATTTTGATCAGATAAAAAATTTGTTAATTTGCAATTAACTATGGACACTCATGCGATTAATCGCAATTAAATTTTTTAATCGCTTGACAGCCCTATTATAAGTGTTTCCCCAAGGAAAGGAGGTGAAGCATGCGTGTGTTATTATTGATTATGCTATGTTTGGGTATAAAATTATTATTATTGTTGTCACATTATAACCCAGGGCTGTACGCTTACTTTCTTAGGTGGTAGCACCAGTGCTAGCAAGCTAAAATTTTCAGAAGCACAGAGAAATATTTTGTAGCACACAGGTGGGCAGTTAAACACGTTTTATCGGTTTGGCAGGGCGGTGTGTAACAACTCTTTATACGCGCGTAACTAACACTACAGTGGAAGAGCTCAACTCACCGCCCCAGGCAGCCATTACCCATGATATAATATTAATGTTCCCTAAACATTATGGTTACTCAATTGAACTATCATAACCATACACAGGTTATTTGAAAATGTTAGGTAACTGAATTCCATTCCTTTCTATGCTAGCAGGAGTCTCAGACCAGCGTTAATTTACTTAACAAAAAGCTGGCTAGTTAGTTAACATTACTTGGTGTTTTGCAGTGCAGTTCTACCAGTGTTTTCCTTTCCAACTCAGAAATAACTAAGAAGTACTGACACGGCAGACAATGTACAGTACAGACATTTGTGGAATAGCTGTATTATTTTAAATACCTATGCTCATTGTATTTAAATGCCTGTTCAGGTGTGCAGTCATTTAAATTTTTTATATAGGTCTATTTTATTATAAATAAATATGAATATTCTGTTTATTACTTTATATTATTGTATTGTATATTTTGTTTTTCAGAAATCAAATATCGTTGAGATTATCGTGATAACGGTATTCACATGAAATATCGGGATATTGATTTTAGCCAATACAGTGTAGCGCTAATGTCTACACGGTTTACCTATCTCATTTATTTATTTTCTCAGCATGAAGAAAATGTTACTATGAAACTGGAACTTGGAATAACAAGCATACTAGCTAACGTTACACTCCATGGACATAACGTTACCTCCATATCAAAATTGTGATAGTTAGCGTTCACTAAATCAAAACCAAAACCAAAATTGTAACAGCGGCGGCAGCGCTCATTCAGTGCAGGCGCTGCGCCGCTGTTGAATGCATTGTAGAGGAAACACTGCAAATTGTAATGCAATTACTTTGCCAGACCTGCCAAGCTGCATGCAATTTGTGTACCAACCACACAATTTTTTGCCAAAATATGCAGATATGAAATGCCAGCTGAAACTATGAAAAGAAAACCTAATAATGTAATTTAATTACAGAAAACAATCAATACTGTACATTTATTCGGTATCTAAACTGCATCCCTCGGATTGGACCAGATTCTACTACCGTGTGTGGTTTTGTAACCCCTCCCTGAATACTCTCACTCCCTACGCAAACGCAAGGTTCGCAATGCAATCGCACAGACGACCGTACTGCACCTCCAATTTGTAACTCAACGCAAGAACGCAGTTGATACTTGGCCATGCAGCTAGAGGGCGAGCAATCTATGGCTGCCCAGACCATATATATATCAAATCATAGCCATCTATCTATCTACATGTATGGTCTAGGCAGCCATAGATTGTATATATATATATATACAGTACTGTGCAAAAGTTTTAGGCAGGTTAAAGTTAGGGAAATATAAATATCTATATATATATATATATATATATATATATATATATATATATATATATATATATATGAAAATAAAATGTTAATTGTTTATTTTCTATCAATTCATAAAATACAAAGTGAGGGCAAAGCAAATCTGTATCAAATCAACATTTGGTATGACCACCCTTCGCCTTCAAAACAGCATCCCGTGCCTAAAACTTATGCACAGTACTGTATCTTACCATCTTTTCTCTTAAAGACAGTTTTGTTCTGCGCATTGAGCATAGATAACTATAAAACTATGTCACAGATCTTAGATCAGTGCAACACCAAACTGACCTGGTATGTTTTTTTTTCCTGTGGCAAGTTGTTTGCAACCTATGTTCTAGCTACTCTAAACAAATCTACTAGTCCAGCAGTCTGCAAATGGAAGATGTCTTGAAGAGCAAGCTGGAAGGGCACATGATCAAGACGGCCAGTAGGACACAGGTGTTGAGAAAATGCATTACCTAAATGTGTGCGTAACATAAATTGTGCTGTCGATCAAAATGTATCAACCTAGTGAACACCAGTCACCGCCAGTTTGACAATGTGCCCCCATTTGAACTAGAGCCCGACCAATAGTGGAATTTGTGCCGATACCGATATCGGTCAATATCAATTGATCAAAAACCATATTATCAGCCAGAACAACCAAAATAAATTTGTTACACAGATCTTGTACAGGACAAGGAAAACCTATCATCACGTACATTTTATGTTTAACTAGATTAACCCTATTAAATGCGTAAAATTAAAAGTAATTATGTGTCCATTCAGCTGACAAGCATGAAAGTACTTACGTGGTTAGCTAGCTAATGTAGCAAACTAAACAAGTTAAACAAAAACTAAGGTTGTTGTCACCGAGTGTAAAAGATCGGGACTTTATTTACTTTCCAGCGTTACACCTCATCAACTAAGTAACAACGTAGAGTGAAATCAACTCAGACAATCAACTAGTCTGTCGTCGATTGAGCTGCGAAAAGACGCTCCTAATGCTTATCTTTCATAGTTTTGTTGGTGGGACAACATTACAAAGGAGCATAGTAGTAGACTAGGTAAAATTGTTTAAAAAGCCAACTCAGTAATTGGTCTTAACCTGGAAGGGCTTGGAGTTATCTTTACTGATCGCAGGTAAAAATGTGCAGACAATTTGAAGTAATAGAAAACATCCTATGCAGGAAGTCCTAGTAAATCAAAAGCGTTCTTATAGTAATCGAGATTTAGGACATCGTTTTACCTACTGCAATTCGATTTCTAAATTAAATCAGAATAACATTTTTAATAAAAATAGTACCACCTTCTTTACAACTATTAGCAAGCGTTAAAGAAGTAACGTAAAAATAGAATTAATTCGTGACGCTGACCGTGGACCGGTGTTGACGAATGGCGTTAACTGAACAGTGTTAGATTAGCATGCCAGTAGTGTGTTGATTTCCTAATCATTATCAATCTCATTAGGTAGCATCTAGCTGATTAATGTTGGCTACCGCTAGCTTTTTCTCTCTGAAAAATGTTGTTAGCGCAACACTGGCCCGCTTATCCAGTGGAAAATCCACATTTCAGAATTGCCGGATATCTGACTAACGTAACGTTAGCTAACGTTAAATAATTTACCTTATTATATGAATATTTTTTTAAATCTTACCTTTTCGCAGAGTGATCTGACTTGATTCTCTGATAACTGCTTACACTCATTAAGTTGTTCGATCCATTGGTCTAATTCTTTAGTAAAAGATTTGTCGTCCATGACAGCAGCGATAGCTTCCTAGCTAGCTCGTTAGCTCCGATATTATGGCAAATACTGGATTATTTTCTGCTAGCTAGCTAGCTACTATAGCTTTAGCTTTCTGTATTGTTAGCCGTCTAGCCCCGCCGAACAGGTTCCTTACCTAAATGTTAAACTCTAAAATAATGTACCGTTTAATTACTTTCGGTCATGATAAATGAATACGAGGAATAATCTTCTCTCTATTAAACAGTTAACATTCAGGGAGTAGACTGGATCGAATTTCCCCGATGCGGCAGATTCCAGCGAAAATGTTGCAGCGCCACACCAGCTAACCGACCAGCTAAAAGGAGCTAGCTTCAAAAACATACGGGGCTTTTTAGGAACCAGTTTCCTCCCTGTCCCAAATACAGCACGCGCCACCTTGTGGGAAAATAGGCCAATTTGAAAGTATTAATAAACTCAAGATGAGAATGATTGTCTCGTCTGCAGTAGGTAAAGACATAAAAGTAATTTAATTTGGTGTTATGGAGCATAATCAAAACATCATAAATAAAAAATAATGTAATGTAAGTGATTCACAATAAAATGTATACAAAAATATGTTTTCCAAAATAAAACTGTACAGTGTGTTTTCTCTATGTGTGCAATGTGCACATTTTTTTTCCAGGGAGTGCAATGTAGATGCAATGTACAAATATATAATATAATAATAAAATTAGATGAGACTCCAAATGTGATGTGTGTTAATGTAACGCATAGACTGATGTAGACTTTATGTTAAAGTAAAGGTCCCATAACGTAGAGTCTACACAAAAATCTAGAGTCTACACAAAAATGTATGATTGTCTACGTCGTAGAAAATCATACATTTTTGTGTGATTCCTTAGCATCTATGAAGCACATTTCAAAAATGTTTGAACACATAAAAAAATATATTTTATATATATTTATTTATTAATCTAGGGGGACTCTTTCCTTCCAACTCACATGCCGTGGTGGTATAGTGGATATAGGATGCCCGTGGTATAGGATGCCCATTTCTCATTAATATTCATAAACAGTTATATTTTTGGCTAGGGATGGTAATATTCAGCTGTTGTCATGGCTGCTGCCGGAGTAGTTTAACCAATTGGTCAATTGCAATGACTATTTGTCACAACGGGTTGAGATTAAGAACTGCTTGTAAAATAGGGTAGATGTGTTGTCAGAGGTCTAGATTTTCTAGAGAAAATACACTAGGCACAGATTACACTTTGTCATGCTGTTGGTACAATCCCTCTGAGTGATGAAACAATGCTAGACAAATAAATATTTAAAATCTGACATTATAGGCCTTTTAAAGTAAGACGTGCTGTCCATGGGGCGGAATAAGACGCAGTGTCAGTGGGGGACCCGGGCATTGTTGATGAGACAAACGGCAGACGAGAAGAAATTGCTCTTGTGCCGTGAGGCTTTAGTCTTAAAGGGCCGCAGCCTCTAACCGAAAGGAAGTGATTCAAAGAGTTTATGTCCTAGGTGGGAGGAGTCAGCCACTACCTTTCCTGCTCGCATCAGGGTCCTGGAGGTGTACATATCCTGGTTGGATTGCAGACTGCAGCCAATCACTTTCTCGGTGGAGGAAATTACACACCAAAGTCTACCTATGTCCTTGACAGCAGCAGCAGCAGCATGACAGATACTGATGGAGGAGGTGAGGATGGACTGGATGGATGGTGGCGGTGTAGAAGGGAACCATCATTGGCTTTGGCAGGTTGAACTTCTTCAGCTGCCGCAGGAAGTACGTCCCCTGCTGTGCTTTCTTGGTGAGGGAGCTGATGTTTAGCTGATGCTCCCACTTAAGGTCCTGGGTGATGATGAAGCCTTTTTCTAACCTGTCATTACTTTCATTTTTTAGTATGACGTTTTGTTACAATGCTGTTAAAAGAAGGAAGGAAAACATAACTAAGTAAGCTACTTTTATTTACTTAGGTAAAGCTGTTTATGGGTTGGTTTTTGACAATCACATGTTTTTACCACCACTTACCTTTTTAATTTTAGCACAGGATAAATCAACATGTACAAATGCATACACCTAAGAAACCTTCCGATTTAAGGAATAGCTTTTTCTGAGCAACGTCCCTGCATATTCAGCTATATTGCTTTACTCTTACAAGTGGAGACTATTGAGAGGAAAAATGACAATGTTTGGCCAAATTTACATGACACTTTTTTTTTTTTTATATTATATTTTTTGATGTTCTCTGCCTCAATACCTTTGTGTCTGTCTTGTGTTAATTGAATTTAAAATGTTATATTGAACCATTTTTGTATATATTTGGATATATAGTTTAATGTTCTATGCCATGTATGGTGACCTTGGATGTCTAGAAAGGTACCTATAAATGAAATGTATTATTATTATTAGTAGGCCTAGTAGTAATAGATGGTGCCATTCACAAATGCAACATCCTTCAAAACATGCCCGATCACTGTCTGTCTGATGGCAATCATAAATGCACATGTTGGCTTACACATCCTCTATTAGTTTATTAGCCACTGGATCTGGGAACTAAAATATCTGGCCGAAAGTTACCCGTTATGGTGGACTTTACCTATACACAAGTTCCAATCTTCTAGTAAGAATGCCTTTGCCATTTTGACCTGTTAGGGTGTTATCCCCATATACAGTGCATCCGGAAAGTATTCATACCCCTTCACTTTTTCCACATTTTATTATGTTACAGCCTAATTCCAAAATGGATTAAATAAAAAAATGTTCTCAACAGTCTACATACAATACCGCATAATGACAAAGTGAAAAAAGTTATAAGGTTCCACAGTTGTCAGTGCATGTCGGAGCACAAACCAAGTTATGAAGTCCAAGGAATTGTCTGTAGACCTCCGAGACAGAATTGTATCGAGGCACAGATCTGGGGAAGGGTACATAAAAATGTCTGCAGCATTGAAGGTCCCAACGAGCACAGTGGTCTCCATCATTCGCAAATGGAAGAAGTTTGGAACCACCAGGACTCTTCCTAGAGCTGGCCGCCCGGCCAAACTGAGCAATCGGGGGAGAAGGGCCTTGGTCAGGGAGGTGACCAAGAACACGATGGTCAGTCTGACAGAGCTCCAGTGTTTCTCTGTGCAGATGGGAGAACCTTCCAGAAGGACAACCATCTCTGCAGCACTCCACCAATCAGGTCTTTATGGTAGAGTGGCCAGACGGAAGCCACTCCTCAGTAAAAGGCACATGCCAGCCCGCATGGAGTTTGCCAAAAAGCACCTAAAGGACTCTCAGACCATGAGAAACAAAATTCTCTGGTCTGATGAAACCAAGATTGAACTCTTTGGCCTGAATGCCAAGCGTCATGTCTAGAGGAAACCAGGCACTGCTCATCAACTGGCCAATACCATCCCTACAGTGAAGCATGGTGGTGGCAGCATCATGCTGTGGGGGTGTTTTTCAGCAGCAGGAACTGGGAGACTAGTCAGGATCAAGGGAAAGATGAATGCAGAAATGTACAGAGAGATCATTGATGAAAACCTGCTCCAGAGCGCTCTGGACCATAGACTGGGGCGAAGGTTCACCTTCCAACAGGACAACGACCCTAAAGCACTCAGCCAAGATAACAAAGGAGTGGCTTCGGGACAAGTCTGTGAATGTCCTTGAGTGGCCCAGCCAGAGCCCAGACTTGAACCCGATTGAACATCTTTGGAGATATCTGAAAATGGCTGTGCACCGACACTCCCCATCCAAACTGATGGAGCTTGAGACCATCTGTAAAGAAGAATTGGAGAAACTGCCCCAAAATAGGTGTGCCAAGCTTGTAGCATCATACTCAAGAAGACTTGAGGCTGTAATTGCTGCCAAAAGTGCTTCAACAAAGTATTGAGTAAAGGGTGTGAATACTTATGTACATGTGATATTTTATTTTTTTATTTTTAATACATTTGCAAAAAATTCTAAAGAACTTTTTTCACTTTGTCATTATGCAGTATTGTGTGCAGAATGTTGAGAATTTTTTTTTATTTAATCCATTTTGGAATTAGGCTGTAACATAATAAAATGTGGAAAAAGTGAATGGGTATGAATACTTTCCGGATGCACTGTATATGTATATCCCACCGAAGGTATCATGGCGTCCCGCCTGCATTGCTATAGTGTACAAATTAAATCAATTGAATTGCGGCATGAGCACCCAAGAAACTGAGCAACTACCCTGTAAATACACAGACATTGAATCCGGACAGGACTAAAATTATCAGACGACCAGCGAGCGCGCTGGAAAACAGTAGGTTTTTGCAGCTGGAATTAATACAGGGGAGGTTGGGAAAAAACACCCACATGTGCGCTCCGGACGGGATTTAAATTACTGGACTACAAAAAGTACTACCAAAATACCCTACCTCCCCTATAGAGAAACAAATCCCGGCTAAAGAAGCTATGCATAATGCTCGTGGTCACTGAATATTGCTATCACGATCAACAACTGTTCATGCTCTTCCTGATTCAGAATCTCTTACTGATTTAGTGGCGCACTTCCTTGTGCCATAAAGCAAGTCGTCACAGTTCAGCGGCAGATCTTGTCCGGAGGCAGACAAAATTTGTGTTAAATATTAAGACTTCAAGAGGACTGATCTGAACCGCGATTTATTTTATTTTCCCCTAGACATTACAATGTGCTTTCAGAAGAAATGTATTGATAATCCGTTAATATGAAAAAGTTGCCTATAGTTGCTTTAACCTAAGAAAAAAAAACGCTATAGCAGCAGGTGGTGGTAAAATATAATTTGACAGATTTTCTGAAAAGAAAATTCATGTTGAGCGTGAAAGGAACATCTTTCTGTAATTCGCGGAACCCTTGCTTTGATAACACCACTATCTTTTTATCTTTATCTTTGTCAGACGACAGTGACACCACCACTGGGTGTAACTGAAACTGTAGCAGGCGTATGGAGCAATATCCTGTCAAACCAAACCCAAGATGTGTATAAGATGTCGTTTTCAGAGTCTTTTCAGCAGTTCTCCTTCCAACTTAGGGGGAGGACATTGATACATTTAGCTATGCTACCACGACCGAAATTACATAAACATTAATGCATTGCAATATGATTTAATTGTGCTTAGTATGGAAGCAGGGAGGCCTGCAAGACTCAGTCATGCATGTCACTTTGCATGAGGTTGGTCCTATTTTGTGGCTATTCATGATTCTCCCAAATGCTTATTCTAATGGTAAGTACATGATTTTCTTATTTTTTCATAAAAGTGTTTGATATACATTTGTTTGTAATTATGCGAAGTACTTTCTAATACATTTATTGGCTATCAGAGCTAACAGTGAAGAAAGAAGACCTAAGAAAATGCGTGCATAATGATTATGTGTGTGTCATTGACCAAATGGACTGTGCACCAACATCACCTGGATTTAACCTGGGTAAAACACTACTCTCACCATCCCTTTGGCTTTTATTATGGTTAGGGTAAATATATCTACACCCGAGGGACAAATCTGTATTTAAATCTATCAGTGCCATATCTTGAAAACATATTCTTTCTTTTCAGGAGCCATTAATATGTCTTGTTTTTATCATCCATTGGAGCGTTCTGTAACATGCTTTTGGAATCATAGCCTTAACATCCATGCTGACACCACACACACACTCATCTTCAGCAAGTAAGAAACGTTTTGTCTATGACCTGTACTAAAAATTCCATTGATATCGTACACAATCCTGTATTCCACCCCGCATTTTCATTCCATCCCTCTCAAATCGTAAATAGTGCTTTGAAACGTTGTTAAATAATGTTATGTGAGCAATTCTACTTTTTTATTATTAACCTATTATTTAACCAGGAAAAAGATCCCATTGAGATAATAATCTATTTTTCAAGGGAGACTTGGTCAAGACAGGCAGCAGCAAACTCACAAAAACAACATAGTTACAGACAGATGACACAAAACGAGACAACGTTGAGTTAAAAATTAACCAAATGGAATGCATAATAAACAAGAGAGTTCATAACAGGAACATTAAAAGCAAAATTTTAAAATTAAAACATTGACATCTGTAAGACACTGTCTCTATTTTTTCCATTTTGGATTTAAAAGCATTTAAATAAGTTACTTCCTCTAGTTTCAAATCCTTTTGCAACATATTCCATACAAAGGGAGCAGAACACGCAAACGCACTTTTCCCAAACATCGCATGGTCATTGGAGACAGAGAGCATTAAAAAGTCCTGTGTTCGTAAAAGTGTTGTCCGGTACTTTTCTGTGCGATTAAAACACTTTAGTATTATGGGAGCATACCAATAATTTGTAACTACTGTACATTCGGCCTGAATGCACCACCCATAGCAGAGTTTAATAGCTTTTTTTTCTCTGTGTAAATTCCAGATCCAAGCCTATTAAAAGTTGTCAAGGCATCTTAAACCCGTCAGCAATTCTCAACGTGACACTGAGGATATGGACGAGCATGAATGCGGAAAACACCTGGTCAAGTCTCCACACTATGGAAATCTATCAGGCTGGTTAGTTTCTCTTGGTTGGTTTGCTCATCTTGATATTGTGCAGATTTAAAGATTATTTAGAGCATTATACTCATTAAATGTACATTTATTATTGTAGTTTATTCTCAGGAGTAAATACAAAAGTTGAATTCAATGTTGTGTAAATGTGTTCACCCTACTACTGATCATTTTATTATAATCTAATGAAGCCTGAATAAATGTGCTTTACTATTACGGTGCAGTGAAAGCTCCCCAGCCTGTTGTTACATTGGTCAACACCAGCATTGATTCTTTGTGGGTAACATGGACCCCCAACACCCTGTGGCACAGTATTTGTCAAATACGCCACAATGTCTGCACCAATAAAACGTGGCCAAAGGTACTGTTTAGATTAGTATCTTCTACTTTACTCATCACAATACTACCAATAGAAAATCGCTCTACCTAATGGAACAAACGATACATTGCTAAAAACATCAATAAAACAGTGTTAAATTAAATGTACTCCTTTTTCACTCAATTGTGATTGTTGTTATTTCATCACATTGAAATTATCTTCATAATGAGCAAGTTACCCTGGTGGCGCACAAATATGATATGATTCTCTCCTGTTGCAGATTGCAGGATATATTTCAGTTAAGGATACCAACAAGGTTGTGTATCTGATTAAGGGTCTCAATCTCTTCACTAGTTACTGTGTGGCTGTGTCCTGTTTGGGGGACTCAGGCTACTGGAGTCAATGGAGTACTGAGGTTACTGGAACCACACTGGAAAGAGGTAAGATGGGATGTAGCTTAGCGAAAAGGGACGTTTCAGCACGAATGGGAAATGACCAGAAAGCAGAACACATAGAGAGAAAGGGGAAAGGGAGTTCAAAGACGAGTGTAAGACAAAATGTATGATAGCACACTTTATTTTATTTCCCTCCTCCAGTCCCATCAAGACCACCGGAAGTATGTTATCATGTTAAAAATAACGGAAACAGAGGAATGCATCAACTGCTGCTGATGTGGGAGGTAGATCATTTAGATGTAGATAAAAATAATAATAAACAAAAACTATATATGAAGAGCTGTATTATAAATGCCCTAATTGTTAATAAATTTTATAATGCACCAATTATGTCAGCCATAATTTTATGAGAGTAGGTGTCAGTTTTCAACAATTGTTAAGTAATAATGAAAAAAATATTTAAAATTTCTTTCAGACAGATAGAGACTTGGTGTCACTGTTTCATATTGCTAACAAATTATATACAAATATCTGGAAAGTGTTTGGGGGGGGGGGGGTTCATCCTCTATTCAGATAAAGCTAAACTCTGGTCCTGTGATTGATAAAAAGAGGTTTGTGATGTTTTGAATACTCATTTTATAAAATCGGGCTGTTTTTGATAGTTTAATTTCCTTAACCTGGAAATGATTGTTCATTCTCATTTAAACACATGTAATTCTATGAGGTGCTCCTTGCCTAATGTAACTCCAAGGGCCATTTTCCCAGGCATTGATTAAGCCTAGTTCTAGACTCAATCTCATTGTCAATTGAGATTCCCCATTGAAAATATGTTTTAGTCTAGGCCTTGGCTTAATCTTTGTCTGGGAAACCAGACCCAGGTGTATTAGAAGCTCGAGGGAGCCGATCAATATCTGTGTAAAGCTTCATAGCCGAGCCACTTCCACACATTTTTTACTTAACACTCTGGTTTGATCCCTAAAATCTGCAAGTGACTTGAACAATTACCAAACCGATCTACAAAGTCCCATGTCTAGCAAATATGTTAGAAGCTCTTGATAATGAACAGCTTTATACTTTTTTGCCCACAAATAATATTAATATCCGTCTGGGTTCAGAGGTCTTCATATTACTATTACAGCAGCCACTTTGGTAGTAATAATGATATATTTGTCAAAAGCTTTTGATACAGTTAATCACAGATTACTTCTGGATAGATTAGTGTCTCTTGGATTTGTTGAATTAAAGGTTTGGAAATTGGCTTTTCTTTTTTGTGCTCTGGAGTCTAGATAAATGGAACAAGGTACAACAGGAATTTAAAATATACCAGTCACTTGAACAGTTAAAGTTTTATAAATGGATATGGAATATGGAAGATTTGCCACAAAACGGACATGTAGATGACCCCACGAGCAGAGGAGGGAGGAATCTGATCTAAAAACAAACAAGAACAAGGTTGAGATACAGGGCTTCATTAAAAAGACAAAACAATTAAACAATGAATGCAAAGACAGAAAACAGTGAAAACAATGACATTGTGTTTATTATTTGTTTATTTTAAGACTTTCTTTTCTTAATTTTGTATCGTTGTTTTAATTTATTTATATCTGTTTTTTAAGCAGGGCATACCTGTAAATGACAGTTCTTTAACCCTGTATAAATATATAAAATAATAATAATACATTTAAATGTTAATAGACTGTTTGAACATTAGATGTTAAAACAGAGATGTTTAGAAAGATATTAACAAGTCTGGCTTATATATTGTTACTATTGTTACCAGACAATTGCGTGTTTGTATGTAGTATACTAAAGAGAAAAAAAAGAGGAAAATATTGACATAGGATCAAAGGTAATGGTTTCGCGTGCCCCTCTCAGCCCCTTCCAACCCCTGATGCCGGTGGTCGTATCCTGGGCTACGAGGTGAGCTACACGCCAATGCATAAGCATCTGCAGGCGTCCCAGGGTGTCACCACAAACACCACAGAGCTGACAGCACTTCTTATCGTGGAAGAGGTGGAACTTATGGTCTCTGTCAGAGCTTACAATGCTGCTGGTCAGGGCCCTGCCTCCATTCTCAGAATTGACCCTAAACTAAATCACAGTGAGTTGATGGACATACTATTCTTCTAAGTTATCAAAATGCTATTGTGGAAACTCACTCTTGCCTTGTTTAGTGCTCATATGATCAGCGGTACCTCTCTCTTCTGCTTTTGGAAAGTTGAGCAACTTCCTCTGAGTGTCTCTATCGACAACTTATCATAACGACAGCCAGATAGGAAGGAAGTGTCGAAAACAACACGCCAAACCTGACAAGCTCTTGAAGCGTATGGGTGCTTACAAGCAGTTTAGTAAACATACATCCCATAATATTTGTTGCCATACAATGACTTTACTATGACATATAGTCCACATGACATTTTTGGGCAATAATTCTATTGACTATTATGCCAAAAATGCACCACAGATTAGTTGTTGATTAGGCTTGATGAATACCTGATGTCTGATGGAAGAAAATATGTCTCATAATGTTCAGGTTATACACAAGGTGGACTTCACTATATATAGCACAATATGCATAATAAGTCATTATAACTGGTATATAATCTTGTTGTCAGCAGCTCTTCCTCCAGTGCGAGGCCTGTGGGTGACTCCAGGAGCTGGTGGCCTCTTGGTCCATTGGTTTGTGGGACACATACCCAATATACCACCTATGTCTCCCAGTCAGTTTGCCATAACATGGGCAGCTGATGTAAATGAAACAGACAGACACTGGACACGAGTGGACGGTTTCAGTACCTCAACACTGTGGCTGAGTTTGGTCCAACTCATATTTTTTTTCTTTTTTCTTTCCCTTTCATACCACCATCCTTCACTGCACAAATCTGTTCCCAACTTTCTCTCATCTGGGACATCACAGAACAGTAACTGTCAGGATTCTGATTAGATATTAATGTTTGATTAAAGATCATATTTATAGAATTATATTATATTGGGCATTTTGACATGTTGAAAGTTGTTTCCTGTGGTTAAAATATTACAAATAGCAATGCTTTTCAGGATTGTCTATTGCAGTTGAAGTTGTGAGGAGACAGTCTAGGACCACACTTCGAATGCAAGGCCAGTTTGTTATATGGTAGTCACAGTAGTGTTATTCAGTTTCAAATGTGTGTTTAAACAGAGGCTCTTGAGGCAGACCAGAGCTACAGAATCACTGTTTACCCAATCTACGGCAACCTGTGTGGCCCACCTCAGTCAGTACCTGCCAGTTTGGAATATGGAGGTCAGACACATTTGTATGGTGCTATTCTCATCTGAAATGGCAATTTATCAAACGATGGTGGCAATTTATAATAACAGTTGAAATAACAGTTGTTCTGAGCTAAACATAGTACACAGATTCAGCTTCGACAGGACAACCTAATGTCTGCAATGAAACTGTGTTTTTTGCATTCTTGTTTGGTTGGAAGAGTCCTCTTTCCTCACCTTCAGTGTTGTTCTGTTTCATCAGTGCTTTTAGACCCTGTCAGACTGCAGTTTATTGACTTGAGTAAAACCACTGCAACTGTCAAGTGGGTTTGGCAGAGAAAGGATAAATACACACGTGTTCTTCAAAACAGACTTGTTCTAAGACAGGACACAGAAGAGCAAGGTAGGAAGAATCTTTATCTACTGTACTGTCAAACACAAATGATGGTAATGAAATCTGTTTTACTTTTAAATATGGATCTATTATTGTGTTTCTCAGCTCTTCCTGTTTGGCCTGACATGAGACAGCATACTTTCCTAAACCTCAGAGCAAACACTGACTCTTCTGTTCACCTTTTGGCTGACAACTCATCAAGAGAGATCCTCTCTTGGAAGAAAAATTTTGGTAAGAGCAAATTGCAAAGTGAGAGAGTAGTCTAGACTCCGGTGTTTTTCTAAATGGATTATCTTGAACACTCTCACTTTTGTAAATTATCACCTAGACCAATGTACCTTATCAGAATTTTCAAATGTAATATTCAAAGAGGTATCATATGATAAACGTGTGTATAATTGTTGTGTATGCTGAACACTACACTCACAGATTAATTTATTAGAACTCTGGTTCTCTTGTCAGATGATACCGACATAGCTGCTACAGTCACTCCAGTCATCCTGTTTGCTCTGGTTCTCTTGTCAGATGATACCGAGATAGCTGCTACAGTCACTCCAGTCATCCTGTTTGCTCTGGTTCTCTTGTCAGATGATACCGAGATAGCTGCTACAGTCACTCCAGTCATCCTGTTTGCTCTGGTTCTAGGGGTTGTCTGCTCACTCTTTAGAACTGTGTAAGTACAGAATATAAAATCTTTAGGCAATGTTAAAAAAATACAATAAGTTAAAATTTTGCAAGTTTTCACTGTTTTATAATTTCACTTGGTTAACTGGAAGATTAATTAAGCTTGTCTACACATTTTTTCTTACAGGTAAAAAAAATTAAGATCGGTGTGTAAACAAATTTAATCAAATCATATTAAGTAAAATCAACTCAGATGTTGCTAATTTGCAGGTACAAGACCTATTTCTTCCCAAACATCTCCAGTCCAGGGGCCAGTCATGTTGGTCAGTGGTTGCTGGATCCCCACCACAAAGTAAGTATAAACTAACATTATCGATTAAATAGAGCTGCATTAATGAGAAGAC
The DNA here is from genome assembly GCA_026901105.3 of Galaxias olidus. Taxonomy (NCBI): domain Eukaryota; kingdom Metazoa; phylum Chordata; class Actinopteri; order Galaxiiformes; family Galaxiidae; genus Galaxias; species Galaxias olidus. The sequence continues at coordinate 82,613 of JAPMUY010001740.1, forward strand.
CATATTTGTGTTTACATACATTTTACACTCCATAGAAAAGCAAAATGGAGGGCATTCTGAAGCTTGAGGACTTCTTTGTGACTGACCTGTGTGAAGGGAACATTTCAATTGAAGTGAAATCAAAGACAACAATCTTCAGAAAAGAACATACCACCGACTACCTAGCTCCAGTTCCATTAAACCCAGAAGACATTACCAGCGCTATGGTTCAAAGAACCAAAGACCCGATAAGTTTTTCAATTCTACATGGAAATGCTGACAGTATTGTGAACTGTGATTGTCCAGAGACAACTTTAGTCCAGAAGAACATAGAACGGCTTGCTTTGATGCCCTGTAACACTGACTGTATTATGAACTGCGGTTTTCATGAAAAATGTATAGTTCCACAGACTAAGAACAAGCAGATAGAATGTGTGGTGGACTACATAAAGCCCTAATCTTCCCCTACACTGTAAAAAAACTCAACTTTAAAAAGGGTCAAATGACTGGCAGCAACGGCTGCCAGAAAAAAAACATAAAATTAAAGCAAAATTTATATAGTTTATAGATTGAATCCTTCGGAGTAGTTCACTAGTGTTGTTTGAGCACCATAGACCTGTTTCGTTACAAGATTGCTCTAATTGCTGTCTGTTGGCTGAAGATGAAATTTCCAAGTTTTGGCAATTAATACAAGTAAAACTCTGTAAAACTTTCAGTTCTGTCACTTCATGGGAAGTGTTAGATTGCAATGATTTAGCAAATATCTTAAATTAAACAGTTCTTCTCTGCTGAACTTACAGTGCAGTCACTTTATGGAAGGTGTTTAACCGAAATTAATTAGTAAATATCTTTAAAATAATTTTACTCTGTAGAACATTTAGTGCCGTCACTTTATGGAAGGTGTTTGATTGTAATGATTTAGGGAAATATCTGTAAAATAACAGTTTTACTCTGCTGAACTTTTGATGCATTCACTATACGGAAGGTGTTTGATCGTCATGTGTTAGGGAATATCTGCAAAATAACAGTGTTTCTTGGAAAAACCTTTAATGACCCTTTTTTAAGCCCCCCACCCCACCCACCCCCACAGTGTAGGGTTTATTCCAGCAGGCCTAGAACATAGTCGTAACGCCAACTTGATCCAGTCTACATTTGATCACGTGCACTTTTGCCTAGCTCGTCAAGACGTCTGTCTTCTTAAGAATGTTTTATGGACAAAAAGACTATTGACTCAGTTGGTGTATTTGTTTAGGTTTGCAATGTTGGAGATATTAGGTTAATACAGTAGTTGAAACTGCATGTCTTCTTTGTGGCATATGAACTAGTGCTACACAGTTATTACTTTGTAATATTATGGCTCTGCAGTTTGATTTAAGCACCTACGCCATCGATGTTGGCTGGATATAAGGAGTTGCATGTGCACCGAATGTTCCCCACAAAGTGGGTATTTTAGTTTTAATTCTCTGTTATGTTTTCCAGTCCATAATTTTTGTAGGACTTGAACCTAAATGGATTTTGTATGTTCAACTTGCAGGCTAGTTAATTGTGAAAAGCTGATAATTATTCAGTTATGGCTGTCAAACTGTTCCAATGGGTGTAAAATAAACTCAAGGAATGCATTTTCTTTTGTATGATTACATTTACTTTTTTTGTTTGTTAGTCATTTCAGGTCATAACACACATTTGCCAAATTGACTAATACCATTGTGCCTCTTGCAAGTAGGCTATAATATCTTACACAAATATAATATATATAAAAATATAAAAAGTTTAATTTAGCCTGCATTATAACAGCAAGTTAGTCTGAAACGATTTCTCTTAAAAAAGGAATAGCTGATATTTTATTTCATAATTTGTCATGTTTGCATTGTGGTATGGTAAACGATTTGACATGAAATGAAACGACAGGATGAAAGAGTGCAGATGGCAAATAATGTTTGATCTTAAAATCCAACATTTTAGATTCTCTAAATATAAAAGTCTATTTATATTTTACTTGTTGATGGAAATAGGTTAGAAATATCTAAAATCACTTTCATTAAATATATGCCAATGTGCTTCTGATAGTATGCCACACTTAAGTAAAACTAGGCTATACAACAATTAAATTAATCTCTAGCCAGTCATAAGGGTGAGCAGGGAACACAGTATATCAAAGGTATCTTACAAAACTTTTATCCAAAGAACAATACACTCATAGATGTCACTAAGTGTGGATTTAAGTTTGGTGTTTGCAATATATATAGTGCATTTATTAACTTTTTAGATTTAAAAGGAATGATCTGTCAAAAGCAGCCTTACTTATATGTTGACTAGGTTAGCCTGTTTAATAAACTCTTGCCTTTGTCAGTAATCAGCACCAGTTTTTAAATATCATTCTAGCATCTAATGTATCTCAGGATTCAAATAAAGACACTATATTTGTGAGATTTAGATTTTTTTTTCTAGGGAAGCCCTTCACAAGACTAATGTTCTAGAAAACTAATGTCCCTGAATTATGTACATTTAGGCTATTGCTGTTTGTCAGTGAGTTATATCTGTTGTTAATGCCAGACTGTCCACTTTAGATATCGTGTAAAAATTCTAAAGATAATACAGTATTATTCACTGTAAAAAAAAAAGGGGTTTGTTATTAGAATTATGTTATCTTTTTTATCGTTATACATTTTTTTTGTAGGTCCATAAGGAATTTCGATATGTAGGGCCTATGTTCCTCAAAACCTATACTCAATGACCAGTCAAAGGCCCATATACCAGAAGGCAAAAATGTATCTGAATTATTTCTTGGGCAAGAATCAGTGTTTATTTACAAGATCAGCGCTAGCCTTCAAATCAAATTAACCGCCAATTCAGTAAACCCACCACAGGTGTGTCATTTGCCGTCATGGCGTCCATCAGTGGGGAGTTGACGTAAGCAATCTCGCGCTCAGTAAATTTGACTATTGCTTGCGTAGGCCCCACGGTCTCGGTTGTTTGCCAACTCCATAAATAGACTGAGATAAGTTTTATACAAGTAAGAAGTTCTAGCTAAAAAATTATTTTGAGTTTGAACGTACCAACTTCCAATCTAAAAACGGCAGACAGAAGACATGAGATGACTTGCTGAAGAGCACACCCAATTAACTTCAGTTTCCTAAAGGTAACCTTAGAAGAAATTCCACTTCAAATTTACAAGGATTGTTGTTTGTAAATGGATTTTAAATATATCTTATGCATAACCTTATCAATAAGTTGTTGTTGACTGGAGGACAGGCTGCTGAAAGGCTCGTGTTCAGAAGGGTGATCAACTGAGAGCATCTTTACCGTTGCAAACCTTAACTTTAAAGTGGAGACGCTTAGAGAACCTACAGACACAAGGAGAAACCGCCTCAGTCTTTCAAATATACAATTACGATAGGGACTTAATGCCTTAAACTATGAGCTATGTAATGTCTGGCAAATCAAAAAATATAATAACTCAGACTGAGTGTTGTGTTTGATGGCTGTCGGTTCGTTCTGTGTAATTACTTGGCGACCAATTTGTGTAAAAAAACTAAATAAAATGAATTTATTATTATTATTATTATTATTATTATTATTATTATTATTATTATTAATAATAATAACTTAACCATACAGTCAGGCTGATACTCACCAAACCTTATTACATTGACTTATATTTTAGAGGCTGCGCAGTTCACTGTAGTTTCAGGCAAATTAGTGCACAGTTGGCTGGTCAGAGGAAAAAGGGCCATTGTCACCGGTCCTGCCAATGAACGAGGTACCACACTCGTTTGCATTCTTCCAGTAGAGTCACTGGCATAAGTGTCATTGATCCAATTGGAATTTAGATGGCAAGTTAATGCTTAGTCAATGTTAGAAATATACTTGCCATACTGGCGAAAGCGACTGGTAAGGTAGCTTAATATTTGTTTAAATAATAAACAAAGATTACAATCTAATACACACAGAGAGAGCTAGTCAACTAATCATTGTTGCCTTCTGCTTTGTATTAGCCTTAATTACTTCAAATGTATTCTAATTCTTTATGATGTTTGACAAGTCACCTTTTGACTGAATTAGAATAATTATCTTCAGGTCAAATGCATATGTACTTCTTACGCAGTGAACACAACAGTTAATGCATTGATTAATGTTCCGTCTACAAAGTTGACGTTATCATTGGTTCAAAAGTGCTTAATATTTGCCCCTGATTAAATAACAAAATGTTATACTAGCTTTTAGTTAAACAAATATTAACAAATATTGTTTTTTATTATAAATGACAGATAGCTAGACTGTACTGAAAGTCATTACAAATTCAAAGTCAGTCTTCGCTAGCACGGAAGTCACAAGTCAATGACATATGGACAATGTCCAAAGAATATACACGAGTACCTCTTGTTAAGTGGTAAAGACTTGACAACATTATTTTGTTTCTTTCCTTCCAGATTTAGGAGAGCTTAACGTCCCTGATACCCGTTGCGGCTGCCTGCTACCTCGCTCGCTTTCTCTGACTGCCAAAAGCAGAAAGCTCCACAGCGGAACCTGGACTATTGCCACCCCTCCATAATTGCAGATCTAGCAATAGCCCCTGTGGTCACCCATGACCATAGGACATCTGAAGACTAAAGTCTCCAGACTTTACAGGTAGTGTTGCCACCCCTCAATCCAAATCCTCCCGTCCACTCCTCCACATATGAATCCCTACTGTGAACCCCACGTGACCTCCCTGCCCTTTCCAGGAGAGTTGCTCCACTCTCATGGCCCCTCCTTGCCCTGCCCAGATCCAGATCCAAACCCCTGCCCAGATCTGGAATGCGCCATATGCTTCAGCCAGTTCAATAATGTGTTCCGCTGCCCTAAGATGCTCCAGTGCAAACACACCTTCTGCCTTGAGTGCCTTGCACGTATGAATGTCAAGTCATCGCAGCCTGACGCCATCCAGTGTCCGTTGTGCCGTGGCCTCACCGCGTTGCCTACACTCGGTCTCCCCAAGCTGGCCACGGACAGCAACGTCCTCTCCAACCTGCCGATCACCATGCAGCGGGTATACAGCATTCGCTTCAACCGCAACAAAGGCAAGCTCCAGGTCAAAAGGTCATCCGAGGATCGTGTGAAACATCTCAGGACTGTCAGCCACACACTGGATGTGGGGCTCCCCAGTCCGAACAGACAGAGTGAAATGGAGGGAGGAAGAGAAGAGAGAAGAACAGGGCTGGGGGGAGTGCTGCTCAGGCTCACTGCCAGGCCTGTGTGTCGAGGCATACTACTGGCATCGGTGGTGTTGATGATGATACTGCTGACGGGCGTCATCATTTATGTCGTCACCTTCAAAACTGTTTAGGGAGAGAGAGACACACAAGGCTGGTGGCTGTGAGAAGAAATGTGAAACGGCATACTCACTTAGTGAGAACTCCTGCTAGATTTTAACCCCCAACTAACGGTTAAGGTTGGAAGTGGGGCTGGATGAGCTGATCGTTGTCTTTGGAAGGTCAATTTATATCAGCATTAAGCCAGGGTGATAAGTGTTGATGGGAATATTGTGATGTTAATACAGACTTTTCATTGGACAATACAAGATTAATATAATTTTATGCTATATAAATTTACGGGATTTTTAAAAGACCAGCGACAGTCTTGCTACATGTCTTAATCATGTTCAAAACAGTTTCTAAAATTTGAATGATTTAATTAGATTAAAATAATGTATCCAATGCACAACCATGAAGATCAAATTTAATTGAGTAATATAACAAAACTGACAACCAAATAAGGACAATGATTGATTATAGTTTTTTTTATATAAAAACAAAAGTTGAGAACGGGGATGAGAGGATTTTCCTCAGACCATTATCCTGACCCCATTTTATCAGAGCTTTCTTTTTGCTAGGCATGACTAGCTCCCAGTGCGATGTTTTGTGTTTTATGTCAATTTATCACTCACACTTTCAGACACTATCTCAGGGTATACTGTATATAAACGTGATGCATTACAAAGCAAATATATTAGTATAAGTCCATGCTGGGAAGTTTCCGTGCCTTGTAAATAATATTCTGCGCACATCCGATGTAAATTAAGGGAGACTGGCTATGCGAAGTTAGTTATATTCGGAGGTATGACAGAATTGGATTTGGGGTTGGAACTGTACCAACTAAAAGCCTAGGTCGTTATTTTTATGTGCAATTTTGAGTGTTCTTTTTACGTAGCTGTCTAACTGAAGAATCATTTATTGGTGAATTCAAGTTTACATGTTTTTGTTTATTTGTATATGCTGTATTTGAATAATTCCCTTTTCCTTGTTTGTCATCTCATTTGCATAGGTCACCTTTCCTAATGTGATGTTGTTTTAGGATTTATCAGGTTTTATAATATTGTAAAATAAACTTTTGTAAATAACGTATCAGTTGAACTGTAAGCAGATATTTGCATTTCCTAAAACTTGAATATTAATAAACTTCATCAACTGAGATTATATTGTGAGCATCATAGCCTTATGGTGGCTTGTATTGTGCTTGGCTTGGGAGTAATTCATTTAGGCTATCTGCTGAGAAATACTCCAGTCTGAAAAGATGCCTGAGTTTTACGCATAATATCCCTGGGAGATATGAGGTAAAACATATATAGAACTGAATTATTTCTTAAAATTCTCATAATATTGCATGGAACCACAAGTCCAGAACAGACTGTGGGAATGCTCAATTAAGATTCACATACTACCGCACATAACTTCTCATTAAGTATTTTGCTAACCTCATTAAACTACTGAAGCACTTCCTATGTGCACTTTAACCACCTATGCTCTAAAAAATGTTTAGAGGGTAAAGTATGTAGCTAAATTAGTGACTTTAATTTCGCATCTGGAAAAAAAAGAATCGCCACCTTAACATGGTGGAGGGGTTTGTGTGTCCCTGTGAACCTGGGAGCTGTGTTGTTGGGGGCAGTAGCCCCTGGTAGGGTCTCCCATGGCAAATTGGTCCCGGGGGAAGGGTCCAGACTAAGCGTGATTCAAAGACCTATGATGATTCGGCAACAACGGAGCTGCAGCACCTCGCCCGGAATAGGGAGACCGGGGATACCCCCTGGAGCCAGACCCGGGAGCGATGCTCGCCGGCGGTGGCTAGGCCTTCACCTATGGGCCCCGATCGGGCACAGCCCAAAAAAACAACTTGGAGCCGCCGCCCTGAGGACCCACCCCCTGCAGGGATAGACATCGGGGTCGGGTGCAATGGCAACCGGGTGGCAGGCATAGGCGGGGACCTAGGCGTGCTGACCCCTGGCATCGTAGACTGGTTATACGGACGTGGAATGTCACCTCTTTGGCGGGGAAGGAACCAGAGCTAGTGCGGGAGGTGGAGCAGTGCCAACTAGATAAACAGTACTTAGGCTCACCTGTACGCATTTCACTGGGTCTGGAACCAAACTCCTGGAGAGGGGCTGGTCTCTTTCCTTTTTCGCAGTTGCCCAGGATGAGAGGCGTCAGGCAGGTGTGGGGATTCTCACAAGCACCCGGCTGAGCGCCGTTGTGTTGGAGTTTTCCCCGGAGAACGAAAGTGTCGCCTCTATGTGACTGCAAGTCGCTGAGGGAAAGGCTCTGACTGTTGTTTATGCTCATGCACCAAGCGGCAGTTCAGAGTATCCGGCCTTCTTGGAGTCGCTTTCCTGGACCTGGAAAGGGTACCATCTAGGGACTCTGTAGTTCTGCTGGGGGACTTTAATGCTTACATGATAGATGATGGAGAAACCTGGAGCGGGTAGATTCGGAGGAATGGCCTGCCCGATCTGAACCTGAGTGGTGCTTTGTTGCTGGACTTCTGTGCTAGTCATGGATTGTCCATAACAAACACCATGTTTGAGCAAAGGGAGGTTTATGAGTGTACTTTGTACCAGAACATCCTAGGCCGCAGATCGACTTTGTGGTTGTATCGTCAGATCTGCGGCTGTGTGTCTTGGACACTCGGGTAACGAGAGGAGCTGAGCTGTCGACTGATCACCACCTGGTGGTGAGTTGGATCAGATGGTGGGGGAGGCTGCCAGACAGACCTGGTAAACCCAAATGTGTAGTGAGGGTGAATTGGGAATGTTTGGCTGAGGCCCCTGTCCGTGAGGTCTTTAACTCCCACCTCTGGAAGAACTTCTCGGGCCTCCTGGGGGAGGTTTGGAACATGGAATCAGAGTCGGCAATGTTCAAAACCTCCATTGTGGAGGCGGCTGCTTGGAGTTGTGGTCAGAAGATCGTCGGTGCCTGTCGTGGCGGCAAGCTAAGAATCCGCTGGTGGACACCAGCGGTGAAGGAGGCCGTCAGGCTGAAGAAGGAGCCCTTTTGGGCTTGGTTGACCCAGGGATCTACTGAAGCAGCAGACGGTGGTCACAGAAGCAAAAACCCGGATGTGGGAGGAGTTTGGGGAGGCTATGGAGAAGGACTTTTGGTTGGCCTCAAGGAAGTTCTGGCAAACTGAAAGACAACGCAGGAAGGGAAAGCTGGGCTTGGCCCAGGCTTGATTGAGCAAGGGAGGAGAACTGCTGACCCGGACTGGGGATATTGTCGGGTGGTGGAAGGAGCATTTTGAGGAACTCCTTAACCACACCAACATGTTCTCTGTGGAGGGGGCAAGGTTCGAAGACTCAGGGGAGGCCTCACCCATATCCTTGGCAAAGGTCACTGAGGTAATTAAGAAACTCCTCAGTGGCAAGATGACGGGTGTGGATGAGATTTGCCCCGAGATGCTGAAGGCTCTGGATATTGTTGGGCTGTCTTGGTTTATGTGCCTCTTCAGTGTTACGTGGAGGTCAGGGACAGTACCTATGGAATGGCAGACCAGGGTGGTGATTCCCATTTTTAAAAAGGGGGACCGGAGGTTGTACTCCAATTATCGGGGTATCACAGCCTACCTGGGAAAGCTTATGCCAGGGTGCTGGAAAGGAAGCTATGACCGATTGTCGAACCTCAGATTCAGGAGGAGCAATGTAGATTCCATCCTGGTCGCGGTACAGTGGACAAACTCTTTACCCTCGCGGGGCTGTTGGGGGTTGGGGTCATGGGAGTTTGCCCATCCAGTCTACATGTGTTTTGTGGACTTGGAGAAGGTCTACAACCGTGTCCCCCGGGGAGTCCTGTGGGGGGTACTGCGGGAGTATGGGGTACCGGGGCCATTGCTACCAACCATCCGGTCCTTATATAACCAAAGTGAGAGCTGTGTCCGTGTGCTCGGCACAAAGTCAAACACGTTTTCAGTGGGTGCTGGACTCTGCCAGGGCTGCCCCTGGTCAACCAGTTCTGTTCGTGATTTTTATGGATAGAATCTTAAGGTGTAGCTGGGGGGAGGAGTGTGTCCAGTTTGGGGACCTCAGAAATGCTTCTCTGCTCTTTGCAGTGGTTCTGTTGGTTTCTTCAGACCGCGACCTTCAGCATGCACTGGAGCGGTTTGCAGCCAAGTGTGAAGCGGTCAAGATCAGAGTCATCACCTCCAAGTCTGAGGCCATGGTTCTCTGCCGGAAAACAGTGGAGTGCTCTCTCCGGGTTGGGAGTGAGTTGCTGCCCCAAGCAAAGGAGCTCAAGTATCTTAGGGCCTTGTTCATGAGTGAGTATAAAATGGAGCGTGAGATTGACAGGCGGATTGGTGCAGCATCAGCAGTAATGCACCGTCGTGGTGAAGAAGGAGCTGAGCCTAAAGGTGAAGCTCGCGATTTACCAGTCGGTCTCCATTCCAACCCTTACCCTCTGGTCATGAGCTTTGGGCAGTGACCGAAAGAATGAGGTCACGAATACAAGCGTCTGAAATTTGTTTCCTCCGTAAGGTGGCTGGGCTCAGCCTTAGAGATAGGGTAAGGAGCTCGGTCATCTTGAGGGAGCTCGGAGTAGAGCCGCTGCTCCTTCTCATCGAAAAGAGCCAGATGAGGTGGTTCGGGCATCTGATTAGGATGCCTCCTGGACGCCTTCCTTTGTAGGTTTTCTGGGCACTCCCTACTGGTAGGAGACCCCGGGGTAGACTCAGAACACGCTGGAGAGATTATATATCTCATCTGGCCTGGGAACGCCTCAGGATCCCCCAGGAGGAGCTGGAAAACGTTGCCGGGGAGAAGGACGTCTGGACTACCCATTCTTAGCCTACTGCCACCACGACCCAGCCACGGAAATGCAGCAGAGAATGGATGGATGGATGGATAGAAAAATAAGGGTTTGCAAATATTTTGTGTTTGCAAAATGAAATGTGGTTTGTGTCTTTAATTTTACAGATGCAGATTTTGCTCCATAGCAAAGGGTCAGAATTTGTGGCTCAAGAGAGTGAGAACTTGAAAAACCAGAAGATCAATTTGGGACCAAACAGCTTCCCAAATGGCTTCCCAAACACTCCACCAGGTGTCAGCCCAACACCAAGCATAATATGCCCCTTCCTATGAGCAGATTACCAGCCAGAAAATCTGTATTTTGTCATGGAAAAGTACAGAAAGCTGTATTGTGAAGAGAACCTTGAACCACTGAGTAACCAACCAGCGATGATACAGAAAAAATGTATGGAAAGAATTAGAACTAATGGCACCATCATGGCTGCTTCTGTCCGGTCATAGTGTAAATTGAGGAAATATTGAGAGATACTGGAGAGGAAATTGTTGTATACCAGTCAGCATACCTCAGTGGAATAGAGGGGTCTGAATAAAACCGAAAGCTGAACACGACATGGGAATCTCCAATCAGTCACTGGTTAGCGTGAAAACTGCTACAGACAGGGGAGACTCGGGGGACGTGGGATTCCTGGAAACATTTGGTAATAAGCACTGCCTGCTAGTTACTCAGCCAAGGATTGTGTCCAGTCTTGATGTATTTACAGTTTAGTTTGTTGTTGGAGTAGGACACGCAAAGGCCTGAAGATACCACCCATCTTTAATAACCAAGGCATTTTTTTTCCACAGGAAAGAGTTTCCACAAACTTCCTTTCAGTTGTAAACTTCATGAATGAGTGTAGTGACTGAAGAAGAGTAAAGTGTACTCTAACTACACACTGTTTACAAGCCTCTTAACTATCCTTGCACTTGCAATGTTTAAACATGATTCTGGCCTCAAACATGATTCGTGCCTAGATGGTTGAAGATCCTTAAGAATTGTCACCAACAAAATCAGCTTCTTTGCTTGCATGACGTTTGAAGTCAAGTGATTTGATGTTAAAAATGGCCCTGGAGGTTCTGTAGGTGTTTAGCAGATCATTCATTTGATAAACTAGAAGCTTTTTCTCTGAGGAAATAAAATGAAGAAATCACGAACATGTCACAGAATTGGTTACTGTTTTTCCTGCCTTCATACAATACCTGCTGTTCAGCCAGATAGATTCTCAAAGATAGTTTTATGTTACAGACTACAGTGCCAGAGCAGATTACGTTATAGATGTGTTTGATTTGAGCTGCCGTGCAAAATCAATCACCACAGATGATATTATATATCCAGATATATTTTCCAAATAGAAAAATGGCTTACCTTCCATAATTCCGTAGCGGTATGATAGGGTATGTACTTATAACAGTTTTTTGTTTCACCTAATCCCTTCCTGAATGAACATTAGTGTATTTAGTCCTACGCTAATGGACTTTCACTGAACATTAGTGTATGTAGTCCTACGCTAATGGACTTTCAATCCAACAAGATCAAGTGTTGGTGGGGAGATGAAGGAACAGAAAAAAGGCAATATCCTTCACGTGTCAGATAACTCTGTAAATAGAGCATGACATGTTTAACATTAGTATCATTGGAGGGCGAATGTTTTCTAAATATTTATTTGATGAAACTCTGTGTCTTTGGTCTCTAGATGCATGTGAGAGATGACAAGCTGAAATATGTGTGTATACCCTTTCTGTGCATATGTTGAGCTGTTTACTGGGGCAACATGGATGGTTCGTCCAGAGCGAACTATTGATCTGCCTACGTGCCTAGACCCTGGGGCTGGATTGGAACTTTAGCTGGAGCTTAGACTGGTCTATTGAGAATGTTCCCTTCTCCTTGTTCAACAACAGGCATTGTATGTCTGAAACCAAAAAAACACAACCTCAAACAGGGGATCAGTGTGGATGGCGTGTGTGTGTGTGTGTGAGTGTGTGTGTGTGAGTGTGCATGTGCTGGGTGGAAGTTGAGACCACAGAGTGGAGGGAATGAGGTCAGTGCACTTGATAAACCCTCCTCGTTTAATGTCATGAAGGCCACGGACCTGTTGGCTTAGTCACATTAACTGTCACTGGTCCCATCACAAACATCCTTAATCTCATCAACATGCCCACGCTGTTTGTGTCGTGTGTTTCTGGTGTTTATTGGAGAGAAATAAAGACAGGGAGAACTACAAATTGAAATAGACAAAGAGACAATATGTGAGAGCGTGAGAGACAGAAATAGTGAGGTAAAATGTATTACATGGTAAAGTTCTCTGTAGAAGACACATTAAATAGCCCTCAGATGTACTTCCTTCAGTCAAACAAACGCATCCGTCTTAAACATTTATTAAATGTGAATTTGGTTTTCGATAATAAACCGTACCGTTTGGTTCCACACTCACGGTTCGGTTCGCAAATGTGAACGCAGGTAGTACGGTTCGGAAAAAAACTGAAAAGTTATCTTTATAGTAGTTTATACAGTGCATCCGGAAAGTATTCATACACCTTCACTTTTTCCACATTTTATTATGTTACAGCCTAATTCCAAAATGGATTAAATGAAAAAAAATTCTTAACAGTCTACATACAATACCGCATAATGACAAAGTGAAAAAAGTTTTTTTGAATTTTTTGCAAATGTATTAAAAATAAAAAAATACAATATCACATGTACATAAGTATTCACACCTTTGCTGTGACACTCAAAATTGAGCTCAGGGCCATCCCGTTTCCACTGATCATCCTTGAGATGTTTCTACAACTTGATTGGAGTCCACCTGTGGTAAATTCAATTGATTGGACATGATTTGGAAAGGCACACACCTGTTTATATAAGGTCCCACAATTGACAGTGCATGTCAGAGCACAAACCAAGTTATGAAGTCCAAGGAATTGTCTGTAGAATGTTGAGAATTTTTTTTTATTTAATCCATTTTGGAATTAGGCTGTAACATAATAAAATGTGGAAAAAGTGAAGGGGTATGAATACTTTCCGGATGCACTGTAAGTGACTGTTCTTTGTCTAGTGTGGTGTGTCATGGTATCTCAATCAATTTTCTAATTCTACTCATTATTTGGCAGACATGGATATCTGCAGGCTCCAATTAGTATCTCTTTGGCTAGATCTAGGAGTACGTGTGGATTCTATCTTGCTCTGCTCTAATTCCTGGAACTTCATCTCCCAAAAAAACAAAAACTAAAAAAAGATTCATCATTGTTATAGATATAATAGGGAGCATGGTTATTGCCTTGAAATTATTCCAGGGTATTATCATAATCCACAAAAGGTATGATTGTATTTGTTACCGACAGTAGGACAGAGTGAATGCTTGGATACAGATAAAGACACAGATACAGAGGAAAGAAATAGCATTAATCTCATTTGGATAGCAGTAACATTTAAGACGCTAAGTAATTTATTTAAATCTATTATTTTTAAGCTCAGTCTTTTAGTTTCTATATCCATTCCACTACCAGCACGCCTGATAAAGGTTAACAGGGGTTAGTGGTCAGGGTCTGCATGAAGTGCCCAGGAAGCCCAGGTGAGGCTATTCAACCGGACCGCACAGCCTCGGATGTTCCAGCCCGGGAACAAGGCAATGGTCCTGATTCCAATGAATGAATGTAAGTTCCTAGCTAAGTGGCAAGGTCTGTTTGAGGTGGTGGAGCAGAAGGGGCCAGTGTCATATAGAGTGAGACAACCGGCCAAACGGAAGCCTTTCCAGATCTACCACATCAATCTGCTCAAAAGCTGGAGAGAGCCAAAGGACCCCCCTTCTTGTGCGTTGGTTGCCTAGATACCACAGGCCATCCTCCCAGGGGTCCAGATTGGAGGCCAGCTCACCCCAGCTCAGTCCCAGGAGGTCAAGGAGCTCCTCATTAGGAACCGCAACATCTTCTCTAAGCGTCCCGGTCGCTCTCAACTTATAGCCCATAACATCATCACCACTGGTAGGGAGTCTATTCGCCAACGACCCTATAGAGTCCCTGAGTCCCATTGACCTTGATGTCAATGAGAAATCCCGGAGCGCCTGGGCCAGCCCAATCGTGATGGTGCCTCAAACGGCTGAGACCTGGCTATTCTGCATCGACTTCCGAAAGCTTAACGAGGTCTCCAGGTTTGATGCCTATCCCATGGCTCGGGTTGACGAGCTAATCAACCGCCTGGGCCCTGCCCGCTTGAGTTCCACTCTGGAACACACCCGGGCCAAACAGAAGACCGCCTTTGCCACCCCAGACGGCCTGTACCGATACAAGGTCCTCCCCTTTGGACTGCATGGTGCCCCTGCCACGTTCCAGCGTCTGATGGACCAGGTACTTCGGCCCCACCAGGAGTACGCTGCAGCCTACCTGGACGACATTGTGGTCCATAGCCCAGACTGGCATGTCATATGGTAAGGCTTGAGGCTGTGCTAGGGGCCCTCAGACAGGCTCACTGCTAACCCAAGGAAGTGTCACGTAGGGTGGGAGGACGCTGAATTCCTTGGCTACACCATTTATCGGGGGAACGTCAAGCCGTAGGAACAGCTCTAACCCCCAAATTGGGAAGAACCTAATTTAATGTATTTAAACTGACATAATCATTACATGAACGTGTTTCAAACTTAAGCATAAAGCAGTAACATACAAGTGAACGGAAGGCTCAGACCCTAAGGGTAAACTACTAATTATGTTTCCTGATCTCTCGTATACTGAGCCTATGCAGAGGGTGACAAATGAACAAACGAATCAGACCAGAAGACCCAGTCAAGGGGTAAACTACTAATTTCTGTTTCCTGTCCTGTCTTTCGAGTCTTTCGTTCACTTTTCACGTGACTGCTAGGCTTAACATAGTGTGACTGTTATACAACCAAAATTAACTAATCACTCTCTGAGACTACTCGTTACGCCCGAGTAATTTTAAAGATTCGTTCAAAATAACTCAAAATGGAGCGCGAGATTGACAGGCGGATTGGTGCAGCATCAGCAGTAATGCGGGCGTTGTACCGGACCGTCGTGGTGAAGAAGGAGCTGAGTCGAAAGACGAAACTCGCGATTTACCAGTCGGTCTACGTTCCAACCCTCACCTATGGTCATGAGCTTTGGGTAGTGACCGAAAGAATAAGATCGCGAGTACAAGCGGCTGAAATGTGTTTCCTCCGTAGGGTGGAGGGTAAAGAGCTCGGTCATCCGGAGGGAGCTCGGAGTAGAGCCGCTGCTCCTTTGCGTCGAAAGGAGCCAGATGAGGTGGTACGGGCATCTGATTAGGATGCTTCCTGGGCGCCTCCCGTTGGAGATTTTCCGGGCACGCCCTACTGGTAGGAGACCCCGGGGTAGACCCAGAACACGTTGGCGGGATTACATATCTCGTCTGGCCTGGGAACGCCTCGGGATCCTCCAGGAGGATCTGTAAAACGTTGCTGGAGATAGGGACGGCTATAATTCCCTGCTGAGCCTGCTGCCACCGCGACTCGGCCCTGGATAAGCGGCGGAAAATGGATGGATGGATGGACTGCAACTGAAATTATGTGCCATCGTTCAAAGTTTATTGTTTGTAATTAAATTAATTAAAAACACTACACTGTTCTTTTGTTTGTGTGAGTGTATGTTGAAGTATTGACTATGGTGTAGCTTGGGACCATGCTGGTCAATTAGAAATGACATGACTCTTCTTGGAGTGTCCGGCCCATTCTTCATTCTATTCAGCCCGATGCATTTTAAAATCCTTCTTAATGTACGGATACTTTGTGTCTTTTCCTTTGGAAGAGAGAGCGACAATTTACTTCAAATACAAACACTGGGAGTTGAATGTAAAAAGTTCAGAAGCGTAGACTTTATTCAGCATCCAATAAAGCCGAGTTGGCCTAGGATCACAACTAAAATTTTACAGCATTGTCAATCATTTAAATACATTTCTCTAAGTCTACCCAAAAGTTCTGGCAACTCCCCAAAATGCAAATAGACAACACACAATTTCCATCATCACCTTTCAACTTCTTCCAGTGGTTCTTGGCATCTGTAGATCTTAGCTTAAACACTTTTCTCACTTCGGGCCCCCTTCTTTTCCTATGGTAATCTCAGGCATGAAATGGGATTTGGGACCTCAGCATCATGCTTGGGCTAATAATCAATGATAATGCTTGTTGCAACATGTCCATACATGTATGTAAGTGTGTGCCAGTGTGTTTGCATTTGAGTGTGTGTGTGTGTGTGTGCGTGTGTGTGTGTAGGACACCCTGTGCATGAAACATGCTGGGAGAGTGTCCTATTAGTGAAGTGGCAGCTCTGAAATAGCACCATTGGTATTCAGTTGCCATGACAGACCAAACAATAACCGGGTACTTAGTCAGTAAATCAACATGACTGTTGTTCTGTAATCTCAGGTGTGGCGGCATCCTGTGATGTTTCATGAGGGCTGGGCAGGTTAGGGAAAGGAGGGGAGAGGTGAGGAGAGGAGAGGAGAGGAAAGACCAAGAATGAAAGCGACCACTAGAAACCCCAAATAGAAAAATAACCGTGTGACAATGATTGTCGTGGTAGGTTCCTTCATTGACTCCAAAGACAGAAATAGTGGCCTCTAAATTTGACAAATGGTTTTGACTTTGAATTATTTTACTCTTATTGTAAAGGTGCAGTCAACCAGATTATAGTAAATACATGAAAGAACATATTTTGTATGGTGTGAAGTGCTTTACAGTGTAGCTCAGCCTCATGGAGTGGACAGCACTGGATCTGTTCAAGCCCAACATTGAGGCACATCTTGAAAACGGTGGCTAAGATTCCTTCTCCCTAAAACTACCACATACCTTTGCTCAGGCTTCATTTTTGAAGGAGAGTAAAAGACATTGGGAAGCATCCATTTCATGGTGTGTTTCCACCATAACAGACCTAAAGCCAACAGGCCAACAGGCATTAAAAGAAAAATTTTCACATTTGTCAAATTGTCAAAAGTAGTGTAAAATCGTTTGTAACAATATAACTCATGTGACAAGATAAAATGGAAAGTGTCCATTAAACTAAAGAACATAAAAATAACATAAAATATTTTGTGGTAATCTGGCAGTAAAATCCCAAATAAGCGTGGTTACACGTACTGGTAATCCATCGTCAAACGTTTGTCAATACGTATGGAGACGTTTAGTGTTTTAAATGAACGTTACAACTGCTGAATTTGAATTGCATTAGCTAACTGTTTTTATTTGTGGGTATGTAAGAATATGTCTGTGTAAGTCTAGTTTAAGTACAGTAGGTGTGTATGTGTGTGAGCATACTGTATCTACTGTCTGTATTGCGTGCAGTGAACAGGAGCAGACACAGAGCAAGACTTGGGATCAAAGCAAGTCAAAGACTTTCCATTCTCTCTGAGTGTGTGGTTAAAGCCTGAGGAGTCTTTGGGCAGGGATGACACGCCATGCCCACTGAGGAGGGAAAGAGGAGGAGGGCTGGGGCTGGGACGGGTGCGAGGGGGAGAGGAGGAGGGCTGGGGCTGGGACGGGTGCGAGGGGGAGAGGAGGAGGGCTGGGGCTGGGACGGGTGCGAGGGGGAGAGGAGGAGGGCTGGGGCTGGGACGGGTGCGAGGGGGAGAGGAGGAGGGCTGGGGCTGGGACGGGTGCGAGGGGGAGAGGAGGTACAGCAAGAGATTAGGAGAGATTAGGAGCTGAGAACGGCAGATCCACAAAGAACAGAAGATCAAGTCATGTATTTCAGTGCATTCATTGTTTCCTTCATTAAATAGTTGTCTTTGGCTGTTGGGAAAATAAGAATAACCATTAACTCAAAAACTGACCAACCGCGCTAACTGATTAAGATCAGATAGCAGGAGATATGGTCCAAATATATAAACCCACCTCCAGTTGACTAGATGAGTCATGGAGTAAGACAATAATGAATACTGTAGAGGAGAAAAGATTAACGTGTGTGTGCGTGTGTGCGTGTGTGTGTGTGTGTGTGTGTGTGTGTGTGTGTGTGTGTTGGGTAAATACAGTACATCAGTGTAGACAGGCCTTTCTTTTTGGTATGCACAACAGTATGCTGAAGATATATCAACTCAGTGACCTCAGCAGTCAATACCAAAAGGCATGAGTTAGCGAGCTCCTGTTTTCATCAAACACACACACAAACACTCAAGCACACATTAAGTAACATGTGCTAGTATTACTCTATGATCCCAGCTTAATACGGCATTGACGGGATGTGGTTCAATCTGTGGGGCTCATGGAGCCAGGGATCTAGTTTGCTGCCTGTTTCTAGTTTGGGTGTTCACACGATAGGGTAACCTCTTCACCTCGGAAATGTGTTATGCAATGTTTGAATGATCAATGGCAAATGAGCGACAACAAGTAAAATAAAACGTCCAGAGTACTTCAAGTGGACCTGTATCTGAAAACCTGAGCTCTGGTAATTATATGTAGAGTGGGTGGGGTGGGTTGCCAGGTAAGAAAAAGGTACCAGTGGGTGTTTGTGTTGTGTGAGAGAACAACAACTTTATTCGAGGGTGGAGATCTCTGGCCACAGGGGAGCAGACCACACCTGCTGACTATTTAATGAGTCGACCATTTAAAGAAATTAACAGAGAACTGGATAACAAGGAAAAGAAGAAAAGATGGAGCAAATAGAAACACCTTTACTCCAGGCATGTTCTCCAAGTCTTCTTCTGACGACCAGATTGCCACCTGGTCTACACGCCCTGTGGGACCTCAAGGCACACCGGCTGCCTCGCCCTGCTCCTGCAGTATGCCTCCTGGAGGCCTTGGCCATCCCTCACCAAGGCTCCGTCCCCGAGTCGTCAGCTACAGAGTGCTCTACCCCCAGCCGAGCCTTCGGCCACACAGAGTGCTCTACCCTCAGCTGAGCCATCGACCACACAGTGCTCTACCCCCAGCCGAGCCGTTGACCGCACAGTGCTCTACCCCCAGCCGAGCCGTTGACCGCACAGTGCTCTACCCCCAGCCGAGCCCTCTGCCACAGAGAGTGCTCTACCCCCAGCCGAGCCCTCTGCCACAGAGAGTGCTCTACCCCCAGCCGAGCCGTCGGCCACAGTGCTCTACCCCAGCCGAGCCGTCAGCCACAGAGAGTGCTCTACCCCCAGCCGAGTCCTCGGCCACAGAGAGTGCTCTACCCCCAGCCGAGCCGTCGGCCACAGTGCTCTACCCCAGCCGAGCCGTCAGCCACAGAGAGTGCTCTACCCCCAGCCGAGTCCTCGGCCACAGAGAGTGCTCTACCCCCAGCCGAGCCTTCGGCCACACAGAGTGCTCTACCCCAGCCGAGCCGTCGACCACACTATGCTCTACCCCCAGCCGAGCCCTCTGCCACAGTGCTCTACCCCCAGCCGAGCCCTCTGCCACACAGAGTGCTCTACCCCTAGCCGAGCCGTCTGCCACACAGAGTGCTCTACCCCCAGCCGAGCCCTCTGCCACACAGAGTGCTCTACCCCCAGCTGAGCCATCAGCCACAGAGTGCTCTACCCCCAGCCGAGCCCTCGCCCACACAGAGAGCTCTACCCCCCAGCCGAGCCACAGTCAGGCGTTCCCTGCTCTTCTTACAGATCTATACCGAATACAGCTGCGTGGCATCTCCAGAGCTCCATGCCAACCCCCCACAGGTATATGTCCTTGAATGTGGGTTTAAAGGGGGTTGGCTCTGCTGTGAACACACATTGCTGAGAAAACACAGTCTGAATCAACAGTTAATAAACTCCAGAAATTAGGGATGTACAGAGCACGTTTTTTGTGGGCTTCTCAGAAACACACTCAGAATGACTTGATTTCCTTTTAGATTTATAATGAATTTGTGTTTGAGTGTCTGTCTGTCGATCAGGACTAGGTTGGTGTGGGAGGAGAAATCAAGTAGGAGCCAGTTGTTTCCAGTCAGGCCTGTTTTCACCAATGTGTCTAAAGGGGTGTGTAACCCGATACCCCAGACAACGTCATCTACCAATCCAGAAGGTATTTCCTCTAGCCGTTAAGGAAGTGAGTCTCTGCTGTGAGAGTGTGTGGGTGGTTAGCAGGAGGGGAAACCGTGAATCTCAGTGTCTGCCTATAAAGATGAGGAAAACCCAGTGTGTGTGTGTGTGGATTTGAAGAAGGGAGAGAAAGCGACCCTTTCTGACTCATAGACCAGATAAAGAGAGAAGGGTACCCCTCTAGTCCAACCCCGCAGAAAGAGAAACCTGCCGGTCATCACCGTGACGACACGTCTGACACCTCACCGGAGTCTCTCTCTCTGTTTGTGTTCGTGTCTGGCTGCATGCGCCTCAGTCTCTCTCTACGTGTGCGAACATACATGTGTTCAGAAGCACCATGGCACAAACTGAATCGAGTTCAAATGAATTCTCCTAAAAGGGAATTCTAAAATATATTACCGGCGGGAGTGTATTATTAAAAAAGGTACATCCTCTGACCCCACCCTCCAAATATTTCGCTACTTCCCCTGATATTAGCATCTTTCAAAATTGTCAAGGAGACGGGACTAGGTCTACTGGACTTTTAGTTACTCTTCAACATTCTGAAGTGAGAGTTTCAAGCACAGGCATTGTAAATATACTAGGGGAGTATGGTTGTAAAATCTTTTGCTTCAGCACCTGTAGTTCACATAATTTTTTTAGTTATCTTCTCCATATTTTATACGAAGTACGTTGGTTTACTACAAATGGCTCCAATTTAAACCTCTGCAAGAATATCACAGACCTTGTGAGTTGATGTCAAGTGCATGGTGTTCGTTTGTTACAACTTACCCCGCTACCATGCAATATGCTTCAAAAAGAGGGTAATGAAAATAAAACAACCCAGAACAATGTCTCTCTCTCTTGCGTCTATTTCTATTTGAGTGTGTGCATGTGTATGTGGAAATTACAGGAATCAACATATTTAACCGTGTGTATGCTATGCTTACTGAACATTTTACTAAAATAAACCTGTGTAAATAACATGTAGGTTGTTTACACATAACACCATATAAGACAGTGTGCAAGTGATACTGTATGAGCTCACAGCCCTGAGAAGAGTGATAGACTGTATGAGCTCACAGCCCTGAGAGAGTGATAGACTGTATGAGCTCACCGCCCTGAGAGAGTGTGATACTGTATGAGCTCACCGCCCTGAGAGAGTGTGATACTGTATGAGCTCACAGCCCTGAGAGAGTGTGATACTGTATGAGCTCACAGCCCTGAGAGAGTGTGATACTGTATGAGCTCACAGCCCTGAGAGTGATAGACTGTATGAGCTCACCGCCCTGAGAGAGTGTGATACTGTATGAGCTCACAGCCCTGAGAGAGTGTGATACTGTATGAGCTCACAGCCCTGAGAGTGATAGACTGTATGAGCTCACAGCCCAGAGAGAGTGTGATTGTATGTGACTCTCAGTTGTGAACGTGACTTGATGTCTGGGTGCACCTGTGTCATTCACAGACACTTTTGTGCACCTATTCATACAGATACAGATGTTCTGTGAAATATGACTACTTGAAAGTGCATTATTGGCAACATTCATCGCTTGCATCATTCCCAGTAACTTAGTTCTACTTATCAGGAATTTATTGGATCGTCAAGACAATCCTTCATATTACTTACAGGACTTTTTCATCATTCCGAGCTAACAGAAACCTAATAAAATAGGCCGACCGAGGTATTCCAGTCAAAACCTAAATAAAATAAATCCTAGATGTTTTGTAACTCAAGCTACATTAGCTTTTTTCCTTGAGATCTAGTAACTGCAACAACTGAGGTACAGAACTACTCCTCACCAAAGAGACACACGTAAATCTACTGCAGTCAATCAATCAAGAGTATAAAATCCCCAAAGGAATGTCAAGTTTGGCGCTCCACAGTTATCACGAGGGCTCACACATGATGGTTGTGGTGGAAATGAACAACAATGTGTTATACGTATGTATACACCTTTGACACATTTCTGTAAGGGAACTGCAAGTGAGCACGTCACAGTTGTCAATCTCCACTAATGCTGACACCTTCTTTGCCACCCCTATTGTTGTCTAAAGGAAATTTTCAATGCTCCAAGCCCATGAACTACCTGCCAGCCATAGTCATCAACAGAACGCCTCATTTGACATTCATTAAGAAATACCTGAAGGAAGCAGGCAGGCTCAATGTAGAATGGTGTTAGGTTTAGTACTATGCAAACAATATTGCAATTGCCTTCCAATTGTTATTCTGGCAGTCAACAACGTGGGGAAAATGCATACAGTGATACAAACATGCCAGAAATCTTTACATGGAGTGAAATGTAAAACATTGTAGTCCGTGTACAACAAGGTAATCCAACTCTAGTTGTTGAGTTTTTTTAAGTTAATATCAAATGTCAATTTTAGCCAGGCAGTGGAGGTTTCCCCAGCCCTATCTTAGAAGCTGGGTTGGACTTGATGACAAAAGCAATAGCAGGAGTGAGTTACCCCTCAAAATGTTAACTGGAAATCTTAGACTGAATATTTTGGTGGAGTCAGACTGCGTGTTGCAACGCACATGTCTGGAACATGACATTGAAAGTCATGAAAACCATTTTGTAAATTCTAGTGTCAGCTCCCCCCTCACATTTCCACTGAATAGGAGGATTACAATACTGAGAAGAAAAGGCTGAGCAATTTGAGGCTTGAACATGATCCCATTTGGCTGTGCTCCATCTGCCCTCCTTTTTATATTTAGACACATAACAATAGCCTACGACATGGTGAAAAAAGGCTTTTCTGTAATACAACTAGTCTGTAAAAGTATCTCTTACAAAATGCTAAAGCAGTGCTGGACCATGCCCCTGTGGAAAAGCAAACTGCTTCAACTGTTTGCAAGTTGAACTAACTGCATACCGGCCCTAGCACCAGCCCAGAACTAAAGTGGTATAGTTCCAGGAAGGCTTTGCTTGCTGGTCTGCACGTACACAGATTCCCATGGCCCGGTGCCATTGTTGCCAATTACTGTAACAAGCACTTTGATGAGAAATATCTCACTAAAATGACACACATCCCATTGCTATAGCAACCAAACGTTCCAGCAGACTTTGGATTGGTTTTGGCCAGATGAATGCTGCAGAGTTACGGACATGAGCTCTTCACCCCAGCACAGTCAGCAGTTATGTTTGTCCAGTACATTCTAGCTCCCTCAGCATAGCAAACACTTACAGTATAAAGCCTGCACTGACCCAGTCGCTCTGCTTGAAAGTCTATAGTCCATAGAGCATTTTCTGTAGAAATGTAACAAGTAATATTGTAGTCACACATTTCAAATATGTCAACTGACATATACATAGTAAAAATATATTTGCATTAAGAAATAAATCAAAACCGTTTCATGGAAAGAAAGGAGTTGTTAAAAGGTTTATTACAGTGATACATAGTTTAACCTAGGCCTAGATAAACCTACGTTAAACCTGAGTTTAACCTTTAAAAATAATCTTATGCTGAAGGGGTCTGTTGGTCCTGACTGAGCATTATTTTATTTTTTGCTGATGTTGACTTCACCTTTCTAGGTCACTGCAGGTCTACCACAACAGAGGAAGCAATGATTGCAGAACGTGGCATGTCAGGACAGGGATCTCCAATGAGCACCCAGCCCTGCTGGCTGCTTACCATATTTGGCAATGAATAGTAAAGTGACTGTGGTGTGAGGTGCTCACTGATGAATGTACAGTTATGACATTCTCACAACCTGGTCATGTCTCTGCCATCCGTGCAGACATACTCTAATATGTAATGTAGTCAAGCACGTGTGAGTGTGTGTTTATCTGTGTGTGTGAAAACATAACACAAAAATAGGAGTTTTATCTTTTAATCAATATAAACAGCTTTTCAAATACTAACAACGTTTTGACAAAGGCACAATAAAAGACAGCGGTTGGTGGGCCAAAAATAGGTTGTTGGCATAATTTGCATATGAGTGTAAAGGGAAGCATGTGATGTGGTCTTTGTCTACATTCTTCCCGCTGTGTTTCTCTGTGTCTGTCTTTATCATTTTGGTTTCCTTCTTCCTGATTTCTGTCCCTCAGTTGTTCCTGCATAGTCAAATTAATTTAACACTGCTGCACCTACTCTTTTATAAAAATATTTAGGTTTCCATTTTTTGCGTAATTTTGGGGGTGTTTCCATGACAGTAGAAGTTACCAGTACAGCACCTACTCTATATGTAGCGTCTACACTCTAGCTGTTGTTAATATCTCATTGTGTGTACATGAACACAGCATGTGTTTGCCTGATACACTGCCTCGATCAATAACTAATCCTATAGAAAAGGCACACAATGCGACCTATCTTAAGAAGATTCCCATGATGTGTGTGCATGCATATTTATGTATGTCAGTAAAATCAAGAAATATTATGCAGCTGCACAAACTGATAAAGTCTCATTTAGATGAGGTAACATGTTGTACATATGTTCATATAGTAAAGTTGCCATGATTTTATCTGGAACACTCACATTTTCCTTCTATTTCACACTTAAAGAGTCAATATAGCCTACTATTAAAGACTATTAAATCGCAATGCACTTGTCTCTAAGTAAAGGTTGTCACAAGCATTTGACAATAGATGTGATTTCGTTTGGACATCAGGGTCAGTTCAAACGACTTCCTATAACGAGGAAAAATACACTATTAATATGTACTTTACTCTCTTAAGCAATGGGGGAGCGTTCACTCAGGGAGTGGCTTATAACATGGGCGTTTCGTCAAAAATACCTAAAACTAGAATAGGCTATATAAACCTGGACACAGTCAGGCGAGAAGGCATCCATCGATACAACTTCGACGAAAATAACTTTACAAACGACAAAATGTACACAAGATCAGAGAGCATGACACTGTCGATTCCGACTTGCAGTTTTCATCAAGAAAATCAGTTTGGCTACAGCAGACCAATGCGCAACAAAGAACCAGAGATCTTCACCTTCGAACAGATTCCGCCAGAGCTGCCCCAGCGCACTCTGCGACCGAAAAAGCGCAACACTCGGGTTATGTACCCCGCCAATGTCCGAAAGTATCTTCCACCTGCAGAGACGAACCGGGCGAAACGTTGGCTTGTGATTCTGTGCCTGGTGGTTTTGTGGCAGATCTACACCGAAGATGTTTGCGTAGAGACGGCGACTATCAATGCTGATAGCCCTATCGCCGATACTCAATATCAAGTGCTGCCTTTCCTTTCAGCCGAGGAGCAGGCACGGCAGCTCACGGATGCCGATGGGGTCTCCGAGGTGCTCGCAGTCCATCGCTCCAGTGGAGTAAAAGTGCCTGCTGAGTCTACTTCTTCTTGGGGACAGTTCATGTTCAATTCCACCTGTCCCAGCCTGCAGACGAAGATAAGCAGCATGTATAAGCAGAGCACGAGGAACGGTTATGTCGTTGCCCTGCTCGTTTACCACAGACTGGGAGGCGATAACTGAAATCACAGTATGCCACTCTTACACGTTGTGTAAAAACGCTGGCCCGCAAGCTGAGGAGTCCCGTGGTGTCTTGAAGACGGTGAGGGCCGCTCCACACAGTGCGCCGGAGAGGTAGAGACCGTGCTTCCCGAGGACTCAGGTGTAGCAGTCTTCAAACATGGAAGAAGCTCTACAAATAGAAGAAAACGCCCTAAATTGGGCACTTGAAGGAATGAACTGCCTGCTGTTACTTGCAATGGACTGGAACTTGAAAAGATTGAGCGACTAAAACTTACATTTTAGTTGTTTTACGTATATATAGTGTAGGCTATGCGCTACTGCAGCTACAAACCTACGGCAAACCAACTTGCCAAAGCTGTGACCATGACTTAGATTTACATTGTTTAAAATAACACAAACATTTTATTAGGCCTACGACTTGAAACGTGTACTAATAATTTATTTTACGGTGTATGTCCTATATAATTATTTATTCATTTATTTGCTATTTATTTGACTGTTTCAAATGATTTGTTATTTATGAAATAAAAAAGAAAACTGAATCTTGTTTGTCTTCTGATTGTCTTTTCCAATAAGGAGCTATCCTGGAATATTGTAAATTGTTAGAAATATATTTAATCTGATTGGTTTGCATAACTTTAACACATTTGTTTCGTATTGTTTTAAATACAGAGTCAACATTTAGTCACTGAATCTTTAGTGTCTTCGGGATGCATGTTTGACCTAAACTGAGCATAACAATTACATTTTACTAAAATATCTCATCATAAATGACTTTACAAGGATTACCACATGGGAACAGGAACCAGGCCAATACTGTACTATACCTAGAAAAACCTAATCTTCATTTAAATACACAATTATACATTACTGTTATTTATTCAATCAAATACATAAAATTAACTATACATATCTAACAAAAACATTTAATTAAAAATGTATACCACTGAAATTAAGCTTCCGGAAATGGCTCTAATATATTGAGTAATCATCATCTTAAATGAATCAGACCAGAATTATGGGAACCCTGGAGAGAAGATGTATGACCTCATTGATGACTTCATCTTACAACAGGGAACTTTGTCTTTGGAACGAGCAAATCCCTTTGTTAGACAGATTAGTGGCTTTGGGGCTTTAGGGATTCCGTTTTCGCTTAACTTACTGTAGATGTTTGGTTTATTTCCACGGAGATGCAGGCTTGATTTCATGACAGTGTACAGTTCAGCTATCAGATCACACAAACTGGTGTCATCAAAAATTACAAATGGGTTGCATGCGGGTAATGTCACAACGTTTTATGAAGCAACAATTCCTTTGAAGAAAGTAACGTTTTCTTACTACTGATAAACTTTTTTTTAAATTGTGACTTGCCAACCATTTATTTCTCATTGTCGCCATTTAAAACATGGAATCAAATTCAGAAACATTATAAAAAAAAGAACTTGGGAGACAATGTACTTGGAAAATGTTTACCCAGTCAGATGAACTATAGATAGAGCTACTACATGTAACAGAATGGAAAATACCAGTAGACTGTATAATCCGTTTGCAATCTGAAGTATGATTGTGTGTGCAAGCAGAAATTTATTAATTTTGATCTGTGTGTGTTCCTACACGTGTGCGCATGTCTCTGTGTGTGTGAATTTCATTCTTAGTATGTTAGACATACATGGTACAGAGATCCTCTCACAGGGATCGGCTTTTATTGGCACAATTTAATGCCCATAGAGACACAATAATGTCTTCCAATCCTTCCTTAAGATAATTACCCAGAGTGTCTCTTAAAATAGATACTCTATTTCTTAAAATGTTATTGTAATTTTACTTAGTATTTGGTATGTTATTATGCTTGAAAAAAAGGAATGAAGTAGAAATAGTAAGTATATTTATATATAAAGAACTACAACAAAACAGAGGAATTAAAATTGTTTTAATATATTTTTATATATGTGTATATAAAAAAAAAATATATATATATATATACAGTATATAAATATATATTTTAATTTATATATACATACATATTTAAAAACATTTTAATTCCTCTCTTTTGTTGTTGTTAAGCTTTTCTTAATATTTGATATCTTCTATTAAGTTATCTTCATGTTGATTTTAGCGTTTTGAGATAGATATTACAATGTAAATCGCATTAAAATTAAATGTAATTATTATTTATTATTAGATATATGGTATGACACTGCATGTTTACCAATATAGGCATACATCTACATCCCGACTGTAGTGTATTTATGACTGATGCGGCCCTCAATCAGGCCACAACCAAGCATGACCCATGAACCCACAGTCTCACTTTGGGTCTTTGCCTTATCCTTTCCCTATCCTGTCACTCCCGAGTGCATAAACACGTGACTGTGTGTTTATGTTTGAAAGCCGGTGAGTGTCCCCCAGTGTCATAACAGGAAGTGACATCAGCCAGACCAGCTGCTGCTGGTTCTATCCACATGGTCATCAACGGAAGCTGTGGCCTTCCCTGCCCACAGCCCCAAATCACACACAAACACACGCACACACACACACACACACACACATACACACACGCACACACTAACCACCGGAAACACCCCCGCATGGTCCTACCTCCCGTGCAAGATCTGACACACAGGTGCACACACGCATTTTGAAAAGATTTGACCAAACTACATCACAAGAACTGTATAATATAATATGCTGTATATTGTCTGAAATGGCAGGATTGAATGACTAAGCTGAAGGCATTCTTTAATGTTGTCTTTTGTCCCACCTCTCCACAATTCCACTCCCTTTTCACCTATCCGCCTCTCCATCTTTTCTCTCTGCCTCTCCCTGTTTTGCCTCAGTAAGCTGTCATTCCTATTGTGTGACTCAGTGCATGCACAATCACTCCAGCTTTCCAAAGTCTGTGCAGGCGACACCAGAGGGAAGGAGGGAGGGGGAGGAGTAAAGAGTTGGAGGGAGGGAGGGAGGGAGGCAGGTAAAGAGGCGGTGAGAAAAAAGAAATGGAAAACTTTTTAAAACATTGCTGTTAGATAAGGAAATTCCTTGGCTGTATATCGCAGGCTCTTAGGAAGTTGAAGATCGTTGATAGCTCAATTTAACCATTTTTCATTTCTATGTTGACAATGAGAAACATTCATGGCATCTGATTGCCACCTGACAGCTACATGATTTTGTTGAGTGTTTTTACACATCTGTATTTAGTTAAGATACAGGACACTTCAGAAACTTGATTAGAACTGGCAGTACTCACCTCTGTTTGAAAATGCTGGAAAAAGAGACCTCTGCGAGCTACTGCAAGCTTATGAAGCCCATTCATGAGAGACGGTTTTTCACTCTGAAACAAAGATGTAAGACCCAATACCTCAGCAATAATGATGCCTGCAGTGGAAGTGTGTCATGTTTGTCTCACTTATGTCATGATAGAATACCTGAATTTCATTTTTAAACTGTTAATTATTATGAAACAATAATATCATTGATTGTGTAAGATACTAAGTACCTAAGTATATAATTAAACATCTAGTTTTAAACATTGAACATAAAATGTGTATCCTTTTGGCAAAAAATTCTGGAAACATACGTAATAAACACAGTATAAAACAAGTTTTTTTAAGAACATGTTTTATTTTCCTGTCTTAGTTGTATTGGTTTAAGTCCTTGTTTTGTTCTTCTGCTGCTGACAGCATGACAGGATAATGTTAAATAGAGGTATCAGAAGTCAGCTTAACCTGGCAAACATACAAGGAACCACCCTTATGGTTATTAATAGTTTACTAGATATGTTTCTGAGCTTCAGAGATTTCTATGAACATCAATAGTGTTCTTGGATAATACTCGAAGCTTCTTGGCCGATGTGTCCTTAAGTTGGTGACGAAACTTTATAGATTGGAGAGACAATTTTTGATTGGCTTTGGTATGTCGCAAAGTTACAAAGGACAGTTTTCACATAGCAAGGTGAGAGCTTTAATTATTTGTACTGTAAGCTGACCCTGGAGCAAGGACAGTCACTGGAACTGAGAACACACCTACCTAATAATACACAAACACTCACACACACACACACACACAGACCCACAGGGAGCCCTGCCCTACTAAATGAGGCCGTAAGTTAAGCTGTGGTGTAAGCTAAGTATAGATATCCGGTGGATGACAAAACACAACTGAGTGAAACCACCAGTCTCATCCTTTTCATGGAGTCAGAAGCACAATGTGATGAAACAAAGGTGAGAGACACTGTTTGGTATGGTAGGAATGCTTGCTCAGTAGGGTTGGGAATTTAAACGTACTGGAATGGAATGTATACCTGCACTAAATGTGTAGGAAATATTTGTCTACTTTGTAGGTATGTACGTCTAAAATAAACGGTTTAATAACAGGTTTCATGGAGAACACTTAGAGGCTTGTCATAAAGGCCGTTTGGTATTCTACAGTTGGTGCATTAATGCATGCATATGTAAGAATAATTTCTGTCTTGGTACAATAACTGACATCATTTACTAAAGGAAAGCAAAAATATCAGTGGGAAAGTGGCTCACTGCTATAAATAACAGCCAACCTCTAGGCAGGCTTTGTACAGTTATTGATGTTTTTGAAACCTAAACCAACTGGTTTATGTCTTTTTATAAATACTCAAGGAAGTAAGTGGTCAAACACAACTCATGTTTCCCTCTCACTCTATTTCCTCACCTGCTTCAACAGGTGGCGTACATAATGAGGGACTTTCACAGAAAGATTACCAGAATTCTTGAGGGAAAAAGTACATGCATCCTAAATCAACCTTATTTTTATAAAAATTCATGAATAAAGAAATGCGCACAAATTGTTGTTTTGTCAACTTAATGCTTTATGTCATGTGTATTCATGGTTCAGCACAGCTCCCACAGGGGTTCTACTTTCACATGAGTATCCCTGGAGAAAAGGCCACTGTTCCATTTGGCTGGCCAAGCCTCGGGTGAGTACACCTTCAGGGAATGGGGCCAGATGAAACGACCTACAGCACTCCCTAACCCCTATTTACCATGCACTCTCACCCCCTAAAAAACGTTGATAGGCTGAATACATCTCTTCTTGACAGAGCAAAATAGTTAGGGGAAGAGACCTTGTAGAGGGATCCAGCCCTAGCGCTGCCTATCTAAGACCAACTTTGAGCTATTGTCATAGGACAGTAGTCCATGGAAAAAAAAAATCCCCACTCTCTATGTTGTAGACTTGTCATAGTTGTGAAATTCAAGGATTGAAGAAACCTCTGGGCTATGAGTAATATTGGGGTTTTACCAACATCCGTCTACAACAAAGTGAGTTTATCATTTCCTCTTTGATTTCAGCTTAATCTACAATAGCATGATTAAAGTCATGTTAAGGTCTTCTACAAGTAAACAATTCACCTTTTAGACTGATTCAAGATTTGTCATTAGAAAGCTTTCGAAGCTATACAATGTTTCTTTGGACCGTTGGTCATTTCCCACAATAATTTGTTCATGATGTGGAATGTTGTGATACACAGTGTTGACCTACGCTTCTCAGAGTTCCATGGCAGCTTTGTTTCTGAGTGTAGTCATGCGCTGAGGCGTGTAAAATCATCCCACAATACAAGTGATGGACGCCAACGAATGAGATTCATTGGCCTTGACACATGGTAGGCCCCTTGGCCTTACTACGGATCGTCTGATGGTCAGAGAGCGAGCAGTACAGTAATTAAAATGAATCACCCCTACAAGACTAAAACATACAGCCAGGCTGGCTCAGGTCAACTAGACTGTGGAACTCTGCTGCCCTCTGCTGCTGTTCAAAAACATTGCACATTCCGTTTTACACTTAAAGCGATGCTTTACCTTTGTGTGTGTCTCCCACTGATGTCCACAACAGTCTCAATCCTTTTCGTCTGTTTTAGAGTAATTCTCTTTTTTTCAATTAGCTACATTCTTACCGTTCAAGTGAAAAGCTATTCCATTAGCATGGTCAAAAGCACACCACATAGCTTCTAAACATTTCCATAACAAATAAATTAGCCACACTGGGTCTTCGAGGGTTATGTTGCACTGTATAACTAATGCACTCGCTACTTCAACAGGTCCTCTGTGGACTTGCAAGGTACAAGTGCCTTTAATAATACAAAGCATTCCTACCTGCCTGTCAATCAATCCTTGCTCATCAGCAGACACTGTTGCATTTAAGAATTCTTACTTGCGGGCACTGGCATTACTTGGGAAAACTATTTTGCTAATGTCTTCACGATGGCATAGACGCAACAACTTCTGCCTTTACAGATAACTGTGTGCAACAAAGAAAACTAAAAACGGAAGGTAATCAGAGAAATGGAATTAACGGCAGTGCTGACCCATGCCTTCTGTTTTGCTCAAGCTCCCTGAGATCAGATTTACATGGTTGGAAAATAGCATCGTTTCGAAGGAAACAAGACACCTGTCATGTAGGAAAAACAATACTCCATGAGAATGTGTAACATGACTTGTGCTGAATGGCATCCAAAACAAAGCCAACAATCCTATCTCTAACTAAAACAAAAGACAATTTTCATTAATCATTGCATAACAGAAGAACGATGATGAATCACTACTCAGCCGGTGTGTAGACATAACATTTCCTCCCCCCTGACAGGATTTTAAACATGAAACGTTGTAATAAAGTCCTCTGGGTGGCCAGGGCCTGACCGTTCACCATGTTGTCTCTACATGGCTCCTGTCTGTCTCTGTGTGGATTCAGGAGCGGATGACAACTTCTTCAACGCCAACCTTGTTTTCCATGCCACCATATCCATCCAACCACTCGACATTACCTTGGATGCCCACGCCCTCAATGGAAAACTCCTAGCTCAAGTAACTCACGTTACTGAGCCCTTGCACCTGTTGGTCCGTCCAATTCAATGTCATCTCTTCCCTTAATGGGTCCTGGTCCTTGGTCAATCCTGGTTAAAACTCATTAATTCCCACATTGATTGGTCCACCAAAAAAATTCTGTCATTCAAAGTTTGTTCTGCCATTCATCCCGCCTGAGATCTGCCATAGCCCCATCAGAGGTCACTTTTTCCTCGTTGGGCACAGAACCCCAAAACCTGTCATCGATTCTCTCTGTGTACCCTGACCTAAGATAATTTAGGAAGCTCTCTCTTTGCCCGCACATCGACCTGCTCCCAGGAGCCCCCTGGCCTTCCAGCTGTCTGTTCAACATGTCACGCCCTGAGGGGGAAGCCATGGAGACCTATCGACCTACACGACTCACTAGCTGCAGGGATCTGCAGGGTTTTTCTTTTGTCCCCAACAAAGCAGATTCCCTACGTCCCTGAACTGACTCCCGTTGTGATGTAACGATTAAACATAAACGTCCTCTTCCTCTGAATTACTCAGCTTTTGAATTTCTCTGGGGTGCCACCATCTTTTTCAAACTCTACCTCAGTGACACCTACCACCTGGTCCGAATCAAAGGCAAAAATTAGTGGAAAACTGCCGCTCTTGGTCCCTTTGAGTATTTAGTCATGCAATACAGATTCACCAACAGTCTGTCGTCCAGGCCCTTGTCAACGACGTCCTTCATGATTTTCTGAACCATCAGTTTTCATCTATCTTACTGATATTCTCTTTTCAACTTTGGAGAACAAACTGTTTGTCAGGCGGATAAATGTGAATTCCATGTCAACTTGGTGGTGTTTCTAGGATACATAGTTGAGAGTGGGCAGGTAAAGACTGACCTGATGAAGATCCAGGTGGTGGCAGAGTGACACAAACACACCAGCCTTAAGCAGCACCGATGTTTCCTGGGCTTTGCAAACATTTACCGGTGCTTCATCAAGGACTTCAGCAGTGTAGCAGCTCCACTCACCAAGCTCACCTGCACGGCCTCTCCCTTAACCTGAACCCCTGAAGCTGACACTGCCTTCACAGAGCTGAAGAGGCAATTCACCTCAGGCGCTGTCTTGGTTCATCCTGACTCCTCGAAGCAATTTGTTGTGGAGGTTGATGCATCGGACACTAGAGTTGGAGCTGTCCTCTCTCAAAGCTCTGCTGCCAACCACATTTTGTGGCTCTATCCAAACTCTCCACAGCTTTGGAGACCGCCGACCTCCTGGTCCACAACGTTATTCGACTCCACAGATCCCAACCGATGTTGTCTCCAACCGTGGGCCACAATGCATATCCCAGGTATGAAAGGCATTCTGTCTGGCTCTTGGAGCACTTGTGAATGTTTCATCAAGTTACCAATCCCAGACCAACGGAGAGGGGGAGCGGGCCACCTGGGAGCTGTGCATCGCTGTGTCATGGCCCGGAACCCCTCCTCCTGGAGTGATCATCTTCCCTGGACTGAATTTGTCCACCATTCCTTGTGGTCCAGGCCCACCTTTGCCGCTGTTGCAAGGTATGGAAGGATACCCGCTATTCTCTGCTCAGCTCTGTTGAAGCACATTACTGACCATCACCAGAGTCCAGTACAGTCATTCCAGCCAGGTCAGAGAATTAGTTGTTTAATCTGACCAACCTGGTCCCACTCAACGTTGGTGATACCAAACTCTCAGTCCTTTAACTTTTACCTAATGACAGCAGAGAATATTTCTGGCAAGCCGTGTACATTGTTTGCATGTCTAATTGCAGTTTTTGATGCTGAGGCTGAAACGCAAAATACTTTTCCAACTCTCCAAACATGGTATTTTGTAAATGTTATGCATTTAAAGTTAAGCTCTTTATTATGTTAGGAGGCAAAGTACTCATGGGCCCTCTTCCTGTCAACTTAATCAAAAGTCAAGTCGGTTCCCACGTTTTTTTAATCATTGCCCTAATACAGAGACAATGATTTTCGGTAGTCTACCATTTGTTTTATGGACAAAACTTAAAAAGTGAAACAACTGTTCAACATTTCATTTGTATTTTGTACTCTTATCATGTTGATGGAGTGTGGTATTTAAGGAATTTAACCAGTGAGCCATGTCACATTTATACCCTAAGGAAATAATAAATCATGGATGACCATGTAAACTCAGGTGAACCTTAAAACTTTATAAAGGGCTGAATTATGCTTTTTACATATGTCTCTGCCCAATATATTACACTACATTCCGTTGTTTGACTAGGTTTGTGTGTGTTTTTTTGGGCTACGTAGCAAAAAAAAACAGAACCCGTGGATGTCCAGCATGCCCTTCCCCTCCTATTTGCTCTCCTCCTCCTTCTTGCTCCCCTCCACCTCCTTCTCGCCCCCCTCCTCAGGCCGGAAGCGGGATGTGATGTAAAAACTACATCGAATCTTTTTTTCTTGACTGCAGATCTTCCAAAGCATTGTAATACACCGAGATATATGTATTTTGGCAATAATGACGCGGATTTTATAACCGCGCAGTGTGTCCGAAGAAAACCCGATCGGCTTTAAATAATTGTTGGGATATTGTCAAGGACGCAGATCAGGTAAATAGAACATGCTGTCACTGTTTAGAAAATGGGATTCAGTTTTGTGGAACAGACAAAGTTACCCCATCGTTGTTTGTGTTGGCCTCTTTGTTGCGCGACCACTTTCAAGCAGGCAGCTTTTTCGCTTGAGCGTGGACTGAACAAATAAAGTTTTGGGACTTGTGGAATCTTTCTATCGATTATGATATTGATGACAGCAATTTGAGATGTAGGCCCTACTACACTTGAAAAATATCAAATTGTCATTTGTCATCGATATGAGCGCGGGAGGTTGGGGAGGGGAGGTTAAATAAAACAAAATCATGCGTCATTGGAAATCGATGAAGATGAATATGTTATCATATTGAAAGCCTATTTCTGATTTGACTATGCATGAGCTTTTTATTGCATTGGTGACAAGTTTTGAATATTGCAAAAACATTTAGTTAGTAAGTATGAAAGAAAGAAAACAAGACAAAAGTAAGACGTACAGGCCTCTTGAGTCTGCAGTCGTTTTTATATTCATATAGTCTGTTGTGACCAATGTACGTATCTGTGCCAAGTGGTCTCAGAGATTACACTTGGCATATCTCACATACTTGCTGCCATACAAACCTGAGCCACCCTGACACTCAACCATTAAAACGTTGCACGTGAACCAAAGCCTTAATAGTTACTGTCATTCTAGTTTGGTGCCTGTCACGTCATCGAAAACCACCACCACTCAATATTATTGCTTATTGAACCCAACGTTTTTCAATGTGAACATACGGAGCTGTCTCCATTTTTGCCCTCTCTATGCAAATATGACAATGTTTTAGCTCTCGGTGTAAGCTGATCCCTAAAGGTTTAGGCATGTAAATAGTAGAGGCTTGAACCTGGTCCTTTAAATGCGGCAAAGGTTTTGGAAAGGTCAACAACACTCAGCAGTCTGAATCTCAGTTTCTGTAACTGAACGAAATGACCGGGGTCTGATTAGCTGAGGTGAATGAGTATCGCAGTAAGTCATAACGTCTGTATTTGAAGGGAGATATTAGGTTAACAATTTTTGTGCTTTTATGTTATCAAAAAAGTTAAAGTTAAGTTAAATGCATTTGTTTGTGCAAATTTTGTACAAAGACAAGTAACTCCTACATAAGTAGATTTAATATAATTCCACATGTTGTTTTAATTATGGTTAATACTAGTGCTATGCATTTGGTTGCAACAATATGAATTCAATATGATTCTGCTACAATATGAATTGAACATGATTCTGCAGGTAAAGACATACCTCAAGTTTAGGTAAGACACGTGGTTGTAGTTCACTGTCACATACCTTATGTCTCCTAAGTGTGTGTGTGTGTGTGTGTGTGTGTGCGTGTGTGTGTGTGTGTGGCTATAAAGATGTGCTGCCTAGTCTGCAATCATACATTCCACTGCTACCAGTCATAAGCCATCAGAACCTGTAGATATTGATTAGGACAGGACTGGTAACGTGAGCATTCACACAGTGTTTTTTTATATTTGCAAAACATCATAATATGGTTGATATTATGTAACTTGATGGTTTGGTTCATGTACCTGAAGGGTTTTGAAGTGAGATATTAAATTGTAAACCACTCATGGCTTTTTCAATTATGCTTAGTACTGAGCTGTACAATGCTGTCACTTACTTTAGTGCAGTTGGCGCAGTTACTCCTATATAGTCTTCCTATACACTAATTTAGAATCAATCACTGACAAGTTGGTTTTGTAAGTTAGATACTCGACATTGCAAAATCTTTTTTGGGGGGGCGAAGTAAGAATCAAACTAATATGACCGTAACATTTTGATTTGCACCTATAACAATTGTGTTACTGGCTTTTTCAACTCTGAGTATCTGCTGGATATAAGTTATGTTATCACATAGGTGTAATAGTATTTGTGTACATTAGGCATGCAATTCAGAGGAAACTCGTCTTACTGTGTGGTCTTTGTTAGTTTACAGATAGTGTGTTAATTCACTTGATCTGTGTATTATGCATGTGCATGTGTTGTATGTCCATGCACGCTTATGCTATTGTGTTTGTGTGAATATATGTTACTGTGTGTGATTATGTGTGTTAGGGTCTGGGCAGGCACCCATGATTGCATAATCAGCTGGCTATCCCTGTTGATGGAGTCAGCCAGTTAGCTAGCCAGCTAGCTTATCATTTTTAACATCACATTAGCATTAGCTGGTTTCTTTTAGCTGGGCCTCTGTAGCCATCCTGTGTACTGCGTTCTGCTATTAGCTCTAACCCAGGCTATTGTTCTTAATCTCGCTTCCAGTGTACTTCTGTTTCATTCACCTTCAAAACTACAGGCATGCTGGTTCCTGTGCGTGTGTGTTTGTGAAGGGGACTGGGTTGCGTTGAATGTTTGGAATGTTGAGGGTTTTTGCTGTTGTTTGGTCTGGTGGTGAAGGATGAAGAGTAAGGTTAAAGAGTGTGATTGACAGGAGGCAACCAACACATTCCCTCACATTTTCTCAGAACCAGTGCATAGTGCAAAGATATATATATATATATATATATATAATGGGGAAAAAGTCAGATAAAAACAAAGGAAGGGAAGTGGAAGGAGGAGAGAAGCATAGAAAGGGTGCAGAGAGAAAGAGAAAGAAAGGAAGTGAAAAGAAAGAAAAAATTAAATAAAGTAGGAGAGAGAGAGAGAGAGAGAGAGAGAGAGAGAGAGAGAGAGAGAGGTGATTGAGGCCCTGTGCCTCCTACTCCCAGGCCTGTCATGTGACCGCCCCTAGAAAGATGAGCAACAAAGCAGGAATCTGTGGAGAGCACAGCAGAGCTGCAGGCCTCAGCATGAGCCAAGCATTACACAAAGCAGCTGGAGTTCTCTGTTTCCTTCTCTCTCTCCGTCTCTCTCCCGCTTCTCTTAGCCCCGCTATCTGTCTTAGCCTCTCCAGTGTCTCTCTCTCTCTTTCTGCTTCTCTTAGCCCCGCTATCTGTCTTAGCCTCTCCAGTGCCTCTCTCTCTTTCTGCTTCTCTTAGCCTCTCCAGTGTCTCTCTCTCTTTCTGCTTCTCTTAGCCCCGCTATCTGTCTTAGTCTCTCCAGTGTCTCTCTCTCTTTCTGCTTCTCTTAGCCCCGCTATCTGTCTTAGCCTCTCCAGTGTCTCTCTCTCTCTTTCTGCTTCTCTCACTGTCTCTCTCTATCCCCATGTGTCTCTCACATCTAAGACATTTCTTTCACTCCACTCGTTCTTGAACTTTTTTCTCAACACTTCATAGGATTTTACAATTGATGAGAATGAGGCAACTAAAAGAATAAAGTGTGTGTGTGTGTGTGTGTGTTCGTGAAAGAGAGAGACAGGAAGAAGATTGAATAAAGGAAGTTAGATATTTGGGGAGAGAGGCCATCTTTCTGACAGACATCATAAACAGATGACGAACAGTATAAACTGGATGGAAAATAGGGATTAAGCAGACGTGTGTGTGTGTGTGTTTGTGTGTGTGTGTGTGTGTGTGAGCAAGAGTTTCTCAAGTGTTGCGTAATAGTTTGCGTCAGTCTGCTGCTGTGCCCAGGTTTTGTCAACTGGTCCGCTCTGAAAGAGGAACTACGGGACTGACCTATACCTGGCACCATAATCAGGTACTACAGTGCATGGAGGCACCAATAGAGCATAGGCGGTCAGTAGTTAATGCCCTGCCGATTGGAGCAGAGGGCGACACAAACCTCATCGGCTTCGTCAGGGAGGGAGTTCATGGAAGGAAGATATTTAGGCCATCACAAAGGTCAGGGTAGTGGCACTGGCAATATGAACTACCAACTACTTAATGAAATAGTGATCTGCGGCTAAAAAATGCACCCCACCATAAAAGTGGTAAGAGGAGGTAGAGTCAGGTAGAGCAGAAAGAAGTAGCCAGTGGTTGTAGCTAAAGAGGAAGGATGTCGGAAAACGAGATATAATCGGTTTCATCTTGGGGCAAAGGAACGGTTATTTTTGCGTTTCCTTTGGCAAAGGTTGTGGATGGTACGAAAAATTATATTCCGTTCTGTCCTGTTTTTCGCAACACCACTGTTGAGGTTCCAAGCACTGTGGACTGACCCAGGACTAGCTGGAGCTAGAAACACTACAGACCGTTGATTGGTCAATAGAATCGTCACTTCTTGGACTGAATGCAAACTCACCTGCCATGTTTAAATATCCAATCGTTTGTGATGTCTCCTTGTCTCATTGTTGTAATAAACATCCACTTACTGAGAAGAAAGAACGGGAAACATTCCATGTCCTACATTGTGTTGTTATGTTGCTGTGTTTACTCTGTCACATTGAATAGCTAATCACAATAGTTATGTGGCTATAAACCGGCCTACATTTTAGGGTAAAATTCCTCTTTGTCTTGCAAACCATTTATTTGAATGTTTCTTTTGATCTTGGTACAGAATCCACCCATGTAGGCACCAGAGAGGGCCCAATGTGATACTCTTGCAAACCCATGAGCAATGCTGTGTCTCAGGCACAGCTCCCTGGCAATACTCCAGGCTTCAGTCAGGCCTTCAGCCGGCAATCAGAGTAACTCTCCCCTGAGAGCTGTAAGACACACCAGCTTTGGCAAAGCAGAGAGGAGAGACAGATGGGAAAGGGAGAAGTAGATGGGGAGATAAGAAAACTCATCATTTAACCATAATTTGCTAAATCGCAAAAATACTTTTTTTGAACATGATTTTTATTGAACTTGCCATGCATACAATATTGGAACTGTACTTGCAATTTGTAAAAGATACATTTTAAATTATCTATGAAATTTGGTACTCTGGAACTGAATATACTCTCCTGTGGAATGGACAGAAGTGAACAGACAACCATGTAGGTGGAGGTCTAGTAGACTGTACTGTACCAATATCCAGGCGTCCAATATCTTCTTAAAGATGGTCCTATCATACGTCCTATCATCCTTCAAGAGGATAGTATTGCATGTATTAGCTTCAATTGCCACTTTTCTGCTTTCTCTGTCTAAAACGTTGAACTATCAACATGTATTTAAATGAAATGTAATGTCATGAGCATTACCGATGTTATATTAACATAAGTTAATGAGCTTTGGTCTGTTGTAAGTAAAAAAAAAAAATTTTTTTTTGTTGAAAATTTGTGAGGAAAAGCAGTAGAAGTACTCTCTGTTATGTTTCAGTTCTCTCTCTCTCTCTCTCTCTCTCTCCCCCCCCTCCCTCCCTCCAGAGATGTAGGCTGTGTGTGTCCTAGCCTCCAGTGACCTGTGGACCATCATGCTCCTTATCCTACTGCTGATCTTCCCAGCCACAGCCGATGGCCAGATAGACCCAGGTACAACTTCCTCACACTGTGAAACACAGACCAGGTGACACATTTTATTATTGCCTTGTGACCCAGGGATACTTGCATACATCCACAAGCACCTTTAAGCCTAATTCCCCAGATCAGTTGTTATTCTCCGGCACTCATAGGACTGCTCATACTGTTGGTCTAAATACCCTCTATCTATCCTGTGGTGCTCGTGTACATGGTCAATTCCTCAGGTCATCCACTTGCTTCTAGAAATCCCATTGCTGCGTTTTCATGACCTCAGTTTGTCCGTTTGTATGTCTTAAGCACATTGTCGCTATGCTCTGGGCATGGAGGATGGCCGGATCAAAGATGATGACATCACAGCTTCCAGCCAATGGTACAAGACCACTGGTCCTCAATATGCCAGGTCAGTACATGTAGAATTACTTTGTTGGTTGCACCAGTACATTTCCAGTTCATCAACACTCTGTTTTGAGAGACAAAAGGCTATTCTCTCAGATCTCTCTTTGTCAGTCTCTTACAAGGCCTTTCCTCCCTGAGGAAGGAGGTATGACATGTCATGCTCTTTAGGAAACTTTAGGGGAGGACTTTAGGTATGTTGTCCCCATGTGCTATGGTTATCCATCTACTGCCACAGTAGTGATGCCTGGCTGTCCTCTACAGGTTAAACCGTGAGGAGGGGGACGGTGCCTGGTGTCCGAAGGGTCAACTGGAGCCATCTGACAGCCAGTACCTGCAGGCTGACCTTAGCAAGATGACCTTTCTCACTGTGGTGGGCACCCAAGGACGCTACGCCCGCAGCTCTGGGAATGAGTTTGCCCGCGCCTACCAGCTCAACTACAGCCGAGATGGGCTGCTCTGGAGCTCCTGGAGGAACCGACTTGGGAACAAGGTGAGGGGTGATAGATTGAAGAGAACCATTTAAAGAAAGGGTGTACTTTTTTAGGGTCGTCATTAGAACAAGGAGAACCATTTAAAGAAAGGGTGTACGTTTTTAGGGTCGTCATTAGAACAAAGAGAACCATTTAAAAAAAGGGTGTACTTTTTTAGGGTCGTCATTAGAACAAAGGGAACCATTTAAAGAAAGGGTGTACTTTTTTAGGGTCGTCATTAGAACAAAGAGAACCATTTAAAGAAAGGGTGTACTTTTTTAGGGTCGTCATTAGAACAAAGAGAACCATTTAAAAAAAGGGTGTACTTTTTTAGGGTCGTCATTAGAACAAAGAGAACCATTTAAAAAAGGTGTACTTTTTTAGGGTCGTCATTAGAACAAAGAGAACCATTTAAAAAAAGGGTGTACTTTTTTAGGGTCGTCATTAGAACAAAGAGAACCATTTAAAAAAGGTGTACTTTTTTGGGTCGTCATTAGAACAAAGAGGATCATAAAGAATCTCCACACCATCTGCATTACTTAAACTCCTGCAGTTATGAGACAAGTCTTTATGTATGGTGAGGAGAGATAAAGTAGACATTTAGAGGAACACTGATGTTTGGGAGAGAGAAAAAGTAAAAAATAATAGGAATTAGCAGAAATAATGTAAATATAGAGAAAAATGTGTGACGGAGTGATGTAAGAGAAGAATGAAGGGAAAATAAAGGAGCATGAAAAGCATTCATTCAGGGGGAAAGTTGTTACCAAAAGGCTTTCAGCTTCATTTCTGGTCATTGAATCATATCCTAGGAACTGACCGTGACGTCACTTCCTGTGACCGTGTGCTGTCAAGTGACTGTGCCAAGAGCAACTCCATAAGGACATAACATAAACACTCACTATTGTCAGGTTGTGTTTTCAGCCCCCTGTTCATGTTCACGTCTGCAAAGTTGCCGGGTAGATTAGGTGGGAGGAAATTCCCTGTCAACTCATACATCATTCTGATGCTGAAAAAGTGCTTTTCAAGTTTACAAGTTTACTATTCTAGTTTGAAAAGGATTACTATCTGACCACCAAGTTGTCAATACAGTCTTGAGACGTGGCCCTAGGCATTCATGGTCTCAAGGATCAATGACCAAAAACGTCAGGACTTTACCTTCTCATTCATTGTAAACTGATACTTAACACATTTTAGATCAGTCCTTCCACTTAGTAGCTGATCATTCCCTGTCTGGTATCTGCTCTTACTTTTGTCACGTACTGTCCTTTGCTTGACTAAGACAATGAAAGCTGGAATATGCTTCTGAACCTCCACCCTTAAACTCATTGTTATGGTTGGCCTGTGATAACTGGTCGTCCAGTCCCTCCTGTGACACATGTTGTTTGTGTTCAGGTGATGGAAGCCAATAACAACGCCTATGCCTCGGTCATCAAGGACCTCCACCCTCCAATCATCGCTCGTTACATCCGACTCATTCCAGTCACCAAGCTGTCTACCACAGTCTGCATGAGGGTGGAGCTGTACGGCTGCCCCTGGGAGGGTGAGACACACACACACACACACACACACACACACATACACACACACACACACACAGGCATGCACAGTGGCGCTTCATATTTCACACGAGTATACAAATATTGGCTTTTAAGTCCATTGGCCTCAAGGTGTTTTTAGAGCAGACTGGTAATGTAAGCGTTTCTGTGGTTGTCTTTGTCAAATTAGTAAATGTGTTTGGTTTTAGTTTGTGCTTATGTGTGCGTAGCATAGCATAGTAGTCTGTGACTATAGGTTGACAGATGATAGTGTGCTGACCAACCACAGGTGCAAAACACCAAAATGGTCTCTTGGAGTGTTATTATTAATGGAGTGGTAGTAATAACCCTTTTTTCTCAACTCCCACCTGTCCTCTTCTCCTCTTTCCCTGTTGCTTCCTCACTTTCTTTTCTCCTCATCGCCTCTGTACTCTGTACTCAATATCTGTGCTCTGTACTCTGTACTCTGTACTCAATATCTGTGCTCTGTACTCAATATCTGTGCTCTGTACTCTGTACTCTGTACTCTGTACTCGCTATCCGTACTCTGTACTCTGTACTCTGTACTCAATATCTGTGCTCTGTGCTCTGTACTCTGTACTCAATATCTGTGCTCTGTACTCAATATCTGTGCTCTGTGCTCTGTACTCTGTACTCTGTACTCTGTACTCAATATCTGTGCTCTGTGCTCTGTACTCTGTACTCTGTACTCAATATCTGTGCTCTGTACTCTGTACTCAATATCTGTGCTCTGTGCTCTGTACTCTGTACTCTGTACTTTGTACTCTGTACTCAATATCTGTGCTCTGTGCTCTGTACTCTGTACTCTGTACTCTGTACTCAATATCTGTGCTCTGTACTCTGTACTCTGTACTCAATATCTGTGCTCTGTGCTCTGTACTCTGTACTCTG
This sequence comes from Galaxias olidus, assembly GCA_026901105.3. Lineage (NCBI taxonomy): Eukaryota > Metazoa > Chordata > Actinopteri > Galaxiiformes > Galaxiidae > Galaxias > Galaxias olidus. The sequence continues at coordinate 126,046 of JAPMUY010001740.1, forward strand.
TACTCAATATCTGTGCTCTGTGCTCTGTACTCTGTACTCGCTATCTGTGCTCTGTGCTCTGTACTCTGTACTCGCTATCTGTGCTCTGTACTCTGTACTCTGTACTCTGTACTCTGTACTCAATATCTGTGCTCTGTGCTCTGTACTCTGTACTCGCTATCTGTGCTCTTCCATCTCTTGTGACTTTGTTCATGTCTTTTATCATCCTCTTCCATTCACGTCTCTCCTTCTCTCCATCTCTGCTGTTCTATATCTGTCACTCTGGCTCCCATCTCACTTTCTCGCCATCCCGTCTCCAGAGCTCTCTCTAACTCTCTGCTCTCCCCTCAATGCTGCTCTAGAAAGCCTGACGTCCTATAGTGCTCCAGAGCCCTCTCTACCTCTCTGCTCTCCCCTCCATGCCGCTCTAGATGGCCTGACGTCCTATAGTGCTCCCGAGCTCTCTCTAACTCTCTGCTCTCCCCTCCATGCCGCTCTAGATGGCCTGACGTCCTATAGTGCTCCCGAGCTCTCTCTAACTCTCTGCTCTCCCCTCCATGCCGCTCTAGATGGCCTGACATCCTATAGTGCTCCAGAGGGTCAGCTCATGATGCCTCCAGGCTATCCCATTGCCAGCCTCAACGACTCCATCTATGATGGGGCTCATGAACGCAGGTACACACACACACACACAGGTTGCACTCAGAGTGCCAATTATAAGACGACTCATTAATGCATGAGTATGTTAGCTGGGAACAGTAGGCTATGGTTGTTGTGTATAATTTCAGTGTATGTATACTATATTCCCAACAAACTGGCATGGCGGCAAACACCATTAAGTGCAGCCTCCCTTCTCACTCACCTCCATCTCTGAATTATCAGTCTCTCTGCCATCTTGTTCTTTCGCTGTATCCTTAATGCAACAGCAGATAAATTACAGCTTTTTATAACAATTGGTGCCTTGCATACACTGACTATTTATAGTATTACCATCTATCTATAACTTAGTACTCTCAACTTACTATTCTTTTTTGACTGCCAAAAAACGGACGAATGTCACATGCCTTCCACTTGCTCATGTTGACGAATGAAATCTGAGTTAAATAAAGGAGACCGCTGACATTTAAATAGAAACAATGCTTACCACGCTGACGGCTCCAATGTTTGCACCGTAATGCATGCACTTTTTGGCTATCAATTGTGATAACGTTAGTAGTAGCCGGTGGTGACTTGCTAACTAGCAAGCTGACACACAGACCCATGGCCATAAGTTAACCAACTGGTCTCTGGCTAGCTGTCATCATATATTTAAAGCCACTATACGCAACCTTTTATATTAACGGATTGTCAATACCTTTCTTCTAATAGCACATCGTAACATCAATGGGAGAATGAAAAAATTGCGCTTCAGATCAGTCTTTTTGAAGTCTCAATATTTAGCACAAATCCTGTCAGCCATGCAGGATCATCCATGAAACCGTGACACAAGGAAGTGCTTCACTAAATCAAGAAGAGATGCCCACACTTGGAGTATAGAGTTATATATGCTAGCATTATACAATTTCACTTAATTTAGAAGAAAATGGGTCCTGTCTACACAGTTACGTTCTATCTACTCTTCAGATCAATTTTGTAGTCTGGACAAAATGGACAAAATGCCGAATCCTCACGAGCCTCGATGTCATGAGTCGATGTCAGCTAAGAAATAGTACGACTGTTTTCGGATATTATTGTTATTGTATTACAGGCTTTGTTCAGGCAGAGCTGGAAAAAACATAATACATTTTTTTAGAACCCCCGGATCTGGACGTCTGGGATTATAGCCCTGAATGTTTCATAAATGTATTAAAAATAAATTACAATCATAAGAAAAGATAAAACATAAAATATAATAAAAAAAAAAAATTCCCCAAAAGAAATGATCATTCATCTGTCATTCCAAACATTCATAAAACTCGCATATATAATATGACACTGTTGATCAAAAACTCAAGTACGTTATGGGTCCTCAAGGCCCAGATCTACTTTACATTACTTTACGCATGCATTTTGTTTGAGCACAAGAAAGAGAGTGAGGGAGAGAGAGCACCCTGGCAACAGCGCTTGTCATTTTAGCATCTGGTGGTAGCTAGTTAACTAATTCAGGAAGACAACAATCAACTCAATGGATACTGCACCGGAACGCAACAGGGGGTCTGGCTCTACATGTTATGCCTGGGCCAGTCACGTTTGTGGACTCTCTGCAGGTCGGTGTGCTCTCAGCCAAGTTTTCACATAGGGTTCAAGATCCCATAGTCTGAGTGGAGGAGCGTGCAGTTTGATAAACATTAATGAAGATACATGCTGTATTAGTATCCGGGATTGTAACGAAGTAACAATTAGATTCGTGTTACTAAAGCCATGCTCACATTCTGCCGAGCTACATGGAATCAGCTGTGTACAGTTCATAAGCGGTTTTAGTTCAGGCGGTACTGTTTTCCCTCCGCAGTCTATGTAATCTCTAAACACATTGACAGTGGAGGCACAGGGGAGGTTGAACTTTTTGCAAAGTGAACTAATGCCACTTTCCCCGTATCCCGGTGGTCGAGGGACTGGCCAGTTTTCACTCACGGGGGGGGCAGAGCTGTCAACCGATCACCATCTGGTGGTGAGTTGGGTCAGGTGGCGGGGGAAGCCTCTGGACAGACCTGGTAAGCCCAAGCGTGTAGTGCGGGTGAACTGGGAACGTCTGGAGGAGTCCCCGGTCCGGGAGGCCTTCAACTCACACCTCCGGCGGGGCTTCTCTGGCATCCCTGTGGAGGCTGGGGGCATTGAACCGGAGTGGGCGATGTTCAAAGCCTCCATTGCTGGAGCTGTGTCTGAGAGTTGTGGTCTCAAGGTCTTAGGTGCCTCAAGGGGCGGTAACCCTCGAACATCCTGGTGGACACCGGTGGTCAGGGGAGCCGTCCGATTGAAGAAGGAGGCCTTCCGGGACATGCTATCCCGGGCGACTCCGGAGGCAGTTGCAAGGTACCGACAGGCCCGAAGGACTGCAGCCTCGGCCGTGGCAGAAGCAAAGCAGCGGGTGTGGGAGGAGTTCGGAGAAACCATGGAGAAGGACTTTCGGCTGGCACCAAAGCGGTTCTGGAAGACTATCCAACACCTCAGGAGGGGAAAGCAGGGAACCATCCAAGCTGTATACAGTAAGGATGGGACGTTGTTGACCTCAACTGACAAGGTGATTGGGAGGTGGAAGGAACACTTTGAGGAACTCCTGAACCCGACAAACCCACCCTACATAGTAGAGACAAGGCTGGAGGATGATGGGGGATCAGCATCAATCTCCCTGGCGGAGGTCACTGAGGTAGTCAAACAACTCCACAGTGGCAAAGCCCCAGGGGTTGATGAGATCCGCCCAGAAATGCTGAAGGCTTTGGGTGTTGAGGGACTGTCATGGATGACACGTCTCATCAACATTGCGTGGAAGTCGGGGACAGTACCTAAGGAGTGGCAGACCGGGGTGGTGGTTCCCCTGTTCAAAAAGGGGGACCGGAGAGTGTGTGCCAACTACAGAGGCATCACATTACTCAGCCTCCCCGGGAAAGTATACTCCAGGGTGCTGGAAAGGAGGGTTCGTCCGATAGTCGAACCTCGGATTGAGGAGGAACAATGCGGTTTCCGGCGTGGCCGTGGAACAACGGACCAGCTTTTTACCCTCACGAGGATCTTTGAGGGGGCCTGGGAGTATGCCAATCCGGTCTACACGTGTTTTGTGGATTTGGAGAAGGCGTATGATCGGGTTCCCCGGGGGATACTGTGGGAGGTGCTGCGAGAGTATGGGGTGAGGGGGTCTCTACTCAGGGCCATCCAATCTCTGTACTCCCATAGCGAGAGCTGTGTCCGGGTCTTCGGCAGTAAGTCGGGCTCGTTTCCGGTGAGAGTTGGACTCCGCCAGGGCTGCCCTTTGTCACCGATTCTGTTTGTGGTATTCATGGACAGGATCTCACGGCGTAGCCGCGGGGAGGGGGCTGCGGGTTGGTGGGCAGAGGATTGCATCACTGCTTTTTGCAAATGATGTGGTCCTGATGGCATCATCAGTCTGCGACCTGCAGCACTCATTGGATCGGTTCGCAGCCGAGTGTGAAGCGGCTGGGATGAGGATCAGCACCTCCAAATCTGAGGCCATGGTTCTCAGCAGGAAACCGATGGATTGTCTACTCCAAGTAGGGAATAAGTCTTTACCCCAAGTGGAGTTCAAGTATCTCGGGGTCTTGTTCTCGAGTGAGGGGAAAATGGAACGAGAGATGGGCCGGAGAATTGGAGCAGCGGGTGCAGTGTTGCAGTCGCTTTATCGCACCGTTGTGACGAAGAGAGAGCTGAGCCAGAAGGCAAAGCTCTCAATCTACCGGTCTATCTTCATTCCTACTCTCACCTATGGTCATGAAGGGTGGGTCATGACCGAAAGAACGAGATCACGGATACAAGCGGCGGAAATGAGTTTCCTTCGGAGGGTGGCTGGCATCTCCCTTAGGGATAGGGTGAGAAGTTCAGCCATTTGTGAGGGACTCGGAGTAGAGCCGCTGCTTCTTTGCGTAGAAAGGAGCCAGTTGAGGTGGTTCGGGCATCTAGTAAGGATGCCACCTGGCCGCCTCCCTAGGGAGGTGTTCCAGGCACGTCCAGCTGGGCGGAGGCCGCGGGGCAGACCTAGGACCAGGTGGAGGGACTATAACTCCACACTGGCCTGGGAACGCCTTGGAATCCCCCAGTCAGAGCTGGTTAATGTGGCCCGGGAAAGGGAAGTTTGGGATGCCCTGCTGGAACTGCTACCTCCGCGACCCGACCCCGGACAAAGCGGATGAAGATGATGATGATGATGGTAGTCTTTTTACTTAAGGTAGTAGACTCTTCTAGTAGTATAGACAAGTTCCCTTTTATGTCCTTAATGTGGCTACAGATTTTTTTGCGCATCTCTCCAGCAACATGGTCTATAATTTGCGTGGCACTATACCTTGAATGAAGGCCGTGTCCTATATCCACCACATTCAACTTTTGAAATTCCAGGATATCAAAATGGTCAGAATATGGTTTGTCATTTTGGCAAGATGACATGCTGACCTAAAAACAACGCTTGTGGCTTTAACGAACTGTTAATTTTGTAAAACATTTTCTCTAGGGTTTCTTCCTTTGAAGTGTCAATTATGTGTTGTGCATGTGTATTTGTGCTCAATATTTTTTTTCCTAAGAGAGCGCCGTTTAGCAGTGCGATTTGATCCACTGAAGCCAACAGCATACGAGCGCCATTCATCAGACAGTCGCATCCCTTGCGTTTTCAAAACAGATAAATTGTCCACTTCAGAACAAGTTTTACATCCTAGCCTGCCAGCTTTGCAATTAGTCCAGGGATAAGCCTCCTGCTTATTTGTCCACATATCTCCACTCCACACATTTGGATATGTCCGATTAGCAGATGGAGATTCCATAGTACTACCAGTAGTAGCAGCAGCAGAGCTTGCCTGATGTTGTTGGTCGCTTTTAGCGGGGATGGGTGAGGTTGCTGGGGAGGGCGCCAGATCAGCTTTAAGCGGGATTGTGAAAGCCGGTGCCTTGCTAGCATCGTGAGCGGTGGAGTTGTAGTTCCCATCAGACTCAGGAAAATCACTAGTGCTTTTATCTTTGTTACGGCTGGGGGCGTACTAGGCCTGTTAAAAAAATCTAGCAATGCTTGGTTGTGAAGCCATGCAAACCAAATAACAAATAGGTGCTGCTAGCTAGCAAATCCTTTGGGCTAAGCTATGCTACCGTTGTCATAAGTAGTTTTCGGAAGGCTAGGGTATGCGGAACTTAACCTTGGCTTATGTTATGCGGCAGTAAGCTAGTTTAGTATAAAAATAGGCTATATAATGATTACAATTTTCTTAAAATATTTTTTTAATACAAATAATTGTTTTTATATAAGTTTTCGATACCAATGTAAACACTTTAAAGGACACAATTAAAATATTTTTTTAAAAGAACCTAGGCTAAATAAAACCATCACATAAGCTTTAGTGATACATTTTCAGTAATGTGACATTGAGGTCTAGGGCGGCACACATTAGGTCTCAGGGCTTCATCTGGTGAGCACCAGAGAAGCAATGTAAGGCTCTACAGTAGGCATGCATTCCAAACCGTAGATGTCAGCGCCCTGCATGGAGGCTAGTGCTCTACCATCACTGGTGTGATGAGAAAGGGATTTGGGATCTGCCCTGCAAAATAGTCCTTTGAAGAGGGAACAGCAACTGTAGATGGTTGAGGGGCCCATGAGGTGTTCCGAGCCTAGGCAGGATGGACAAAGGTCGTTTCCATCCTCGGCCTGAAGAGGAGCCAAGCATGCTGAATAACTGATAGCTTACAGATTAGCTTTGTGGGAGAAGCGGGAGCTCCCCAACCACAGAAATAAATGTAATATAGCAAAAAGCAGAAACACTCTAGCTATTATTGAACTGAAGCCCTGGGCGGGTACAATCAGTAGTGAAAACAAGTAATTTAGGTAAAAAATAACCAGGCAGTTGATGTGCAAGGCAAAAACACCTCATCAGCACAATAGTAATAAAAAACTACTGCAGCTACTGCTTGAGAGGGAGCACTCCAAGTAGCAGAAATTTTAGGAAAGTTAGCCGAACATAAAGTAGCCTTGTTACAGCGTGTGAATGCGCACCACAACTAGTTAGCAACCCCAGTGACCGAAGCCAGTCACTACACGAGGCTTAGCTGACTATGCTAATCAGCCTAACATAACAAAGCTAATAATTAAGCACCAGCTAGGTTAATACTTACCTTGGTCTTTTCGGAACTGGCGGGCAGATCCATTAAGTCTTGTCCCTTATCCGGTGGGGACAGAAAAGAGCAATCGCAAGCCCTAGAGTTTTGAATTTGTGGCTCAAAACCAGATCAGGTTACAAGGCTAACAGCGACTTTCGCTTTCACTAGTGTGCAGTCAGTGTATGATAGCTGTCCGAGACTGGTAATAATGACCATCTGCAAGCCGATAAAAGGAGTAGATTTCTGGTTGATGTGGGGTTTATAAAGGGGGTGTATTGCCCACGTCGTCCCAGGTGACATGTGACTTTGTGTTATAATTACTCAACCACGCGAGGCCGAGATGGATAATATCCAGTGTTAAGCAGCACTGCCTCTGCGGTCAGTATGAATGAAATAGAAACCATAGTTCACTTTCAACAGCGAGCAGAAATGTCAAGCTAGCAGCTTGTCATGCCTCCATTGCCAGCAGAAAATAGTGGGCTGCTTAATATAGCCTATTAATATAATCCCTTATTTTTATAATAACACATGGGATTTATAAACGCTCTTCTAGTAACTCAAGCCAAGGACACTGTACAACGGGAACAAATTGGGGTAGCCAAAGATAATTATATTTTTTTGATAACATTATTGCTATTGGGATATTTATATTATGAATATTAGTTACAAAGTAAATTACTGCAATAACCTAGAGCAAAACATTTGTCTACTCAGTCCCAGTCATGCTAAATGACACAGACATAAAATAGTTAGTAAGCTGTACCTGTTCCCTCCTTTAACCAATAGGAAGCTCTCTGGTGGGCTGGGGCAGCTGACGGATGGTGTGATTGGGCAGGATGACTTCCTGATAACCCGTCAGTACCATGTGTGGCCTGGCTATGACTATGTGGGCTGGAGGAACGACACCCTGGGCACGGGATACGTGGAGATGGAGTTTATCTTTGACAGGCAGAGGAACTTCACCTCCATGAAGGTAAAAAAGGAAGGGAGGGAAATAAAGGGAGCAGGAGAACAGATGGGGAGGAATAGTGAACCAGAGAGATTATTCTACGCACTGTATTCAATCATCTGTTTATTTCAGGTATTAATTTATTACTGAAATTAATTATTTATATGCATTGTTTTTTTCTTCAAGCAGTTATGTTAATTTTTAACCATTTTGTATTTCATTTGTCTGTATATGTATTTTTTGTCCTACTTTTCAGAATCAGAATCAGAATCAGTTTTATTGCCAAGTACATTAACACATACAAGGATTTTGACTTGGTGTTCTGGTGCATAACAATGAACATAGCAGAGAATTAAACAAGTACTATACAAAGCAAGTTCAAGAACACAATATACAACTAAGATATATTAAAAGTAAAAATTTAAATAATATGTTTAAATATATGTGTTCTTAAAGTTAAAGAGCTGTACAGTTTGTGCAGAATGAACATAAATATTAACAAAAGGCTTGTGCAAAAGTTCACACCCCCTCCCTCTCTCTTGTTGTTCCCAGGTCCACAGTAACAACATGTTTTCCAAAAGAGTGAAGATCTTCTCCTCGGTTGCCTGTTGGTTTAAGCCCCGCCTGATTGCGGGCTGGGAGGCGGAGCCGGTGGAGTTCCGCACGGTTCTGGACGACCGTAACCCCAGTGCCCGCTACGTGACCGTCCCTCTGCAGCGCCGCACTGCCAAGGCTCTCCGCTGTCGCTTCCACTTCGCCGACGTCTGGATGATGTTCAGCGAGATCTCCTTCCAGTCAGGTATGAGCACACACACACACTCTTAATAGAAACAGACAGCTACGTATTCCACTGCGTTCTTATTCGAATACCATGTATCAATAACATAGGAAACCTCTTCATATTTGTCCCACAGAGGACACAATAGTCCCTACTCAGATGACAACAGTGGTGACTTCCTCCTTGTCCAATCATGAAAGCACCGTGGCAACGACCCCAGAGAACGGTAAACCCCGATCACTCCCAGCCTCTCGACCAAACACCTGTGAATAGTATTTCACCTTACACCTGCGTTTGTTCTCTTCCAGTACCACCTTCCTAGTTAGAAGTAGACTGTTTGATCTAGCCACATGTTACAATCAATTAGGCGTGACATGTGAAGGCAGCTGATTTCTTGTTGATCCCCTCATCTCAACAGCCACAGCACCCAACCCCTCAGCCAGTGATCAGGCCGACGACGGGAATACACCTATTCTGATTGGCTGCCTGGTCACCATCATCCTCCTCCTGGTGGTCATCATCTTTCTTATTCTGTGGTGTCAGTATGTCTGCAAGGTGCTGGAGAAGGTAGGAGACCACATCACAGGTTACTCAGCCCACCCAGGCTGACATTTTGGGTAGATTCTAATAAAACACAAGGTATTATATACCAGACCCACTGTAGAAAAGGAAACGCTAGAACTATCAGGTTGATGGAGGTAACGCACCAGTGTGCATAGCTAAAGGAAACGCTGGTACTATCAGGTTGATGGAGGTAACGCACCAGTGTGCATAGCTAAAGGAAACGCTAGGACTATCAGGTTGATGGAGGTAACGCACCAGTGTGCATAGCTAAAGGAAACGCTGGTACTATCAGGTTGATGGAGGTAACGCACCAGTGTGCATAGCTAAAGGAAACGCTAGAACTATCAGGTTGATGGAGGTAACGCACCAGTGTGCATAGCTAAAGGAAACGCTGGTACTATCAGGTTGATGGAGGTAACGCACCAGTGTGCATAGCTAAAGGAAACGCTGGTACTATCAGGTTGATGGAGGTAACGCACCCGTGTGCATAGCTAAAGGAAACCCTGGTACTATCAGGTTGATGGAGGTAACGCACCAGTGTGCATAGCTAAAGGAAACGCTGGTACTATCAGGTTGATGGAGGTAACGCACCCGTGTGCATAGCTAAAGGAAACGCTGGTACTATCAGGTTGATGGAGGTAACGCACCAGTGTGCATAGCTAAAGGAAACGCTGGTACTATCAGGTTGATGGAGGTAACGCACCCGTGTGCATAGCTAAAGGAAACGCTGGTACTATCAGGTTGATGGAGGTAACGCACCAGTGTGCATAGCTAATGTGCCTTCATGTTCTGTCATGTCCCGTTGCCTTTTGTCCATAGTATGTTACTGTGTGTCAAACGTGCTTCCCCACCCACAGGCCCCGCGACGTATCCTGGAGGAGGAGGTGACGGTACGCCTGTCCTCCTGCAGCGACACCATCATCATCCAGACCCCCCCGGTGCCCCCTCGTACGGGCCCCACCCAGGTGGAGCCTCCCTATGAGAGGGTGTTCCTCCTGGACCCCCAGTATCAGGACCCGGCAGTCATGCGTAACAAACTGCCGGAGCTGTCGCAGAGCGCCGAGGCCTCAGGTACCAGCTCCTAGAGGAGCACTACTGTCTGCGTCTCCATGGGGACACGGCTGCTCTGCTGCCTGAGGAGTGTCTGTCAGGAGATGAGTGTGTCTCGATTGTTTGGAGAGCTTCTTCTGTTGTGTTTTTCTCTTTAAACAATTACTAAGCCATCTCCTCTGCAGCAAGATCTGTTTTCCTTATGCTTAGATAAATCGGCCTCTTTCTCCGTAGTGTGCTCTGTGTTTTTTTTATTTTGATGTCATGTTGACAACTTTCACTCTCTTAAATACAGCTTTTCAGTTGTCTGTTCAGTGCGTTGACCATGCTTGCTCACTCCCACACCATACGTTCACATGAATGAGCCTGCTCTGGAATGATCTACCATGCAGCCCATCTGATTCTGTGGATGTCCTGTCTGCAATGCTGCTCAAAGGTGTATTTGCATGCTGACCTATGCTGCAGATTTCTCTCTTTCACTTCCCAGTCTATCCCTTTCTCCCTATCCCCAACTTTCTCTCTTTCCCTCCCCTCTTCCTCCAGCTTTCTTTCTCAGTAACCCTCTATATGACCTTCTGCTGACCTCATGTCACATGACCATGGAGTGTCCGCTTGGTAAGAGCTGAAAGGTGTGCCTCTTCATAACTTTGAATGGGGGGGGGGGGGGGGGGGGGGCTGGGGAAGCATTACATAGTAACTGTGTGCTCAGATGTTCCTATTGAACTACAGTATTCTCAAATATTATAGTACTTTTTAAGAATGTTATTTTTATGACATCTTCTTCACTTACTTTAAGTCTCCTCTTTAAGGCTTCGTCAAAACAACAGATCTAACTTTTTATTTTGTAATTATTTTCTTTTGTTTCCTTTCTATCTGTCTGTCTCAGCTTGTGGAGGGGGCTACGCTGAGCCAGATGTGACCCAGTGTACCCCACACCAGTGTTTCCACAGCAACGCGCCCCACTACGCAGAGACAGACATTGTGAGCCTGCAGGGCGTCACCGGTAGCAACATGTACGCTGTGCCCGCCCTGACTGTGGACTCGCTGACCAGGAAAGACATCTCCGCCGCCGAGTTCCCCCGCCACCGACTAGTGTTCAGGGAGAAGCTGGGCGAGGGCCAGTTTGGAGAGGTGAGGAGAGAGAGAGAGAGGAGGAGGGAGAGAGGAGGAGTGGCTGGCAGGGTTAGCTGGAGGAGATCGTAAGAAACAGAGAGATGAGTAATGGATGTGGACATAGAAAAACAAATCAAGAGAATGGAGGGAGGAAGAGATGGTGCAAAGGAAAAACTCAATGGGGAAATTGAGGCTGAGGCAGGAACAGTTTGGATTGTTTGTTGTTTGTTTGTTTGTGGTCCTTTTTGCGTACCGTGTAAATATTGTTTTTAGAGTTGTGGTCTGCTGTGTCTGTAGGTGCACCTGTGTGAGGCGGAGGGCCTACCAGAGTTTCTGGGTGAGGGAGCCCCTCTTCCAGAGAGGGATGGCAGACCTGTCCTGGTCGCTGTCAAACAGCTGCGGGCTGACGCCACCAGTCAAGCAAGGTAGTCTTTAGTTTTGTTTGTTCACTGCTGAATTAAATAAATAGATGCATAGGTTCGTGGAGCTAAATAGGTTTATTTTAAATAATAAAATACTGTATGTTAGAAAACAAAATGATTTAGTCTTATCATTGTCGTGTTGCAAATGCTCTCATTTCAAACTCCACTGCCCACTCCCCTCGCTCCCACTAGGAATGACTTCCTGAAGGAGATTAAGATTATGTCTCGTCTCAATGACCCCAACATCATCCAGCTGCTGTGTGTGTGTGTGTCATCCGACCCCTTGTGCATGGTTACCGAGTACATGGAGAACGGAGACCTCAACATGTTTCTGTCACAGCGGGAGATTGAGAGCACTCTCACACAGGCCAACAACATACCCTCTGTTAGGTACTGTACAGCATCGGAATAACGGATGCCTTCATTTGCTCACATACTGACGTAGCTGCCTGTGTGTAATATGCACTGCATACTTCTACCCTCTGTTAGGGATGTACAGTATGCACTAAATACTTCTGTTTGAACCTGATACCTACACTCACTGACGTAGCTACCTGTGTGTAATATGCACTGCATGCTTCTACCCTGTTAGGGACTGTACAGTGTGCACTAAATGCTTTTTTTACACTTTTTTCCGGGCGCTCCGTTTTACTCTTTACCATTCCTCTTTTTCTTCTCCTTCTATCCTCTCACCATAGTCTGTCAGACCTGCTCCACATGTCGGTCCAGATCTCGTCGGGGATGCGTTACCTGGCGTCGCTCAACTTCGTCCACCGCGACTTGGCAACTCGGAACTGCCTACTGGACCGTCGGCTCACCATCAAGATCGCTGACTTTGGAATGAGCCGGAACCTGTACAGCAGTGACTACTACCGCATCCAGGGGCGGGCCGTGCTGCCTATCCGCTGGATGGCCTGGGAGAGCATACTGCTGGTGAGGGAGAAAGGGGCAGTGATAGAGAGACTGGAACAGAGGATGGAAAGGGTGTAAAGGGTTGACGAGCGAGCGATACAGTGACAGTAAGGGGGGATGGATCTTAAGAAGAAGGACTGGTTCATTAGGGGGTAAGATGAAGACGTAGAATCTTGTAACACCTTGTGTGTGCCCCCCCCCCCCCCTCCCCAGGGTAAATTCACCACGGCCAGCGACGTGTGGGCCTTTGGAGTGACCCTGTGGGAGATCTTCAGCCTGTGTAAGGAGCAGCCCTACAGCCTGCTGTCTGACGAGCAGGTCATCCAGAACACGGGGGAGTTCTTCAGGAACCAGGGCAGACAGGTGGCCGGCCGATTCTCTCAGATCCTTTTTATTTGGTTCAATATCTGTGAGAGAAATGTTTGGGTGGTAGCTGAGTAGACGGTCGAGTTCTAAGGACATGGATGTTCTGAAGGAGTAACTAATGGTATTTTAGTTTTGTTATTTTAGGAAATAATGAATCTGTAAAGGAATTAGGAGCTGACTTAAGCCTGGTTTATACTTCTGCGTAGCAACAAGTAAACAGCTCTGCGTAGCTTTGAAGAGCAGAGGTTTCTGGGAAAGCGTAGCTCACCGAGGCCCACTGACAGACGTGTTGACGGGGAGTCCTCCCAAATCCTAACAGCCCGTCGTGCAAAGTGTCTCAGTGCGTCAAACAATCGCTGATTGGTTTAGCAGGGTAGGAAGCAAGTAGATATTCGGTAATTTTGGCTGTATCCAAACAAATTAAAACATAGATTATACAATGAACTGGAGTGGACATAGTATAGCCTTTGTATATAGGCTATATGTTACAACTGTTTTCTGTATTGTTTGATAAACTGTATATGAATATATTACACAGCACTTTGGTCAGCTCTGCTTATAAACTTTATCTATAAATAAACTTTATTTGATATAAGAAAGTATGAAAAGCAGTGAGCAATCTTCGGTCTCTTTGTTTATGCTTTCGTGGGACATGAACCGGAGTTTCCGTGTCTGTGCTTCTTCTACGGTTTTCTGTACATTCTGGATTACTGAATTCGACACTGCCACCTAGTGGGCCCATTAAACTTATGTTGAAGTATGTAGGCAAACTACTGTGCATACGTAAGCTCCAAATTAACGTTTACATTCACTAACGCGATCACGCAGAAGTACAAACCAGGCTTTAGACAACACGGAATCCAGAGAGAGAAGAGATGCATGAAAATAAAAATAATGTCTATGCATCCATCCATTCATTCATCCATCTGTCCTTTAATATATGTGTTTCTACCTCTCTTTTAGATCTTCCTTTACCCTCCACCCCTTTGTCCTCCATCTCTGTTTGAGCTGATGATGCGTTGCTGGAGCCGTGACATCTCTGACCGGCCCACCTTTGAAGGGCTGTACCAAGCCCTGCGACCTCATGTGAACCAGTGAACCACAGCCTTGGATTGTACCACTCTGGCTTACTTTGGGGATGCAGGTGACTGACATTAGGAATTCAAATTTGTTGTTCCAAAGAGGATCTGGACTGGAGGAAGTGATTATTTAGAGGAATGTATTTGGTTACTTTAGTCCTCAGAAACCCAAAGACTTTGATCATATTCATGATAGAAGATAGAAAGAAAGAAACTAGATAGAAACTTTATATTTTCTCTAATTCTCTGGACTTCTGTCATGCATATTGATCATTTTAGACCTTATTTTTAAGACTTCCCTTTTAATACTTGTAATTTCATGTTCTTCTCCAATGGTACCTTCGGAAAACCGTTTGCTAAATGTTTTTAGGAACTTTGAATTGTCAAATGGACACATGCTTCCGTCTTTGCCTTGTTCCTGTGGTTTTGTTTTATAAAGCACGGTGTTGTCCGTGGCCATCACAACGAACCTCCACTGATAAGGTTTTCTTACATTGTTCTCAATTAGAAATGTTTTAGAAACAAAATGCGTTGTGGTCATGAAATGTGCCTAGTCTATGTCATGAACTGTGTGTAAGAGTTTGAAAAGTCAGAAAAACGTGGTCTGTCTCAAGCTGTCTGAAGACTGGAGAGCCTATTGTCCTCTCTCTTATCCATGTTCAACTAACCCACACTGGAGATAGGGTCATTTGTTTCTTTTAGTTCTTAAAAAAAGTTGTTATTTTCCTTATATTGTATATCTAGATTTGGAAGAAAGTCCCCATTCACATCATGGCAGCACTCCAAATTACATTGAACCCTGGGTTAAAGTAACTCAATGACTTTTAAGTCAGTGAGCAGTTTGTGGAAGACTTTCCCCACATTAAAATGTCAATGGTGTGCCAAAGTCCTTGTTGCTGCTATGATGTGAAAGGAGCACAGGCCTGGGGCAGAACTGCTGTCATAGAACAGGGCCCTCGCTGAAGAGAGCCACAGAGCCACTATGGACTGAGGAGAAGGAGATCACGGCGATGGGTACGGGGAATAATCGTTGGTCTACAAAATTCACAAGCTGTGCTGTTTTACTTCTCAGCTTTTGTAGTCACAAATGTAGTGATGTAGGAGATCTGCATTGGCTTTCAAGCAGATATTCTCATTGTGATATCATAGTTCTATTTTGGTTCAATATTTGGCCGATGATTAGATAGCAATGCCAGCATCATTGTAACTGTGCACCAAATGTTCTTTGAAGCACATTTTACTTTTTACATTTCTACACGTCCCCATTTGTATTCAGTTCCTTTTCAATGTTTGGTCAAATTGGGAGAGTTTGGCTCGATATGATCTTAGTTCAATATCCAAAATGTCTCTATTTCTTTTGTTAATGTTATAGTAGCATTGTAAACATTGTTTGTTTGGTTAGCTGTACTGTATTCTAACACCTATTTGTGTGTGTCCGTTTGCACGTGTGTGTGCCTGTTTATGTTTGTGCATTTGACATTCCGTGGAGCACTGGAATTGGGTTTTAAGTGGTGAAATAAAGACGGTTGTAGATGCCCTGTCGTACCCTACTGTACAATCTCCAAAACATTGCACATAGGGAGAGGAGGAAGTAGAAGGGGAGGAGTTGTAAGAAAACCACTAAACTCAATTTCCCAGAAGCCCTTACTAAAGTAAACCTGTGTATGTGTTTCTGTCACTGAACAGAGATGAAAAGAGAGAATGACAGTGTATGTGCATGTGTTTGTGTGAATGTGAGTGTATGCACGTGTGTCTTAAACTGAATGAGTATGTGTAATATTAGTGGGATATGTGTGTGAATGCAGACTAGGGGTAATAACTGTCATGGAGTTTTCAATCAGGTGCTGTAGAAATAGAGAACTTCCCTTTATGTTGTTATTCCTGTCGATCACTCCAAACTGTCTACTCAGACATGTACATAGGCACAGTAGGATTGTTTGTATAGTAATATATTGGGAGCTGAGAACCTCTTATTCTAGCCCAATGTGATTTCCCGCTATGTAGCCTCTACTTTACTATTTCTCATAATAAACTTTTCCAAGTTAAACTAAAGCAATGTTTACTTGTGAGTTTCATAGCCAATCTACAGCCTACATGTACAGCTTGTTTTCTTTTAGAATACTTTCTCAATTTCAATTTTAGAAATATTTCATCTCTGAATAATGTGACAGTTGCATGATTTAAATATCTACTCATTTTAAAACAGTAGGGGGCACCAGAGCAATACAGAGTCAAGTCAGCACTGACAATAATTGTACTTCCTACCAAAAGTTACTGTGACTTAAATCTTTTAAAGCTGAGAATCATCTTGTGTAACTGACTTGATATATACATCTACTATTGTGAACGACACCCACTGTCATTCACCAAGGCTGAACGCTCCTTCAGGTTCAAGCCTTATCATCATAGTTTTGAAGGTGGGCTTCATGGTGACAGAAGTTCTAATAAAAGTGGTTGACAGCCTGGCTCCCTGCCCTTTATGACACTGAAGTAACTCTGCCATCCCAACCTAGGCCATAACGACAGTCGTGTCATAGTTGTTGTGTGATATTGGCTTGGCTGTGGAAAGCATTGTTTACTTCCTTGGTGAGTTCAGTCACGTCCACATGGAGAATTTCATGCAATTTTTCGTAGTGGGTCCCATGATGTTGTAGGTGCACTTCTGTAGCATTTTAGTCAAGTGATCAACATCCAGGAGTTGGCAACTAATGTTATTCCCAATATGACAATAAATATAACAAAAATACTCTAAACGTTCCTGTTTTGTAACCGTATCTTTCGTTTCATCTTTATGTCAGCCCTAATACCGTTGTCCCCTAAGGCCCCAGTTACTGCAGAATATTGTACGGTAACTGTAGACTTATATGGTATCTCTAAATAGACAAGGCATGTTTGTCAGCCTGTAAAAAGAGCCATTGCATGTACAGCTTATGATTCCCGAATACACGATCCAGAAATAACTACAACAAGAGCAAGGAAATCTCTTTAGGCCTATGTTTAGTATATTTTTGGTAAATACAGAATCACACAAATTCACCTATTGATTATGGCTGATCTTAAAATACTGTATCACCATGAATATTCTGTTTGCAAATAAGGTTGGGCAGTTAATGTCCTAAAAGGATTTCCCATGCATTAAAATGATACTGTAAAGAATGTTAAGGTGCACTTGTAAGACCATGGGTCTCATTTATAAAGCGGCGTAGGATTCACACCTAAAGGTTGCACATGAACGAAACACAAGAAGTGCGTCACATCCCACGTCACTCACAAGAAACTCAGAATTTGCCATATATTTGAGCAAACATCTTGTCCCACCCTTTTAACGCCCATAGTTGCTTATAAATAGTCAGTGAAACGCCCATAATTGATATTCATTATATTCAGAAAAAATACCCATAGGTCTTGTTTACCTTGAAATTGTTTAGACTGCAAATGTAAAACGTAGCCCTTTCATTAATCATCTAGGTTGATACAGACTATATTTGACTTCTTTGCAAAGCACACTTGCCTGTTCACTAGATGTGCCATACATTTTCCATACCATAATGCATATGTTAGTGCCAGATACAATAGGCACAGTACATGTACACTTTCACAAACTGGGGAAGTCTTGAGATTTCTAGCCTCAGTGGCCATACTGAAAACTCACAGGATTGCATGGAACAGGCAAACCATGGCCTATTCCAGGTTTTCTATAGTTCCATGATGTTGACTCATATTTCTGAAAACATTCTAGTGGTACCAGTCAAACCCATTCCTTGGTAGTTTGGATACAATAGGTTATTTTGTACATTTTTCCACTATCTTTTCGAACACTTTTCTAATGTAATCTGTTCCTTAATTAGTTACTTATTTCTTAATTGTTTCTTCTATCGCTCTCCTAAAAGACTTAGGGCTAGGAATTTGAAAACCAGATAAGTAGTGAACCAGTCTCTAAATGTGAAGCAGAGTGAACAACCTGTGGCAGCATAAAGCAGAACATAGTTGAGGTTAGCATAGTATCTTCCATTCAAACACATGTGTTTTGTCTGCTCAATTGGGGTTTGCTTTCAAAACCTACAAGATGGGGAACCCCTTCAGATCTTTGAGACTGAATTTACTGCTGGTACTTTGAAAATAGCCTTTAAAAACGTACCCTAAAGGGCTTAATATCACTGTAAATAACTGAAGACTTGTTAATGAAATGGCATGGTTCTGAAAGGTAGTGTTTCACTATCCCTTTTACTATGAAAATCTACACGGCTACCCTGAGGGCCAAGGTAAAGGGACAGGACGCCACTGTTCAGGGGTCAGTTTGGTTTCCTTTGATAATGTTTATAGGTCGGGGAATGGGAAGACTAGGCTGGTCTAACATCAGAGCCTTGGGCTTGACTTCAGTGTGTCCGAGTTTGTGGCGTGGAGGTCAGCGAGTTTGTTGGGAGGCTGATGAAGGCTACTGTACCCCCTTTGACATCAGGAGTTTATATTAGGTCAAATAAAAACCTGGTTCTGACTTACCAAACAGGAGCACTTGGAGTATTGAACAATCAAGGAAAAATAGAATAAAATCTTGTTCTTGATTCAATGCCTTTCCACAAGTGTGGGGGTTGGCAAAGATAATTTCAATGTTATTGATGGTAAAGGTCTAATCTACATAGTATAAAATCTTGAATGCTATATAGCTTTCTTTGTAAAATCTCACATATGCTACGATTTTCCCTGGTTTATTTATTTAGCAGAAGGCTAGCACCTCTGGTATACTAAATCTGTTTGGGTGTTCCATGTACTGTCACAAACGTTACATTCTCCTATGCGGTGACCAAGGTCACCAGACTCCAGTCCTTGTAGCCTTAGAATAAAAGTTTAATTATATTAATGCTAAATATATGCACATTTTGAATAATGTGGATGTTTCCTGTTTTACAGAGGTGGAGCCACCAAGTGCTCAATTTGAACACAAAGCATCATCAGGCTTTCTCTTGCTACAAGATTAGGATTTCCAGGCACTTCAAACATTTGGCCACATGTTACTATATGCAGTCTTTTCAAGACTCACAAAGGTGTGATGCCAGCGACAACTTTACTGTACCAAAGTCAGAGGCACCTTTAACAGGCTGGCTTATACAGAGGCCAAGGGCAGTTAAGCTAGGTCTATTGTTTCCATGTCGTTTATGTGTCCTGTACGCAGGAGGCAGCCCATGGGGCCGTGGCTCATTACTTAGGGTAATTAAACCACGCACATCAATGGCCGACACCTGCAACTCATTGAGACTCCACCGGTGCTCCCCTTGTATTTCCAGAGGAAAAGCGCCAAGTGTACGATAAAGTTTTTCCTTTTGATCTCTTAATACAGATGTTTAAAAAGAAACCTGTTGTTCAGCCGGCTCACATTTTCCTAAGTGTAAGTGCAGAGGCTTCGAGGCAGGGGCGGAATGGAACGGTGCTCACGTGCTGTTACTAATGGTAACTCAAGGGTATGGTCTTAACAGGGGTTGTGTTGTAGGGGGTAACTGTCAGCAAGTCAAGTACTACAGCATGTATGTTTTGATGTTTTCCTACTATATTGTCACAAGAAGTAGTTTAATTAAAGTAAAATGTATAAGTCATAAAAACTGTGAATATATCTAAATTATTTTCAAGAAATTAATATTTAAAATAAAAATAAAATAGAACAACAGTATAAATATATTTTTAAAGTGCCAAAAAAATTTGTGAGTGTGAGTGCGATACCTAAAGAAAATCCCTGTTCTTTCAGTGTGATCCCTGGAGGGGTATGTAGTAGGATTGGATCTTTTAGTCAGAGTGAATGAAGAAACGCGCCGTTAACAGCTAATAGCTTGCAGGTGGTACAGTTACATCTCCTTTAGGGGATATACCAATTACTACTTTATAAATACAACAAAAAGAACAAACACTCCACAACAAGTAGGTGCCATCACAGAAAACTGCTCAAGCACATACACCAAGTCACATTGTACAGTATATGTTATCTTTATCATTAAAGTAGATATGTCACCTCAATTTGTTGGCTTTCGCTGCTTTCATCCTATTGTATCTACACGTACAACCTCTTGAAAGTTATTGTATTTAGGAGAAATACTACTAAACAAGGAGAATATTCACCATGCATGTGGGTGGCAGATATTTTGTTTTTTGCCTGTGGTTTTACTTGAGGAAACTGTTCTGTTGGTAAGTGCCTTCATTTCAGGTTTTTACACTTCCTGGACTCCCAGCAGGAAACAATAGAAGAGCAATATGAAACTTATGGAAAGAAAACGACTGGGCAATAATCTGTCATAAAAACAAAGGACAATCAATCCCTCTTGTCCTAATAGAGGCCATGTAAAAATATTTTCAATTAATATTTTTCCATCTGAATTTTGCATTTGTCATAATAAGCTTTCTTTTCTTTAAATATTAACTGATATTTTTAACTCCATAATACCGATCAAAACACAAATCAGACATCCAGAAGCTTTCGGTGCACATTTTCCAGTGCTAAGAGCAGAACCATAGTAAGATTCCCCCAGCTAATATGTACTCTATAGGCTAACCTAAAGCATTTTATTGGTTGCCATCTAAAATATTTCTTATCTAGGAATGTTTGTGTAAATATGAACAGATCAACTTTCTGTTGGAAGTTGTTATGCAAGCCTTATCAAACAATTTTCAGTAGAGCATCTGCCAGTGTGTCTTCTGTAACATTAGAAACCTTTAAAATCTCAAATCCCCATCATCTCTCCGCCCTCAAACCAGCATACGCCGTCAGGACTGCTTGAAACGGATTTCTGGCTCTCACTTGTGAAGAGCGCTTTTGTTAGAAGAGTGGTTGGTTAGAAGGCATTGCCCTGGACTATACTTATTTATTTATTTTTTACTATGTATTTCTTGTATATACTTACAATGAAAAGACTTTGTTTTGACACATTTTTGTTGTCTCTGACACATTTAGTTTTTATTAATAGCTTGATAGAAGATGCTGTTTCTCAGAATGTTTGGCGGCAAGGTGCATTGAGGCAGGGTATTCGATGGGAAAACAACGGGCAAGTATTTAGCACACTTAGTCACGGTGCACACTACCAACCAGGTAGAAGAAATAAACAAAATAAAACTTCTCAGCAGAACCCAGTTGTTGTCCTGAGCAGCAATAACGAGACAGTGGTTGGTAAAACCTCAGTACAAAAGTACCAAAGTCATGCGCCACAAGGCAATCCAAGGCACCGCGCGTTATCTGAGCAAATACGCGCTGCTAGACAAAGCTCTAGCCGAACGAACACACTCCCGAGACCCAGCGGAACAGAGGATGCGACCGTTAATGCCACGCCAACAACTACGAACTCTCCACCTCTCAGACGGGAGGACATGATGGTCGGAGATGACCCATACAATCCCCACAAATCTTCCAACTACTATCCGTATTATAACTACTACAACTCGTATTATAGACCCAGACATAGAGCTCAGCCCAGGCACGGCTATGGAACTAACTATTTTCAGCATGGTAAGGAAACAATTATAGCTTTGCTGTCGTTTGCTTTTTCTGATTTAATGGACATTTAGATTGCAATTAATTACTGAACATACGTTTTCCATAAAGAGCAATATCCTTCACTGTTGTTCATATTCCTACCTCTTGTCCAACCAATTATTACCAATTTCCCATTTCTGGTATATCACTTAATGGATTAGCATACTGAAGGTGGCATTGCTCAGTGAACATGTAAGCTATAATTTAGCCATTGTTGTTGTGACAATGTTTTTACTTTTTCCCCCCCATGGTTTTAAGATGGCTTTGGCCAACGTATTTGTGTAAGTAACACCAACCATAAGTAGTTTGTTTGTTGTTTCATGTGTAATATTCTTGTCCCCAGGTCTGCCTGACTTGGTGCCCGACGCCTATTACATTCAGGTGTCCTCTTATGTTCAGAGGGTCCCCATGTATAGCCTGAGGTGTGCTGCGGAGGAGAACTGTCTGGCCAGGTAGGCATTGTGGTCTAGAGCATGATTATGACTTACAAAATGTGATGTTTAGATGATATCTCAGGAACTGTAAAAACCAAGTTGACCCACGATTTTAATGCATACAGGATTGGCCTGTTGAACTTTGTGTGGGATTTTACGTTCTGTTGGCAACATATTTCAGGAAAGAGTAGGGATTAAGAGTGTGGAGGGAGGGGGGAGGGGCATACTTTGTGCAAGAGAAACAATTGTTAATTTTTAAGATGGAAAAATAGTGTGTGGTGAGAGTGAAATATTGAGTGATTCCATTATCAACAAGCATGTTCACTTAGCCCCTCTTTCCCTTTCTTCCCCTGCTCCACCCACCTGCACACCTCTCCAGCTCTGCCAGGTATGTCCAAGACTATGACACAAGGGTCCTATTGAGGTTCCCTCAGCGAGTGAAAAACCAGGGGACGGCCGACTTTATGCCCAGCAGACCACGCTATGCCTGGGAGTGGCACAGCTGCCACCAGTGAGCCACTCAATAATACATGAACACTTCATAACCCAATGCGTACTTCTCTGAACCAGTGTACAATAATAAGTCAGGTGTCCAATGAAGACTCCAATAAGTATGTTTCCATTAAATATGGACTTAGCAAATGACTGGGTATTGGCTTAGACCTTGATTCTCAGAATAGTGATGGTAAGAAATACATTGTTAAGCAAACAGCTAGAGTTAGATACACCTTTGGAAACCTAAGGAATGGACTGCAAACCAGATCACATGTTGCACATGTAACAGATTCCTTCAACCATCTTCTTCTCTTTTTTGATTTGGCACTTAAAAAATCTAAGATGAGAATTTTGTATGTGTGTCAAAGTAAATGAAAGTGTATAGTGTTATTTTGTCCAGGCACTTCCACAGTATGGATCAGTT
The DNA here is from genome assembly GCA_026901105.3 of Galaxias olidus. NCBI lineage: Eukaryota > Metazoa > Chordata > Actinopteri > Galaxiiformes > Galaxiidae > Galaxias > Galaxias olidus. The sequence goes on from JAPMUY010001740.1 coordinate 148,901, forward strand.
CAGCCTGTATGAGCTGTTGGATGTGAGCTCTGAGAAGCGTGTTGCAGAGGGACACAAGGCCAGCTTCTGCCTGGAGGACACATCCTGTGAGCCCGGATACCACCGACGCTACGCCTGCACCTCACACACACAGGCATGCACAGTACACACACACACACACACACACACACACACACACTTTCTAATATATATATATATACACACACACACACATATGTACAGACACAAAAACACAGGACAAATACTGTACACAGACATGCATACACACGGGTACACATATTCCCACAAATGCATTTGGTACACACATGTACTTTACAAACAAAGACTCAGTCACACACAAACACACCAGTCTGATTTTTATCATTACTAGTGCCATGTTAACACATTTCATGCCTTGAATGTACATTTTCTTGTTGCTAGGGTCTAAGCCCTGGATGCTATGACACCTACAATGCTGATATCGACTGCCAATGGATTGACATTACTGATGTCTCGCCTGGCAATTACATCCTTAAGGTCGGTGTCTCAAAACATTAACTGGTAAATGCAAGCCATAAGTGTCGTCCGGTAAAATCATCAGCCATTCAATAATAGCTATTGCTGTATTAGCTGTATTACGTGCAACATGATTTAGAACTGGTTTCAGGATTGTGTATACAATGGTAATTCTTTTGATGATTATTTTTCTATTTATTTTATAATATCTATAATATCTATTTCCCCGTTGTGAATGTTAGTTAACAGTGAACCCAAGCCATCTGGTCCAGGAATCTGATTTCACCAACAATGTAGTGCGTTGTGACATTCAGTACACCGGCAACTCTGCTCAGGTGTCCGGCTGCACTGTCACAGCGTAAGTGAGAGCTCTCCTTCTCAATAGGAAAGATCTTTACACCTACATTAAATAGACTTTCCAGATCAAAGATATCAATAGAAATCCACGAGTTTCAATACAAAGAACTCTGTAATAATTTTCAGCTATGTACCGTACATGTTGATCTTTTAACTCTTTTTTTTCAGGAGTTAAACCAGTGCTACAATCAAGCTGTGATGAGGGTAACATTTGCAGAAGAGTAATGTGAAGTAAAGCACTGCAACTTCATAAAAAACATTTGTACAGTTTATATTTAACTCTAGTCCGTCTGACCTCGTCAATAATATAAATTGAAAGAAAGTAATGAAATGAGATGTTTAGACATTTACAAGGGTGATTATTGGTTTAACCTGTCAAATAGTCATCAATATAGTGTTAAGTAAATAACTAACGGTGTTCCATGTTTCATAGGGTGGAACATGGGATCTGTATGTAATGTCAGATGCTCTTACCAGGTATAATTTTAACCAAATAATAAAAAAACATAACCCTGCATATTCGTTGAGCTTAAGATATAACTTATATTACCATGTTATCAATGTGCTACTTTCTATTATGATATAAATAAAGGTTCCTCAAATATTAACTATTGTGCTGTGTGAATCCCCGCCTCTTCTCAGATCTCAAAATAAGGTGATGAAGCGCCTGCCCTGCTTCCCGCCAGTCACAAATGTTCCTAATGTTTTTAATAGACATTTATCTGTTGAGCCTCTAACCTCCCTCCATATGGTCCTTTTTGAATAACATATACACATTTTTGACACGCATGATGAACTATTCATACACATCAAGAAGCTGTACAAGATTGTCAATCAAATATTCTGGCCACATGGCATAATTTCACGTATCCTTGATACCCTGGATGCTTATTCACAAAAATTACCTTAAGTGTTCTGTGTAAACAAAACTTCTAGCAAGCGCACTACTACTAGTACGGTACATAGAAAAGTTGAAAGACGTGGCAGTCGGGATACTTACACTGGGTGGCAGTATTGCATGCTTAATCAAATTGGTGCCAGGCATCACTTTGATCTGAAAACCTATTTCTTCATGCTTTGGTATATTGATGCATATGTTCATTTATTTTTTAAAATCATATACAGCAAATTAATTGTTACAGCAGCCCGGTCAGGTCAGAATCACACAGCTTTGATTTATATGCCTTGGCTTTATTAAAAACTCATGTTCACGTCTTGTTCGTGCAGATGATTTTCGATTAATGTTAGATCCAAATAAAGTAACAGGAATTATATGCAATCAGTGATCAATAATGAAAAATACCAGTTTTATTCTAAGCCTTATTTCTCAGGATAACGGCTCTCAACTTCCGCTATTCGACCTACTCCCCTTACTGTGTGTCAAACCCTTTGTGTTTTCAAGGAAGGCTGCGACTGGAGGAAAAAAAACAGCTGGATCAAGGATTCAAGCTACAGTAACTAGCTTAGCCACATCAAGCTGGCAAATTTTCGAAAACTAGCGAACCTAGCTATATCATAACAAGGTATCGTAAACAAAATTGTATTTGTAAAACATGTGTTGTTGAAAGACTATAGGTACCGTCACTGGTTGATCAATTGGTTTGATCTCACTTAATAGACACTGGCTGGATAGCTTCCACACAAGGGATGCTGTGTCTGGAAGATTTGCTAGCTAACTAGGTTGTTAGCTAGCTAATTTTGGCTAACGTAAGCGTTTTGAAAGAACAGTCATCTTGTAGATCAACTCTGAATCTTACTAATGCTAATTGTTGCATTTCGCTCATACACTCTTTATAACGTCATATCTATTGCTTATATCCTCACTACTGGTTAAAAGAAAGGTATTTGACAGCAAACAATTTGATATTTACAGCAAACATTAGATTTTCAAAGTCGACATTTACGAATAACGCTAGTTGTAGTTATTTGCATCAGCTAGCTAAATAGACAACATTTTTCTTATTTTGATGTGCCAAATCCCAAAACACAATTGAATGATCAACACAAGTCAGTTGCAACAATATTCTTTAACACTAACAGTATATGCTACCCCCCTGTTTCTTAATGAAGTGTCCACTCCAATCTTGCAAATAAGAAATAATCGATCAGCCTGTGCGGGCATACTAATTACTACTATGATTTTACAGAAGGAAACTTCTGTTAGTCTTAGCAATTGGCAAGCCAACGCAACAGTTTGAACAGCAAATGCTTTAAATGTTTGTTATTATTCAGAAGTAAAACATGCTTTATCTTTGGTGTTAGCCATTGGACAGCGAAATTGAAAACCCAATTAATTTTAAGGTAAATTGTTTGTTAAGCAGCACACTGCAAGTCACATTATATCCATGATGTCACATTCCTAGGGGCTTTACTGTTTGATTATACCGAGCTGGGTTTGTTGACTTTGATCAGGAGTCCAGCCAGTTTGTGGATGTGACAGTTTGGGATTGAAGGAGGTTTAGTCTGCTTTAAATTAAAAGCTTTACGGCTGTAAATAGGCTTGTTCCTTAAACGGCAAGGGTGAATTTGAAGAGGGCATCGGAATTTAGTAATATGACAATTGGAGCTGTCTGGTGGGTGGATTTAACCCTGTAATATTTATGGTGAGTTCAGTTGGTTTGATGTTGCCAGGTGGTGTGGAAGATAATGCTGGGTGAAGATGGAGGCTCCTGAATACCTGGACCTGGATGAGATTGACTTCTCTGACGACTCGGCGGTCAGTTGTCCATATAACCCAACTGTAGCTTGCCAGTGCTACTGACAATAGTTTAGAAGGGTGTGCCAATATCTAATGGTTTCTGATTCCCTCTGGTAGTATGCAGTGACATCTCTGAAGAACATTCCAGAGCTGTCCAGGAGAAACGATGGCCAAGGAGAGGAAAGACAAGGTCCTGGAAGATGTCTTAACCATCAGCTTTAAGTTAGATAAAGTAGTGCAGTGTTCATAGCATACTATTTATTTTGTTCATAGCATACTATTTATTTTCTGCTTTATCATCACACAATACAACATGTTATTGACTGTTGTTTTGTAATAGAAGTAAATGTCAATAAACAGTTGACCAGAAGCATGTTTATCCTGATTCCTCAGCCACATCTATCAACTGGAGCAGGGGAGTGTCATCTCACAGCAGCGGAGGCATCAAGCCCACAGGCATCGCCGAGGTCCACAGCAAGTTCCGGCCTGTGAAGAGGGTGTCTCCTCTCAAACACCAGCCTGACACCACCGACACTGACACAGACAACAAGGGGCAGGATGGGGAAGGCAGTAAGGAGCAGGCAGGTCCTGACAAACAGCCCCAGGCTTCAGCCTCCACCGAGGGGGAGGCTGACAAGACCATGGCCCTCTCTGCTGGAACTGAGGGAGGTACATCCGGCAGCAGCACCCTGTTTGGTGAGCTGGAGCACTATGACCTGGACATGGACGAAATCCTGGACGTGCCTTACATCAAATCCAGCCAACAGATGTCCACACTGCCCCGTGTGCCCCACGACAAGCGTGCTGTTGGTGGGGGAAGTCTGGCTGGCACCCTGGAAAGGAACCATGGAGGAGGGGGTCTGAAATCGTCCGCCTTGCCCCATAATGAGCCGCTTAGCCTGGGGAGCAGCACCAGCTCGGCCTCCCCATACTGCGTCCTGTCCCCGGTGAAGTGGTCAGACATGAGAAAGTCCAAGTCAATGGACCCTGACTTCCATCACCATCATCATCACCGGTCGCCGGGTGGAGCCTACCCAGACCACTCCCCTGGGGGGCTGAGCTGCTCCGCCTCCATCTCTTCCTCTCTCTCTGATGCAGGTATTCTACCTTCCCACCCGCTTTTCAGACCTTGACCTTATGCAATCTGTTAGCATTTCAGCACTGTGTTTTTGCTGTGTGTCTGTAGAGAATGCAACAAGTCACTCTGAGGCATTGCAACATATTATAGCCTACTCTGAAAAATAATCTGTGTAATTTTCCCATCCCCAGACAAACTACTAGCGGGCAGAGGGTATGTGGACCCTCAGAGCCATGCACCTGGCTTGGAGTCTCCAGGCGGCAAATCTCTCAAGTTCCCCGTGCCAATGTGCTCTCTGCGCAGGCAAGACAGCGGCAAAGGCCGGGCACCTGGAGGCAGTAGCACTAGGGGCTATGGAGGAGGAGGGGAGGTAGACGAGGAGACCAAGAAGAATCAGAACATCATCAGCACTATCCGAGAGGGACAGATCTCACTGCTGGTAGACTGACTCTAAAAAGAGATCTGTTGATTAGAACTCGTTTATTATGGTAGAGAAGAATGTCCATTTTCCTGGAATGGCTGTGAGGCAGATGGAAATAGAATATTATAAGCTTTGAGGATCTGCACTACACAGCAGTGGTGCTAGTTTAATAGTGGTTCATGTGAAGTCAATTGCAGCTCGACTTATTGGTTTGTTGATGTTATGCTCAGCTCTCCTCTCCCCTCTATTACTCCCCTCCCCTATAGCCCCACCTTGCAGCAGACAACCTGGAGCTGATCCGGGATGAGGATGGTAACAACCTGCTCCACATCTCCTCGGCCCAGGGCCACGCTGACTGTCTGCAGCACCTCACCTCTCTCATGGGCGAGGACGGCCTCAATGAACGCAACGCCCAGCAGCTTACCCCCGCCGGTCTGGGAGTGAAGGTAGGAGCGGGTCTGTTCCATTAGGCTTGTATAGGCATGTTCAGTGTGTGTTTAGTGTGTTTGTTGGTGTGGGTGGGGATGCATGTGTGTGTACTCAGTCTTGAAAAGGCAGTGAGGGCGCAGTGTTGTACTGTGACATAACCTAGTGTGTGTTTGCAGAACGGCCACCTGGAGTGCGTGCGGTGGATGGTGAGCGAGACAGAGGCCATAGCCGAGCTGAGCTGTAGCAGAGAACACCCCAGCCTCATCCACTATGCTGCCCGCTACGGAAAGGTAAAGAGCAGAGGAGGAAAGCTCCTTTCAGAAGGTTGACTCTGAACAGTACAGAAGGTTTCGTGCTCATACTGTAGGTTGGATTCATTCATATAAATGACCTGCTCTCTTGTTTGTCATTACATGTTAAGTCTGACAAAGTCATGAGAAAAACAGCTTTGACGTTTTCAAACCAGTGTAAGAGGATTTATTGGTGGGAAAAAAAGCATTGTAAAATGTATCCATAACCTTTTGCTGTCTGATTGAATATCTTATGAACATGCTTAACAATCCTCTGGTAGATAATGATGGGAAAAGGATGACAGTAAGCTGATGCCACTGCCCATCCTGAGAGCTAGCTAGCAACCTCCCAGTATAACAAAGTGGTCAGGTCAGCTAGCAGCCCCTCTTCGTTTTTCCTATGTCCCTGTACTCAATTCTCTTCCTCTTCTGCTATCCCTTCCTTTCCTTGCCCTTTCTGCTTCCTCTGATTGCTTCCTCGTCTCCCTCCGTTGTTGTAGGAGAAAGTCTTGCTGTGGCTGCTCCAGTTCATGCAGGAGCAGGCCATCTCCCTGGATGAGGTCGACCAGTATGGCAACAGTGCAGTCCACATAGCAGCCCAGTATGGACACCTGACCTGTATTCAGGTACACACCAGCCTTTCACAACTCTCACTGTCACTCCACTTCAGGGGCTGCCTTCTTTACACATTTTGGTTTAACACATTTTGATTGAATAAGGATAATCAGTGTGCAATTTGATGGGGGGGATCTCCCTGGCTCTGGTCTGTCTGTCCCTGGCACTGCAATGTAAATAAATATCCATCCCCAGCTGGGTTACACCCCCCCCACATGGAACGAATTTTTGTTTAACTGGAAGCAGATTATGTTTGACTGTATAAAGTGGATTGGCTGAAACGCAGGCTATTCCACCTCTTACCGCCAGAGAACTAACTTTTTCCTTTGTAAGAGCAAGGAACATTGAGACAGCACTAATATAGTTGGAGTGGTTGTTCTGATTTTATCTCGCTAGCATTTGCAATATGACCCTGTACAGGATAAGCGGTAAAAGCTAATGGATGGATGGATGGATAGCATTTGCAATAAGAAATATATAGGCTAAGCCAAAGGGGCACACGACAAATCTTGATACCTCCGTAATCAGTCAAATATTTGCTTGAAACAAATCCTATCTTAAAGTAATATGATTGATATTGGCTGGGCAAGTAACTACCGCTGCCTTAATTTTTTAACTAGCTAGCTAGTATCACATACGATTTATGCCCTACATGACACAACTCGCCATCCAACTTGTCCAAAAAAGATCTGTGGCTAATGAGGTTCTCTTTGGATGAATAGGAAGGATTGCTAGATTAGTTTAGTAAGATTTGTGCATAATTCGCCCGTCCCACACACAGCGAGACAGCCAGAAGTGCACACAGATTTCAGTTTAGTATTAAGCAGGTAAATTTGCATTTGTCACTTGCTTTCAAAAGTTTGCCTAGACATGACAGACATCTTGTTCAGTGAAAATCCAGTTTCAAATATGTGACATGGGAAATTATTGATGTATTACATTTTGAAGATTAATTAAAATATGATGACCACTTAGGCCTAGTATATTCTATGTGTGCAATTGTCCCAAAACAACAAATTAGCACACCTTAAGAAATTAACTTAAGGTATTAGCTTTCAAATGATACTGCACACTTTCATATGATACTTAATCTTATTCAGTTATTGGTTGTTTAATTAAGGTATGTCTTTAATTATAGACAAACATAAAACATATTCTTTCCATAGTTATTTGATTATGATTTAGTTTAAACTGTTCCGCTAAAATAACAGCATGGCTAGAAGGACTGATGTAAGTGAGCTGCCACAGCTAATTGTGTACTATACAATAATACGGTTTAATAATTCAGCTTCCAACTAACTGACTAATTTGCCAATCCGTAAACATATAAATAACAAATTAAAGCATTTTAGGACCTATTTCAGTGGTCGAAGTGTTTAAAGTTTACACGGGGTATTGTAAAAAATCTGACTAGGTGTATTTATATTTATATTTCAACAGCAATGGAAAGGTACATTATGGTAACTTTGAAAGGTAAAGAAACTGGCTTCATGACCAATTTAACCCCCCAGCCATCAGAATGTGACATATTGCACCCTGAGGATAATAATAATGAAAAGTCATATAATGAGTACTACTGGAGTACTTCAAACAGAAAGACAGGAAGAGGACACTAGAGGACAGTAGAGGAAACATCTGCACACAACAGAGTCACTCTGCTACTGGAGTATGGAGAGAGCAGGCAGTTGAAACATGCCGAGAGTGTTTTGTGTGTGTGATTATTGGTATGATATCACAGTGTGAGTCTTTGTTTCCTGTTACTCTGTCAGACCACACACTGTATCAGAAAGCCAACAAGGATTGGCTGCGATACATGAAATGTTTTAAATGCAGACAAACCGAGGAACTGGCCTCTGGGATTCTTATTGTTTCCTCAAATATTTTTCCACCAACCAGATCTAGATTTGTGTTAATTCAGATAAATGTGAATTTTATTCGGGGATGTTCTCTAGACGTAACTTGTCCAGTTCCTGAAATCATTGTGTTCCCATGTGATAATAAATCAATGAAAAAAACACCCAAAAATAAAATGCAGTACCCCCTTCTTTCTTCTTCTTTCTTATTTCTCTCCTCTCAGACACTGGTGGAGTATGGCTCCAATGTGACAGTTCAGAACCAGCAGGGAGAGAGGCCTTCCCAGAGTGCTGAGCGGCAGGGTCACACCACCTGTGCTCGCTACCTGGTTGTCGTGGAAACCTGCATGTCGCTTGCATCACAAGTGGTAAAGCTAACCAAGCAGCTCAATGAGTAAGTGGGTCACCAAAAATGGCAATAACCAACAACCTTTCATGTATTGCTTGTTTAATTGTAATGTATTGTAATTCCACAGTTTTTGACAATGAACATCGCAAGGTAGAAACCTTGATAGCAAACGTAGACTTTGTTGTTAGCCAATTTTTTGTTTAGTTTAGTGTTGTGTTTATATTCTATTTCTGTTGTGTGTCTGCAGACAGTCCCTGGAGAGGGTAGCCCTTCAGAACCAAGTGCAGCGGCTCCTGTACCCCTCAAAAGCAGAGGGTACGCCCTCACGCTCACCCAAGTAGGTTAGCCTGCACTCAAGCACAAACTTAGTCCGCATTGTCACCTCCATTTCAATAAAAATGTTGGAATATGTTGAGAATATGCAAGCAATTTTTATTTAATTTTCTATTTGGACCACAGCTCCCATCAGCCTTCAGCGGAGGCATGGCCAGAAATGACACTGACTGCTGAGGGAACTCCCGGGGACAACCATTGGGTAGTTCGCCAAGGAGGCGTTGCTACCGACTCAGTGATCCGTCAGCTGCTGGGCAAGGACATGTCTGAGGCAATATGTCCCAGGGAGAGGATGCCACCGACGGGGAGCCTGACCAGGGAAGGCCCTGGTGCCCCTGGTGGTCCCAGCCGCAGAGTGGGTCTGGTTGAGAAGAGGGAGCTCAAACTAGCCAGACTCAAGCAAATCATGTCGCGATCGCTCAGCGAATCCGACTCCGATGTTTATCCACCAGAGGAGGGAAAACAGCAAGGCCCACGACCAGATAGGCCAACTCACCTGCCTATTGTTGAGGCAGGTGAGCCTGTCACAAATCACCTTCACCAGGTGATGAGGAAGCATCTCCCCTCTGCTTCTTCCACAATGGAACGCAAGTCTGCTTTCACACTTACAACATCGAAATCCGTTGACACTGGTGGTTTTAACCCCTCCCCTACATCCAGCGACCCGGATGCTGATGGTAAAGCGCTGGAGAACCCTGGTGATTTTCATGATGGACAGAAAGTGCCGACCAGTCCCAAGAGCGCCTTGAAGTCGCCCTCATCGCGCCGTAAGACCTCGCAGAACCTAAAGTTGAGGGTCACCTTTGACGAGCATATCCAGAAAAACCCATCACAGGAAGTGGAGGTCAAAGGGGCTCATGGGAAGGAGAGTTCTTCTGGGCGCACTCCAACAGGGGGTTCAGAGGTCGCCACAGAGACCTGGAAGCGTCCGTTTGGAACTTTCCGGTCCATAATGGAGTCGTTGAGTGGCAATCAGAACAACAACAACAACATCAGTGGGAACAGCCAACCAGCAAGCTCGGTTAGACATTCTAGCTGTGGATTGGCCGGTGTTAAACATTCTGGTCTTGGTAGCTCCCAGAACTCTCCCAATAAGAAAACCACTGAGACTAAGACTAGTCCTGGAGGACCAAACAAGGGCAAGAACAAATCTAGCGCTGTTTAATAAGTGCTGCACTTTAATGTGGGGCTTAATAGAACAAATCACAGGTAATCCTTGACAAGGGCAGCCTTTTTACAATGGACAGTGTTTAGGTGGCTTATGAAGCACATCATGACCAGCCTATTAGAAATGAAATAGGCTTTTTGTTCTTTTCTTTGTTTATTTTAAATTATGTTTATAATCAAACACTGGGACTTACTCTTCACTCTTAATGGAGAGTGAAGATACAGAAAGCCCCTATTTATACACTTGAGACGGAAGTACTAAACCATTGTACTGTACATCGTTTTTGTATATTCCTGTAATGACATATTTGGACTAATGTCATCTCATTACTTAGGAACAAAATCACTTTTAAATATATTTATGTTTACGAACACACTATATGATTTGAATATTAAACTGTGGTTATTTTTCGCACACGTATGTGGACCAGCACGACCAGATCTATCTCCCTGTGTTTGCAGTATTTAATGTTTTATCACTCATTTTAAATCATTTTCTGTTTTTTTATCAATGCAGTTTTTTTATGTCGCTATTAGAATAAGAAGCAGAATAGTGCCCTTGTGCTAACAACAACAAGAGAGAATAAACCATTTTAGCTCAAGTGTACCGCAAACTCTTGGCTGTCATATTTTATTTTGCTAAGTGTACTTTTAGACCGGGATATATGTTTAATCTTTTCTGAGAATTATACAGTATTTGTTTCTGATGCAGTATTTTATTTGAAATATATTAAATGTAATAATCACTCCATGAAATAGTGTAAAATAATAATTTTTCCTTACTACATGATCATTGATTGACAGGTTTTAAGTGGCGTTTTACATATGTTAGATTTGTGTCGTTTCATTGCAAGAAAAGGTTGACATTCAACAGTGCTTAATTGTATATGATAATATCAGCAAGCTGAGTTTGTTTTTATATGTTTACACACAGTCACTTAAACGAGAATATATGACCATATTTAAACTGTCTGTTTTATTTATTTAATTTAAAAAAATGTTAACTGTCTAATTAGCCAGTGGCTAGGCAACTTGGCTCCTTTAGGTCAAACATTTTCATACCATGTACTGTAGTGGTAGGCTATAGCAAGATTAATGATGAGCAATAATTCTGCTTGCTGGCTATTAACTATATGTTTTTGTGCATTTATGATACTGAAAAGCCAACATGCCATGGAAAGGATAAATTGTATTTAAAGGTTCCAAGAGATATAGAGCATCCCACTGGACTCTCAAGGGCTTCACTTATCGTGAAACAGGCTGACAATTAGCAAGACAATTTGGATGGATATGAATACACACACACACACACACACACACACACACACACACACACACACACATCAATACCTGGTTTGGGATTCAACTAAGACACATTTTACTAGCCAGCAAACAGCAGCTTTGCAGTTCATGTTTCAAAAAACAAGACCTCTACTTTTTTCTTCTCTCTGCTGCTCCTCTTCGTCTTTTCTTGGGGGTGAAGTTAAACTGATAAATTAGACCTCATTTATTGGACAACAGTTTGAGTCAATATCCCAGGGAGCCGTTCCTCCACACCTTAGAGGAGCCAAAGTGTCTAATTGGTGTGCGCTGTGAGATGTGAGGAAAAGCGTTTAGGCACGGGGCGGCCGGCGCCTGCCCAACCCACGCCATGAAAATGGAGGAGACAGGCGCTTGATTTGACAGGGCGAGTCATCTATAGATTTTTGTGTCCATTGTTTTGGCTTATTTGTGTGTGCTTTACTCAGTCAATCAAATATAATTGACACCACTGGGCTGGACTGCTGCTGGGATGACAGCGCTTAATGCCAACAGCCGGCAGAGAGGAAGTTCTTCTTCCTGTGAAGGATAGGAAAAGGTTTCTGCCATGCCTGTGACAATTCCTCAGCCGTCAAGCGCATTAATTGATGTAACGACAGAGATGATGGATACTAATAAATGCAACCTTTAAGAAAAACGGTAGGCTAATTAGACGGCCTCCCATGCATTCTACTGCAGGAGAGCCAGGGCTGGAGGTGGTCATGGGGATGGGACGCTCACTCATCTCCTGTGGAGGCTCGGGTTGTGTTCATTACAAGCATTTTCAATGACATTGTAAGCATATGAACCCCAGTAGTTGCATTTGACAGAGCATATGAAGGAATATTGTCATCACACATTAATACACACCTTTAACGTTCTATAAGAATGTCATGGACGTCCATTTGCCACATGGTCGCTGACTGTTTTGACAGTCTATTGATTTATCCTCCTTAAAGTAAGCTGTTCTAGTTAAGCAGGTTCTTCCTTGGTGAACCAGAAGAGGGAGGCATTGCTGTTATAAGCATGCACCACTTAGAAGCTGCACTGCTGTTATAAGCATGCACCACTTGGAAGCTGAAGGAGGCATTGCTGTTATAAGCATGCACCACTTAGAAGCTGCGTTGCTGTTATAAGCATGCACCACTTAGAAGCTGAAGGAGGCATTGCTGTTATAAGCATGCACCACTTAGAAGCTGCCTTTTGCCGCTACAGTAAGTAAGGCCTACGTCATCTAACAGTTATTTGGCATTACAAAGGCTGGCTTGCTACTATTTCTAGTTTACATTTTTTTTCATGGACTAGGAAAAGGTTTGTTCATACACTGAAAACATGAACTGACTTGCCATAATCCCACGTCAATTGATGTTAAGTGCGTTTTTTAATGGAATTTTAGGACTAGTCAGAAAGGGAACGACAGTTCATATTTACAGGATATCTCTATAGTCCTGCTGTTTTTACACCAAGCAACATGGGTAACATGCATGCATTTCAATTTACATGCTAGTTGCTCTCTAATTTCTTTAAACTAAACAGCTAACAACAAGATTGAAACAAATTAAAGGTTTTATATTTAGGGAAGAAAGAGTGAGTATCGGGTGGTGTTCTGAAGAGTGCAGTTCTGTCTGAAAACCACACATCCCATTCCAGATAAGAATACTCAAAGCTTCAGCATGATTTCTCTTTACATTTTTGCTACACTCGTACATGTTTTATACTGTATATAAAACCAATCTAACAGAATACTGTAAGCGTCAAAAACATGGGTATATAACTGTGTTCTCTAGATTCAAATGCAGTAATGGATATTTTAGAACATCTTGATCCCCTTATATACAGTAGTAGGAATAACTGTATGGATTATCTACAAAATTCCACTTTTATCCTTTCCGGTATTAGTGATGCTTGTTTGTCTATGACTTTATAAATCACAACAGCATTAGTGATGGCAGCTCTTGCCCTCAAGAGCAAGCCAACAGATCTTTATGCCTGAACGCTAAAGATAAACGGGACTCTGAGTATGTAACATCATAAAACTGCACACAACAGTGGGTTAGCCGAAAAAGGGTATTCAAATTGGTTCATGTTGAAGAAATGTCTAGTGGGATTTTAATGTTGAAAAATCTTACCTTAATGCTTTCATTCGAGAAAATGTATAATTGATTTACCAACTTATTTAACATAAAAAACGTTTTATTTTCCTCTTATGTCTAAACAAATGCTACAGTATGAATATGTACTTCTGGAAAACTGCTTAAACACTTTGAACTACTTATTTGTTCACTTCTGGGAACAAAACAAGTAGTACTTTAGGGACAGACTGAGTTGTATGGCTGCTACAATGAGCCTGACAAGTCGTTGAATGTAAAGTATTTTCACGGCAGGTAGGCTGACAGCAGGGTCAGGGTTCAGTAGGGGGTGAACAGCTTGTCTGCAGCAGAACATTAACTGACTAAAAGCCATAATAAGTTTCACTTTTAAACAGGCATGACAGCCTGGGACTGGCACCTGTTTGAAGGTAGCGCATGCTCAGCTCAGAAACAATCTGAAACAAACTCTAAGCAAGCGTGCCCTCTTATGCTTATGACTCAATATTCCCGGCCCAGCTGATTGGTTGTTGCTTTTGCATTTGCTTTTTAAGGCTGCTGTTCTTCAAAGTGAAGGATTCCACAAGGTAAATGAATAAAGATCTGCCTATTATACGGATAGTTTTATCACCTTTAAAACAAAGCATTTGACTTCTTTATCTCCTTTTAGCCAACTTGCAGCACCCATTTTGACAGCACTACTTTGTTCATTACCAAAGCCAAACGCGAAACGTGTGCTTTTATTCTGAACACAACATTGATTGCATACTCTGTATTTCTCAGAGTATAGGAAAATCTATCCCAAAAAAATTGAGAGATGCTGTACACTTGTTTAGAGTGGGAAATATTGCCTTTCCCACAATAAACAAGAGGCAACCAATGATGCAGAAACAAGCAGCTTTGTCATCTCAGCAGACAGTCATTATTTAACTTTCTCACACTCTAACTTTCAAACACATACACACACACACACACACACACACACACACACACACACACACACACACACACACACACACACACACACACACACACACACACACACACACACACACACACAAACACGTAGCGGCAAGTACTATGCCTTGAATTGACTCTGTTCCCTTTGGACTGCAATAATAACATTTCCAGAAGCAGCTCTGCTCTTTTCATCGCTCATCTACTGCATATGTCACCGTGTGGGATTCAGTCTACACCGCTGCCATAGTTGGCTGCTTGGTCTGCTACACTCAGTGTATATTTATTGGAATGCAATGGCTCCTTTAACCTATTCAATTGATGGGTGAGCGTCTCCCATTAAGGTTGGCTAGGGAGTCTATGGGGACAGGAGAGGCAGTCCCTCACTGCCTTCCTGTGTGCAAATGGTGTGTGTGTATTTATTTGAGTGCTGTGGAAACTTGTCAGTTGTTCTGTTTATGGCTGTGTGTATGCCTATGTGTGAGTATGTGTGTGCATGCCTTTAAGTGTGTAGATTTATGAGTGTTTTTGTTATTTGAGTGCCGGGTTTCTTTGGGCCTTCCAGCGAGACAAAGCTACAGCAGAGCATTGTTTAGGCCCTTTGGGCCCTGACACTTTATTTGCTGTAAGTAGCAGCTCATTATTGCAGAGAAGGCCATGCAGTGTGGCGTCAAGCCTCGATGGCTGTGTGCTTGTCCGGGCTTTAGGTTGATGTGTCTGTGTGTGTGTGTATATGTGTGTGTGTTTGTGTGGGGTTGGATCTCAGGAGGCCTAATTGAATTGCCGGTGTTTTGAAATTTTTGAAGTTTTGTCACATACGCTAACCTTAGCAAACGGCTTTTAGATCTGACATAGAACTGAGACAGATGAGGTGAATGTTTCATAAATCGTCCCTTACATTTCTTCACCTTGCGAATTGTCCAACTCAATTCCATACATCTTTACCAGAGTAGATTATGTTCTATTTCTGTATAGACATCAGTATATTTCACTCCTGCTGCTACCAGTATAGCCATAATGGTTAATTGTGATATATATGTATATATGTATGTATATATGTATATATGTACATGTGTAAAAACAAAAAAAAAAAAAAAAAATAATAATAATAATAATAATAATAATAATAATATATATATATATGTATATATATATACTGTATATATAAAGAGCATCATTGACTCATTGTAGGAAACGTCTGCCTAAATTAAGTAGTCAGGTTTCCTCTTTTCAAATCATGTTAATACGGCTATATAAGACATTTACATTACGTCTGTTTACTGTTTACATTTACTGTTTTGTTATTACAGTTATTACAGCTGTGCGTAGATTTAATGTCACTGCTATGCCACATATAAAAATTCCAATTTACAAATGTTTATTCAAATACTTGAAAATATGTAGCCTAATCGCCTTATCGCTAATAAGGAGACCACATATTTCACACAAATATATCCAATTAAATAGAGTGAGATTCAGGCGTGTAATCAAGAAAACTATTAACTATTGCTGTATTATTGATGCTGGTATTGCTGTACAATTGATGAGCAATATGTGATTTTAATAATACACTAACTCTAACAATATGTTGACCACTAACTTGGAAAAATGCATTCCTGTGAGGGGAAAAACAGATTGTATGACTATGTCACAGCTTCAGGGCCAAAAGTAACCCCAACTGCATAACAACCTGTTCAGTAATACACCACCCGCCTCCTGTTTAATTTGGAAGACTGCGAGTCCTGCGGATTATGATCCCTATGAAAGCGTCCATCCAACCCAAGCTGTCACAAAAATAAGCTTGTTCCTGGTAGTCACATGACACCGTCGGGAACCTCCTGACTCCCTTTCTGTCGATTGTTTGGGAGCTAGTAGCTTGTGTATTATTGCTCTGCGAAGGGAAGATGGCGGATTCAGAAAGGGAGCCTCCACCGCTGGGTGATGCGGAACAGACCGACTTTAGAGAAATAGAGGACGAGGAGGATCTCTTTCATAGCCCATTTGCTTCAAAAGAGGTGAGCAGGATGATGCGGGCCCAGACAAAGCTGCGCCGCTGGACGGGCGTGATGCTTTCAATTGATATAACTTGAGGCGGCTGTCTCTCAGCAACCTTTCTTTGAGTTA
Source organism: Galaxias olidus (assembly GCA_026901105.3). NCBI lineage: Eukaryota > Metazoa > Chordata > Actinopteri > Galaxiiformes > Galaxiidae > Galaxias > Galaxias olidus. Next base: position 165,453 of record JAPMUY010001740.1, read on the forward strand.
TAGAATTAGCGTAATGTTTTATAATATTGAAACCGAAGGTGCCTCAGTAGTAATTTACATTAATAATAGACAGCAAGGTTTATTTTATTAGAATGCACTTTATTTCAAACTAGAAATTATAGCCAGCTCAACGTCTTTGGTGCCAAGTACGCGCTCGCTCGAAAGTATCACATTTGCGCCTATAATGCGCAGAAACTGCTTTTTCGCTGTCTTCCGGGTTACATCAGGTCATGTTGCAAAAGATGGAGCACAGCAATGGCTTTTGGCTAAGCAGCAAGCCAGCTTTGCATTAGCCATTCAACCTGTAAACAGCTTCAATGGTATAAACTGTGGTCAGTTCAGGAGCCTTGAGGACAATATAATTGTTACATTTTCTCATTGAGAGACATTATCCATAGCTATTTTGCTGTGGTAGCAGAATCATTACAGTCAATTACGCAGTGTTATTAAAGTCACAACTGTTTGTGACCTTAGAGCGGCTATATGAAACTTTTTTGTATAAACGGATTATCAACACCTTTCTCCTTTTTACACATTGTCCATGGGAGAATAAAAAAATAGCAGATCAGTCCTCTTGAAGTCTCAATAATATCTAACACTCATTTTGTCTGCAACTGGTTACGATCTCCCGGAAAACTGTGACGAATTGCTTTATGGCACAAAGAAGTGCTTCACTAAATCAGGAAGAGAATATACTACTTGGACTATAGTCGTTGATTGTGCTAGTAACATGCAGTGACCACGAGCATTCTGCATGTCTTCTTTGCAACGGTTAATTAAAAATAATTACACTAAGCAAACGGTGGGGGTTCCCAAAACCAGAAACTACATACAGTCGCTTTAAATCTTTAAGCTTCACAATTATAGGTTTGTTGTTGCAATAGCACGTTCTAGGAATTCTTCCTATTTTCTCTAAATGTCTTGTGTTCTGTAGTAACACCCATCAGAGTGGATATGTAAAGAAGCATTGTTTATCATCAGAGTGGATATGTAAAGATGCATTGTTTATCATCAAAACTAACACAGTTACTGGCAGTTCCTCTGATTAGTTTAGTAGCTGAAATGTTTTAATGGTGCAGTTAAAGCAAATCGGCAGGCAGCCACCTTTTTAAATTATTGCGTTTCAGATGCAGATGACCATGTAGGCCTATGTTTATTGTTAAATCGGTCCTTGAAAATGTCCAATAAAAGCAAGTGAAGGACGAACAAGCTACACATTAACAAACCTAAACGGTCTTCCACTTCACCCGCAGAAATGATGGACTCAGGCTACAGGTCAAGTGAAATTTTAATGATCTCCCTCTTTTTTCTTTATTTATGGAAATTAGTATTTAGGATTTACCATTAACACTTAGGAAATAGTAGGTACAGTATAGACTACTTGGTGAATTTTGCAGACCTGAACTTATTTTTTGACTATTGAATGATTAGAAAAAAAAAGGTTTGACTGTAGTGAGTCAGTAAAGAGTGAGACATGTGGAGTTGCATGTCAAAAGAAAGTGAGGCATTTGTTTTCCTGTTTGAGTTGGATGTGGTCAGCAACAATCACTCACATAAGGAGTGTTTCCTGTCCCTTTTGTGTCTTCCTGTGCTGACTAAGGATGGAGGAAATATCTCTTTATTATAACTTTCCTTTCCCCTTAGTTCAGTTCTTTCTTTGCTCACTCACTTTACCTCCTTTTCCCTCCTTACATTTTGCTTTTGTAACTTCAGGCAGACTCAACACTTCTGGCGGTTTTCTTTGCAAATAGTGTTAGTGAGGGTAGGGTCAACAAGTTAAGACCTAGGCCTAATCAAATTGACCCTGTCCCCCATGGGCATAAAGAAGAGCTGGTGGTGTTTAATATAAACACACTTTGTACAAGCTTACAAAATGAAGACAGACGTTTGTCATATTGTTTATGATAAGAGCACTGTTTAGACTCTGCTTATTGATTATGAGTTGTTTTCAGGGGCTGTTGCTGTTTTTATGGGAGTTGTTGAAGTTTGTAAGTGACTGTCTTTCAAAAGCATTTGTTAAGCACTGTACAGAACCCCATTCTGCTACGTCTTGTGTAATCTACTGTAAGGGTGAGTCAGGACACTTCCCTTTACTGTTTCATGCGCCACATTGGGAAGCAGCTATGATTTTTACAGGACGGTCTTTTGAGGACACTTGCAAGCAGGCGCGGACTGGCTATCAGGAAGTTTGGGAGTTTTCCCGGTGGGCCGATCTTGTGTGGGCCGTTCTTTTTTTTCCCAACCCAGGCATTATATTCAATAGGTAATTTTAGCTGCAGCGTCATGGCTTGTACAATCTGTAAAAGCAGGCAACAGTTGCCGTCACAACTGAAAGTATCTAGCACTCGTGCAGTAGGCCCATAATGTTTGTAAAAATTATCTAGCGCTCGTTGCCGAAACATGGATATATAAAACTCTACAAACACAGCCTGTGCAAAGAAGGTACTCTAAAACAACAACAAAGAGGAGTGAGGCAGCAGCAGTGCTTTGCCTTGCTTACATGTTGTGCGCAGTGAACTAGCTAACTAACTACATAACTAAATGTTATTGTTAACCTTGGGATTTCAACACTGAAGTCCCGCTGCCCGTTTGACCACTTCCCTAGTCAGACAGAATGGTCATCAACTTCAACTGTTGATGGTTAAAATAAACATGTAGGCCTACATTTGATAATTCTCTTCTACTAATCAATTATTTTTTGCATAAACATGTAGGCCTATATTTGATAATTCTCTTCTAGACTACTTATCAATAATTTTTCGCATTACAGCCAAGGCTTATAATATTTGTCAGCCACTCCCACTTTTGATATTATTTGAATAATTAAGTAGTCAGTAGGCTACTTTATATGAAGTATAATAATTACTACTATATTATATAATAAGACAGTGGCTGCAGAGCAGGGGAGTAGAGCAGACTCATTCCTTAGCTTCTTTTGGCGCGTATTGCAGTTCCATTCCTGACTACATGGCACCATTATAAATCTGCCGAAAGCGGGGCACTGGGGTCTCCTGTCCCAATATAGCAATATTGTACAATGCGCTAAATTGAGACTGAATCGCTGAAATAACTATTTTACCTTTCAAAGATCAAATGTTCTTGAATAGTTTGTTAAATTTATTGCACAGAAACTAGGTAGGCCTAATTTTAAATGTAAACTATGATGGATTAAGGTGCAAAAATTGTAAGGAAGAACACATTATTTTGGGTGGATGATTTATTTTGAGAGACCCTGCCCCACCTGGCCATAAGAACGGCAGTGCCTGAATAGTAATTAAAGCATAGATATGTTTTTTGCTTTTATGAAAATAAGAGGGCTGATTGACCACTCACCTCAAATTATGTGTAAGGTGATCATTAATTAAACTTTTGCTTTCTGTTCACACAAACAGGAAAACCATTGAAAATGTGTTTAATCATTTTGCATATGCCTAAGGCTAAAGCAAGCAATAAGAGATTGTTTTTGTTGTTTTTAATTAATGATTCGTTCCATGGATAGATGGATGGATGGATGGATGGATTCATTCGTTGATTGACAAACATGTAGTGTCAGTTCGAATTTAGTTTATCAAATTGGGGCCAATTGACAGCAAATCCGCGGGCCGCTTTTCGTTGCCAGTCCGCCCCTGCATGCAAGTAGGAAAGTAACGATACTTCGCGAGACAGTTAGGCTACATCTCGATGCAAATATGTGACGATTCAAATCAGTAACGTGAAACATGAATTGCCATACAAAGTTAAACGTTGGCTCGGTCGCTAGCGTAGGCTAACGCTAACTGTTTTATCTATATACTTCGTGGTGCATCTCTGTAATAGTTCCATGTGGTCATGATGGCCAGATTCAATTTCTTTCATTGTAATTGGTCTTTATCCTGTAGCTCAGTCTTTCTCAAACTGTGGTGGTCTGTGGACTCCCCACCGGTTGTCAACAGGTCTTACATCTCTTTTATAATAATAATAAAAATATAAATATGTCTAAGATAAACTGTCCCCTCCCGGTTGCAAGTACTATATTCAAATTCTAACAGCTAGAAACTCGCACACTTGCACTTTGAGGACGTTGACATTGTTACATAAAGTCATACCTTTTTAATATAGCTTATTCATGTTTTGTTATATTTTTCAAATCCTTCTTGTTTGGATATTTTTACCCTGGAGTTTGATACACTATTGATACAGCCAGTTAATTTAATATTTACATTATAATATACCGGCTTCTGCTGATTGTGCCATTGCCTGATTATTGTGGTTTTCCCTGGTTTGCTTTCTGTTACAAGTGAAGTAAAATGGGTGAGGGCTGATTCCCACTGACTGTCATAATTTCTTCTCTCAAGCTCTCCAAAATATTGTGTGTATAATGTGTATTTAAAAATGTAATGACTATATGTTTCTAATTGTAGCCAGGGTCTTGTGGTCCACGGACATTATCAGAATTTCTTTATTGGTCCATTGGGTAAAATCTTGAGAACCCTTGCTGTGGGGTATTCTAATGATTTCATTGGGATAATACAGTAATCAATCTAAATCAATCAGAAGTAAAACTGAATAGTATGAAACCTCCTATGTATACAGATTGGTGGCCCCTTATATCACCATTGTTGCAAAGTCACCTGAATGTATTTCTTTATTTTCTGGGCTGTATGAACATAATTTTTCAGTTGGACCCTCCATCCCCTGAACCAGCCAGCTTGGACCTGCATGCTGAAAACGTCAGTATCAACTCCAACGGACCCAAAAAGGACTCTCTTTTTGATGATGAAACAGAAGACCTGTTTGCAGGTAGCCCGACAGTTTGCGTGCACACACACACACACTCACACAGACATCTTTGAAAACACCGTAGCAGACTATTCTAGCAGGTAACGGGTGCTAACCTCTGTTTTCCAGAAGCCACAGAGGAGGTGTCCCTGGAGAGTCCGGAGAGAGAGCCCATCCTGTCTGACGGGCCGTCCCCCGCCATCACGCCTGTCACGCCGACCGCCATGATCACGCCTCGCATTAACCTCACCCACGATGACCTGTTCACACACACCTCCTTCCACGAGGTAACGTCCAAGTGCACAGACAAACACATATTGAAATGTATTGAGTATAATACACTTCCTAATAAAGGTCATGTGCTGTACGGGTACTGCATTTTGTTTATCCTTCATGGACTAGGTTGAAGAAGAGGAGGAGGAGGAGGGCTGGGACTCCTTTGACATGCACATTTCTGTGTCAGATCCAGAGAAAGTTGGTGAGCCACTATGAAAAATGTGTTTGTCGATTTAGATATTGTAACTTAGTATATAAGTGCATTCTTTCTTTTTTTACACATCATTTCTGATTTCAGGGGATGGAATGAATGCATACATGGCTTACAAAGTGACAACAAAGGTGAGTGGAAAGCCAAACATGCAGTGTTTATTCTTTGATGTCACATTTAACTCCAGGGGCAGTGGAACTGTGTGTTGCCTTGAAGCGTTAGGGCAGATAAAGAAGCAAAGGCCTCCGGAAGTCGTAGTTACAGCAATAACTATAGACAAAGTTGATGGGTTACTTGTCATACATTTAAAAAATAAGGTTGAAGAATAAATAAAAAATCTTTTTAAGAATCCAATAAAAGCTGCCCAACGCTTGTCTTCTCTTTCACTCTCACTTTAACATTTCTGTCACTCAGAGTTCCATGTCTATCTTCAACAAGAATGAGTTTTCAGTCCGGAGGAGGTTCAGTGACTTCCTTGGCCTTCACAGCAAACTGGCCTCCAAGTACCTGCACATAGGTTACATTGTCCCTCCTGCTCCAGAGAAAAGCATTGTCGGTGAGCTCAAACAAGCTTTTGCCATGTGTTGTATATTAAGATCAATTATATGTCATTTTAATTTTATGAATATTAATAAACTATTATGTAGAAAAGCATCATTGGTAGGGAAAGAAAAGGGTTTATTATGTCTGTTCATTTAAATCTGCAGGAATGACCAAGGTGAAAGTGGGGAAAGAGGATCAGTCTTCTAATGAATTTGTTGAGAAGAGAAGATATGCCCTGGAAAGGTATGGCATGTAGATATTACACATCTAGAAAAGAAACATTTTCCTATTGGCTTGTGTTAAACAAAACTTCTGAAAAGCAAGTGTATACTTACTGCTGTCAGCCCCCTTCTGTTTCAATGTATCATGGGTGTATTGTACAGTTAATCTGTTGTACAGTTTGCTTTCAGTATCAATTAGCACCACACAGTCCAGACACACACACACCTGTCTGCAGCAAGTCTCCAAGCTAGTTAGTCAACGATGTTGTCAAATGGGAATGGTCTAGTTGTCTAACATAACCTTGAACATGGAGACCCCCAGTCAGTGTAAAGAGCAGCCCTGTTCTGCTCTGCCCTGGCCTAAAGGTTAACAAGCAGCGACATTAGGAAAGTCGTTATCACATGACTCTCCCTATGCCTCTGAGCTGTCGACGTGTACACGCTACGTTCTGCACACACACATACAGACAAACGATGTGCCGCGCACACACACACAGTCCCAGTGTTTTTTCTGTTCTGTTCTTATATTGATACAAACCCACATCCTGCACTGACACAAAGACATACCCACACAAATACACACACACAAAGACATACCCACACATATACACACACCTTTTTCCTTTTCTTTTCCAGTATAAACAGAACACATTTATGTCCAGTCTCTCTAACACACATACAAACACACACGCATGAAGGAGCGGTCTCAAACTGTAAGATGTGTGAGTGCAGTGTGCACATACACTGTGGACAGTGCCTTGTCTCAGCTCCCCAGGCGGCGGGCAGGTTTTGCCTCTCCTGATGGAGGGGATAGAGACACCACCTAGGGGAGGTGGAGCTGACATTCTCTGCCCTTTTATCAGCCCGACGATTGACAGGAAGGTCAAAGCGTCTCGAGGGACCCGCCTCGTCAGCCCAAGAACTGGACCCTGATGGGCCTCGACTTATTCCGTGTCACACTGTTGTGGAGCCCCCGCTTCTCAATTCCCAATTTTCTCCTTGGAATTCTGTTTTTCCCAAGAGGTTTTCGGGGAGCAATTTGCATTTTATAATGTGTTTCTATTTCACTGTATGTCACCAAAGCAGGGCCTATGTAGTTGGTGTAACGGTTTTGTTTGTGCAGGTACCTGATGAGGACGGTGAAACACCCAGTTTTGCTGAAGGATCCTGATGTCATGCAGTTCCTGGAGAGCACTGAGGTAAACCCATATGTCTTTCCATGTATTGGAGACATCCTACAGTCTTACACACGCTCTTAAGCATTCGAGCAAAGAAAGGTTCTACTGGCAATTCCTCAATCGGGAAAAGGAACTCCATCCAAAGAAAATCAACTTAAAACATTGAAAAAGTAATTTTCTGTAAAAACAATTCTTGCAATTTTGTGTTGCATTTGCCTAAAACCCAATTTGAACATTGCATGAGCAGAGACCAAGACAAGGAGCAAAGGCCAAGAAGCCATTGATTCCAGGGTGCCACAAAATATGTCACATTTGTTACAAAAATAGTTTTCCAATGCAACTGTAAAATTCACTGCACATACCAACGCAAATCTAGCAGATCAGAGACAAAAATATTTCTAGAACATAATATGATTTTTTTTTTGTAACTTTCCTATTTAACAACTTTAAACAAGACACATTGTGCTGACAGATAAGCACTTGAGTGATGGGGATACAGTATACACATTAGTTGACCCCCCCTCCCCCATCCCCCCAGTATTGCATGCTGCTTAATTAGGTTCCAACAAATTGGGGGCTGGTGCCATCAGCTGAGTGCTAGTGGTTCCAGAAATGTGAGTCTGGGGCCCTCTAAGCCATTTGTGAATCACATCCCTAGGCTTACATGGTTGAAAACTGTGGGTCTCATTTGTGTGCGGTGTTTTCCAGCTTTTTCATTGCCCCGTTTGGGACGGGCTTTAATAATTGGTGTGCTCTCGTCGGCTCCCCCTAAATGATTTAGGGTTACACCAAGAACAAGTGTGCCATTGGTGAAGGGGACAAAAATTGGCCCATGTCAAGGCTAACAGATCTATTTGCTCCTGTTGAGCAAGCTTCCTTATCCGACTTAATGGAATGCAACTATAGAGCAGAAGGGATAAATGCCTGGGAACAATGGAAAGCCTTTTTCTGCCCCTCTGCTCCTTCTCGCCACATCGTCCCTTGGAGAGTTTTCCCTTACTTATTAAAGGAGATTCTGTAGCATTGAAATGTATGGGAGGTGGAGAAAAACTCCGGCCGGGGCGCTCCCCCAGCCCCACGTAGCCTCTGTCCTTCCCCAGGGGGATGGCTAGGCATGGGGAGCGCTCCCCCAGCCCCACGTAGCCTCTCTCCTTCCCCAGGGGGATGGCTAGGCATGGGGAGCGCTCCCCCAGCCCCACGTAGCCTCTGTCCTTCCCCAGGGGGATGGCTAGGCATGGGGAGTGCTGGCCGCTGGCTTCACACCGGCCCTGCTAACCAGTTTGTTTGCCCTTATTTGTCATTGTGTGGCCAGCTGCCGCGAGCGGTTAGCACCCAGGCACTGAGCGGAGCCGGGATATTGAGGATGGTGAACAAGGCGGCCGACGCTGTCAACAAGATGACCATCAAGATGAATGAATCGGATGCGGTGAGAAGAGGGAGGGGTGGGCTGTGTGGGTACCACCACGAATAAGGGGGGAGGATTATTCAGGGACAGAGCAGGAGAGTGGAGATAGTGAGTGTTGGGAAAATTAAGAAGGATAGACTTTGTTAATGTTATACTTCAATGCTCCATTTGATCATTTCACCTCCTTGCACAATTATTGTGTTCCATTAATTAACCTTGAGGGAAGACAAATGTTTGATGAAGATAATATTTTCTTTTATAAATTAATTACAATTTTGTGTGTGTGTGTGTGTGTGTGTGTGTGTGTGTGTGTGTGTGTGTGTGTGTGTGTGTGTGTGTGTGTGTGTGTGTGTGTGTGTGTGTGTGTGTGTGTGTGTGTGTGTGTGTGTGTGTGTGTGTGTGTGTGTGTGTGTGTGCGCACACCAGTGGTTTGAAGAGAAGCAGCAGCAGTTTGAAAACCTGGATCTTCAGCTGAGGAAGTTACATGCCAGTGTAGAGTCCCTGGTCTGCCACAGGAAAGGTGTGTTTCTGACCCTCTACTCTTTTCTGCACTAGCATTTTTCTGTTCTTCACCTTTCGTTCCCTGTTCTCCACATTATTTTCATCCCACTCTTTTACTCCCACGTCTCCTCTCCCCTCCTTTCATCACCAGAGTTGTCGGTGAACACAGCGTCCTTCGCTAAGTCGGCGGCCATGCTTGGGAACTCTGAGGACCACACGGCGTTGTCCCGGGCGCTGTCGCAGCTAGCCGAGGTGGAGGAGAAGATCGACCAGCTGCATCAGGACCAGGCCCACGCTGACTTCTACCTCTTCTCTGAGCTGCTGGGCGACTACGTACGCCTCATCACCGCTGTCAAGGTACGCTCAGCCACAGTCACATCCATGTAGAGTTGATGTAGGTAGTAAGTATAGCAGTCCTAGAAATAGAAGAAATAGCCATGTTTAGTTAGACAAAATGCAACTATAAAGTGGGGTATTGAAGTGGAATAGATACAATTTGATATTGTAAACTTAGTTAAGAACAAATCAAAACGTAAGACATGGGTAGAAAAGAAAAATGAGTAAACCATGAGCTCAAAACAGTAAATGTAAATGAATAAAAAACGTTACGTCCAATAGGATCCCTTAAAGCAAAGCAAAAAGAGTAGAGGAAAGTTAACTGGACGGGAATGAAACCATTCGTATGGAGAGAGATGTTCTAAAACAGTGCCTGTGTTGGCTTTGCCCTGTGTGCTGCTGGAACACTCACTACATCAGTTCAGCTATGGATGACGGACACAGCAGTGGTCTCTAGTTAGGCTGTACCACTGGGTTGTGTAACAGATTTGAATTGAGAAGATATTGTGAGCTTTGCTGTGCTTAGCAAAGTACATTTGTACTGAATGTGTGCTCTTTCCTTGTGTACTCAGGTTAGGTGTGTTCAGAGTATCTTGTGTTTCCTGTTCTAGGGTGTGCACTACAGCCTGTTCTGTTTAGCGTGTCCTCAGGGTATGCTTCACGCTCCCCTGATGTGGCCCGTAGCAGAGCACACTATTCGGTTGAGTGTTTTACAGAAATGGCAAGAAATGGTATATTAAATGGCACATCCAGGAGTTTTTGGTTGCCGTGTGAGAACTATCTAGTGTGGCATGTAGAAAGTATGTCATGTGTGCGTTCTCATAGCCTCCTTAAGTGTTTGACCGTTTTAGAAACAGGATGCACTGTTAGAAAAAGTTCTGAGGTTTATACATGGATTGTTTGTTTTTACTCCCATGTGGCCACCGTATGACTTGTAGTCTGAGCATGCAGGAGTGTGAACGACCGTCTGTCCTGTACTTTGTTCAGGGGGTGTTTGACCACCGCATAAAGACGTGGCAGAAGTGGCAGGACAGCCAGCTTCTGCTGCAGAAGAAGCGTGAAGCCGAGACAAAGCTCCAGGGCAACAACAAGCCTGAGAAGCTGCAGCAGGCCAAGGAGGAGATCAAAGAGGTAGGCTACCCCTTTTCACATCTAACGGTATAGGGAAGGATAACGCATGTGTCACTGAGCTGAAAGGAATCCAAAACAATATGCAGATCAGGGGTGTGCCAGACTGGTGTTGAAATTGAATGACCACTCATTTAGAGCCATAGGGACTTTATGTTAACGCCGGACTCTAAGGCTCTCCTTACCATGTCCCTCAGCAGCCGTATTTCCAGAGCCACAGCACCTTATACCACTGTCACAACTACTTTGCACAGCAGAACAACTTGAAGAAATACCAATACAGAGGTGACAAGGGAAATAGAAATTTGCAAATAGTTTGAAGTTTAAAAAACATGCTTTTTACGTTTTTGTTAGGGATTTGCTCCATTTAAAGCATGACTCCACGAGTAGACTAGGCTCGCTAGCGTCAGCGGACAGCTAGTGGAAAGGATTGCACTAATCTGAAGAGCTCCATATGTATTACCATCGCCACATGATGGGGTTGTTTCCTATTGATGAAGGGCCATAAGGCATAGCATTTGAGTGGGTATAGATATATACCAGAAACACTTAACACTTAGAGCTTTCACTAATGTTTAATTCTTGATCTGTTTAGAACATGTGTAGGAATGTGTTTTTATTTTATGTAAATATAATTTTGGTTAATTAAGTTGACTCATTATGTTTTATGCGCCACTAATGAAAGCAGTGTTTTGTTTTCTGTAAAAGTCAAGATTAATGATGGGTTATGATATAATATGATAGGACATTGTTGAAGAATATAGAATATCATAAACAAACTCATTTCACTGTATATTAGCCCTAGATCCTTTGACTTCAATAGGAAAGACTAGAATGAACTAAAGCTGAATGAAGTGAGCAAGCTAAGAGAAGAAAGGGTTGAAGCGATGAGAATGGAATTGAGTGAAATAGTGCTTTATTAGTCCATCTGTTAGAGCTGTCACAGAAGAGATTCATCTTCTCTGCTTTCTGTGAAGATACACCTTTCATAGAGACAAACCACAACAGCCGACAGCAAAGGAGTGGGGGCTGGTAAAACTGTCAAAAGCAGGCAGGGGAGATGTGATGCAGTAGAGTTGCATTTTTGAAAAGACACAATTTTGAGGAGTTGTCAAAGATGGGGTATGAGTTTGCTCTGGGTCTTGACAACATTCACAAAAAACCCAGAGCTTGATTTTTCTATATCCAAGGAGGGTTTCAAAGCTCTCTTGAGATTTAACAACAGGAGTTTAGAACAAGTTTGTTGTTCCTTAGATTTTTTTTCTAAATTGATAAAGGTTTTTTCTTAGAACTATTCTGAGTAAAGAAGAAGGCATATGACTTGGTGTTCTAACTCCCCAGGCTTTGTATTACACTAGTATCAAATCACTGAGCCACACTGCCCTCTGAAGATAGTAAGAAGTAATTACATTTTCATAAAAATGAGGAATAATAAATGTATCTGGATGCAAAAACAAATTATGACACCAATTGTTTTATTCTTACAAATAAAATAAGGTGTCATTATTTTGGTTCCATGATTATCTATACCCACTTATGCTTTTTAGGTTTTTTCGTAGCAGGATATTTAATAAATGCTTTTATTTTTTACTTCATAATGGTTGGTCATCCTGCGATGGTCACCTAACTGCATGAATCTATTGATATTGCTTGTGTAAATGAATGCCCTTTTCACTGTATGGCATTGCGCACCAGTCTGTAAACCTGTGCTTGTTCTGTTATTTCTTTGGTTCTGCCTTTTTGAGACAATGCATAGAGGCTTTCACTGAACACTCCGGCAGCTCCGCAGGCTCTACTGAAATATATAGGATCAATTACAACTGGTTATTACAACTATTATTGTTTGAGCTGAAAAGCATGTCAAGCCTCTTTTCATTTCTGCATTTTCCCTGCCATGCCTTCCCACCAGGAGATTGAGGAGGTAGGAGCAGAGCGTGGCTGTATTCTGTCGGTCCGTCATCTACTCTCTGTTGCCCCATCATACACCCTTTAACATATCATTTGATCATTGCCGCGCTCACCCTGCCAGAGGTCATATGGACGCACGTGTTTTGTTCCTGCAGTGAATTTGTTTGGTTTTCTGCTCATGTAAATCAAATGATAATGAGGTTCCTGATCTTTTCACTATAGAGTAAAATATAAGATAGTAAGTCCAGTTTGGACATTCATGGCAAACCTCTATAGTTATGCAGACAACTCCATGTGACACAATCGTTTTAATTGATGCAAACACAAGATGATTTGTTCTAGTTCTCTACAGCTTCTTTGATCACCCAGATTATAATGAAATGCAGTGAACTGATCACCAGACCACCCAACACCATCCACTCTCCATTAGGAATTTCACGCTGTCTAATAAAATACACAGCATTACTATTCATTTACAGCATTAATATTCATTTGTGTCCAATGTAGTGTAGTCCCATTACAAGATAAATGTTTTTAATTCAACTAAAGGTTACACATGACATGGTGGTAGGTTACTGTATATGACCAGCAGACACAGCCCTCCATGGATAGTGCTTCTGGGTATATGAGTTTCTTTGGTGTCGTTCTCAGCTGGAGGGGAAGGTGCAGCAGGGAGAGAGAGACTTTGAACAGGTCTCCAAAACCATTCGCAAGGAAATCAGCAGATTTGAGGTCAGTTGAACTTGTTTTTCAAAGATTAGCTCTGAGTTGAGTATGCTCTATCTTTAGTCTTACTTGTTTTTGTTTTTTCTTGTAGAAAGACCGTGTGAAGGACTTTAAAATGGTCATTATTGAATACTTGGAATCCCTTGTGCAAACACAACAACAGGTATAGCTTTCCTTGGTTTCTCTCTTACATCATTTGATCAATGTTATGAGGAAGAACTAGAATCAAATTAAATATATTTTTGTTTAGAATAGGATATTGATCCAAACCGTTCAGTCCACATTTTCATGTAGTTATTCTCTACACCAATCCTCACCGCCTCTTTGTTACTTTCACAGCTAATCAAATACTGGGAGGCATTCTTACCAGAGGCCAAAGCGATAGCGTAGAACTCCCACAGTCCAGCTCTCAGCCACTTCCTGCTGACTTTCCTTAATGCAGCTTACCAGATTGGCACACATCTATTTTCTGTTTACTTATAAATCAGTGCACTTCAGAAGAATGCACAGAGAGAAACGTGATTAACTTTCAGCAATTATGAAAACCACTGTCAAATGACATAGAAGTGCACCGCCCTCTGAACTCTGATCTTTGACCCTGTGATGTCACCAGAAGGTAATGCCTGCCTGACCCTTAGCTTCTGTGTAGCGTGCATTTTGTTTCCTGTACATTAAGTTGCTCTTGAAAACCTGAATACCAACATGGCATTGCTTTCTTCATGTGATCAATAGGGATGAAAGTAAACATGTTTTCTTCAGTTTTGAGCTAATACAATGGAAGAAGGCAACATGCCACTTAACTTCACAACTCAAGGATTTAGATTTTAAGAAGAAATTGCCAGATCACATAAGAATGCTTGTATTTCAGTGGGAGAAAATGTTTTGATTTTCATGAATCATGTATCATGATTTGTATCACTGTTGTTCAAATTATTACGTACAGTATCTATGAAGAAAGGTGCTCTTTGGATGCCTTTGACATTTCCTTCTTTAAGCATGGTCCTTGACTCTAAAAGTGAAAGTTCAGATACAACTTTACCTTCCACTTGAGAGATCAGCCTGCGGAATGGGATTATGACCCTGTGGTTATTATGGGGTGTTTCTCCCTGATTGATCCAACACTGCTGCTCTGTCTTAACACCACTATGATTCGTGTGCTCTGTTTTTTTTGTTGCAATATTGAGTTGATCATTTTTAATGTTTCATGTTAAAAGCCTTTGTCTTAATAGCTTTTTTAACTGTTTGAATCTTTCTTTTGACTTGACATTCCTCTGCCGCAACATTTGAATTCTGAACTTCTAATAAAGGAATGTATCTCATCTTTGGGTGTGACATTTGTTGGGCATTCCGACTCAATCTTGCTGACTAGTTATGTCTCATTTTACAACAATGTCATACGGGTACTCAAATGGAATTGAAAATGAGCATACAGTTAATTTACTGTTGGTGTCCCTTTAGTGATAGAGTGCATGGTTTCTACTATTCATTCGTTCAAGAAGTGTGAGATGTTACCCTACTGTATGACCTCTTTCCTTTCATTCTTTTATAAGTAAGTACAGTGTATCATGAGAATGTTTTATTGCCATACAAAGCTATTATATGTAGCTGATAGGCTGATTCATCTCTGATATTTCGTTATATTCTTCAACGAGAGAGAGAGCGAGAGAGAGAGAGAGAGAGAGAGGGGTTGTCATATTCCCAGCCTGATTCCACATCTTCCAAATCCAACCATTGTGGCTGCAACAACCCAGACCCCGAGTTTGAGGCCCTGTCAGAATCTTCCATTCTGCTTATACTTAAGGCCAGCTATATCCACACACACACACACACACACACACACTGCTGTCAGGAAACCCCTCACACAGGACTTTGCATTGCGCCCTCACAGTATTGACTAACTATCATATTTAAACATGGCTTTAGGTACGGCCTGACTGAAGAAGGAAATTTCTTCTCTGAGTTATTATCAATAGGGGACTACTGATAGCGCCCGTGTGGCCTGAGAGGAACAGTCGTGTCATGGCTGACACCAGCTGGGTACAGGGTTGACGGCACTTGGTGCTCTAAATCACAGGTGTTTCCACTAAAAGGCGTTTGACTGTGTCTTCATGGTAGCAGGAGACCATGCAGAGAACAGGAAGAGGCTGGCGCATCGTGGAAAAGCAGAGCAGTTATTGCTATTGTTTGATTGAGGACCTTTGGTGACATTTGCATATATTATTGATTTGACATTTTTGTTATCAAGCAATGTAGTTGTGGGTACATGTACGCTTACTTAAATCATGAGCATTTATTTTCCTCCTATAGGGTAAACCCAAGATATCTTAAGTAATAAATTGTCCACGGGCTGAACCGACTTGTAGCCTTATACTCCCATCCACTGGAGGTTTAGAATAATGTAGGCACATTTATTATAGCTCATCAATTACACAAAAACACACAGAGCAGCTCTATCTTTACCTGGGCCAGTTTAACATCCCCGCTGTCGTGAGACACACACACACACACACACACACACACACACACACACACAGACTCCCACACGGTCTACAAGGTGTGACGAACGGAATGAACAAAAAGCCCTCGCGTACAGATAACAATGTTGTTGGGGCTAGCCTTTATTTATCATATCTCTAATAGCAGCCGTTGTGCTGTGCTGTGGTCAGAATACGTTGACCTTCTGTGATCAAGTACAGCCCCTCCAACCTCTGATAAGGCCTCCAATATAATAGAGAGCTCGGAGAGGAGTGTACTGTAATTATTTCACTACTGTCAGGACAAGGGACCCTGGACCTTGTGGCGATTCAAATCTGAGTTTCTGGGTGCACGGTGGGAAACTAACCATGGCGGTCCGTCGCCACCAGACAAATTTAAGGCCAGTAACGACAACTCAGCTGAAATTGGACCAGTTAGTCATGCACGCTGCTACCAGCAAAGCTAGCACACTCGCAATCAGGCACTACAGTCTCTCTCGCCTAAAACATAATTTGCTATTAAATGTTGGGAGTCATTAAAGTTAAACTTCCTCTAAGTCTTCCAACCTTGTCTTGTTCGTTGTAGCACAGACATTTCTGGCTATTGTGTGAATTTAGTCATTCAGAAGGCAAACCCATTAGTACAGGATGTTGGTTTAATTTGATTGTTTGATTTGTTTGAACTGTTTGAACAGTTTGAGACTGTTGTTTGATTTTTGTCTTTGTTATAAATTGTGTCCAACTATATTCTGCTTGTATGTTTCATTGTATGCATCAGAAAACATAAGTTCAAAAACATTCACAGTGTATGCACAAGCGGTTTGTCAACTTGTTCTTGAATAGTGTATGCAAAATATGTTACTGAAGAAGTTTTTCATTGTTGCAAATAGTTCCGCAGCAAAAACTATCTCCTAAATATTGCTTGGTTGACCTTCAAAATATCATCGTACATTATCGAAGTTAAGGTCCTCTGCCACAGCAATAATTGCAAAATGGTGTCAACTTTGACTTTTATTGCAAAGCAAAGAATTTATTGCCTGTACCCTCCCAGTCGGCTCCGTGATAGATTGCACGATAGAAAGGTTTCCTGATTTCGCAAATTTCTATAAAATCTGTCCGGAGTTCATGTACGGTGAGATAAGACGCAATGCAGTTCAGTGGCCAATAGTAGGAGTCCATTTCTCTGTTATCTGGTGATAGAGGAGCCTTTCGGCTCTGGGCGGCTCTTCCTCTGCCCCCTCATTCTGGGCCTCCAAGAGGGATGACTCTCTTACCTCTCTGTGTGTGTGTGTGTGTGTGTGTGCGTGTGCCTGCATGCGTGTGTGCTTGCGAGAGACAATGTGTGTGTTTGTTAGAACTTTAAATCCCTCGCTTGCCAATGTGTACTTTCCAGGTTTGTGGTCACAGGAATCTGAGGAGATGGGAGCTGATAACCTGACACAAAGATCCAACATGCACACATACATACTCTGTCTCTACCGTCCCCTCTGATCTGCCTAAACGCACACCATGATATTATCCATTCAGGTGACTGCTAAACTCCAATTCATCTGCACTTCCAAATGAGTGGGTCAGAGGAGTCAACTACAGGAGCATGAATGGAAGCTTGGCCCCTGGAGTCTAACCACCAACAGAGGACCTGGAAGGTAGCAGGGTCTCTGTATTTAGCTGTAGATGAGCCAGGGGTTGGCTGAAGGTAGCAGGGTCTCAGTATTTAGCTGTAGATGAGCCAGGGGTTGGCTGAAGGTAGCAGGGTCTCTGTATTTAGCGGTAGATGAGGGCAATGAATATTAACATCAAATATCAATACTTGTCATTTGCCTTTCCTCTGCGTATTGTCTATATAACTTGATACTTGAAAGAACATTGTGCTTCCAAAACATTTCATCTGATTTTCAAATTGCCCCTCAAGCGCTTCCCACAGAATTGCCAACGAGGCCATTCATGAGAGCACTAGATCTTGTTTAAAGCACTTCCCCGTGCTTGTTTTTTTCAACATTCCTTAAAACAACATTGATTGTTTCCCAGAATGACTTCCTGTCTGGGCCGTAATGATTATGCAGATGCCACAACCTTTCCATTTGACGGCTGGCTCCCCACGGGAACCAATGACACTGTTACTGACAGCACATGTCCCCTCCTTCTGCTTAGCCTGGCCTTTTACTGCCGTGCTGTTTGGTTACATCTACCTCACTCTCTCCGTGAAGTCCTGTGAGCCATTTATGCAAATGAATGTATAGGTTCCCAGAATTCATCACTACCTTCAGTACTTTGGTGCTACTGTAGCAGAACGGGGGGGGGTTTTGCTTCTTCGAAAATCAAATGTTTGTGAAGTCACACCTCATGGTTTATGAAGGTATTATAGTAGGGGGATTTTTTCACACCAATCACAATGGCCATGTAGGGAATCTCGGCTTCTTTGTCCTTTTAAAGAAATCGTCGTTGCTATGTTCAGTATGATGACCAGATGGCTGGCATATCGACAGCACCACCCACTTTCCCAGTATTTCCACTTTTCGCCCTCTCCCTCTTCTTTGAACAGTTTTTCCTTTCATAAAGAGTTTTTTTCCACCCTTTGCCACCTGATTTTATTTGACAGGAAATATTCCTCCACTCCACAAATGTGCCACTGTAGATCTTGGCCTTGGCAGGAATATTGATCTGAAGCATTTGCATACATAAATCTATTGGCTACCTGACACTTGCCAATATTTGCCCAGGCTGAGAGAGCTGGTGCTGACTTCTGCACGCCACATTATCATTGGTGATGGGCCTTTGATGAAGTGTGACAGTATCACCCCCCCCCCCCCCTCCTCCTCCTCTTGCTCTCTCTCCTGCTCTCTCTATTGCTCTGTCTGTCTGCCTGGCTGTCTACCTGGCTGTCTGTCTGCCCGTGTCTCTCTTTCTGCAGAGGATGGGCCCGCTCTGCATGAGTGCCTTATTCTACATGGATACAGAGTGGGCTGTGGCCCTCATTGGCTAAAATACCAGATCTGTTCTTTCTAACCCCTCTCAACAATACATATAAATAACATAAATAATAAAAGTATTGCTCTTATTATTGTCAATATTATCATTAAAAGCCATTACAATAATAAATAGTATTTGACAAATGTTTTTATACTATTAGTTAGTTAGTTACATTGATAGTTTAATTAATACACTAATACACTGTGTAATATACTGTGTACATGTGTCCTTGTGTTACCTGATGTGTGACACAATATTAAATCAAATGCTCCCTCAGCCTCGAGGACTTTAATGACCACAGTGGGGAAAGTGGAAAACAAAAAAGATCATTATCCTCTCTCTGAGTGCTCCCGAACACTGTGTCTCCTGACGCCTGCTTTCTACGTTTCGCTTTGGGGAAAAGGTCAGAATTGCAAAGAGAATTAATTGAATAGTGAGCGCATGCAGCTGGCAGTGGATCACCAATGGTGTAGGTCTGAAGTCAGCACCAACTCTCTCGGCTACAGACAAATGTGGCAGAGAATAATAGATTTATGTATGCAAATGCTTCAGATCAATATTCTGCCAGGTAAGATCTACAGTGGTACATTTGTGGGTGGAGGCTATGTCAAATAAATCCAGGTGACAGGTGGAAAAACATGAAAAACTGTTCAAAGAGAGAGGCAAAAGTGGGCTTCTGGGAAGTGGGCAGTACCTTCATAAGCCATCTGGTCATCATACTGAACATAGCAACGACGATTTCTTAAAAGGACAAAGAAAACTGAATTCCCCTACATGGCCATTGTGACAGTAATGAAAATCCCCTACTATAATACCTTCATAAATATGAGTGTATTTCTAAACGACTGATTTTCGAAATAAAACTACATTCTGCTACAGTAGCCATAAATACTGAAGGTAGTGATGTTCTGAGACCTCCCTGCATTCATTTGCATAGAAGAAAATTGAGGTAGATATATGGCTGTAAACGAGCAATAAAAAAACCAAGGCCAAACAGAAAGGAAGAGAGGATGCTGTCAATAACAATGTATTAGTTCCGTGCGCAGGTGTAGTATAATCATTACAGCCTTCAGACAGGAAGTCATTCTGAAGTAATCAATGTTGTTTTTAGAAAAACCCTTGAAATTCTTTTTAAACAAGATCTAGTGCTCTCATGAATGGCCTCGTTAATTCTGTGGGAAAACGCTGAGCAATTTTGAAAGTTTTGGAAACACAATGTTCTTTCAAGTATCAAGTTATATAGACAATGCGCAGAAGGCAAATGACAAGTATTGACTATTTGATATTGTAATTCATTGCCTCATCTACACCGCTTAAATACAGAGACCCTGCTACCTTCAGCCAACCCCTAATGGCTCATCACACAGCTACTGGACCTATACACTTCAGCCTAACTAAATACAGGGCCCTGCCTTGCTCAAGGTGTTAGACTCAGAAATTAAGCCATTCATGCTTCACCCTTGGATTGGCTCTATACATTATAGGAAGTGCAGTGGGTTGCTGTCACCTGAATGGATAAGTTTATCAGAAGAGACGGTAAATGACAGAGTATGTATGTGTGCATGTTGGATCTTATGATGGGTTATCGCTCTATCTCCTCAGATTCCTATATCTAAACACAAATACACATTGGCAAGCGAAGTTTAAAGTTCTAACAAACACACATATTATGCTTTATGCGAAAATATATATATACACACACAGGAAGGCAGAAGTCATCCCTGCTTGGAGGCTTAGGATGAGGGCAGAGAAGAGCCGCCCTTCCTCTAATCACCAGATAACAGAGAAATGGACTCCTACTATTGGCCACTGGAGCTGCATTGCGTCTTATCTCACCGTACATAGAACTCCGGACCCAGAATTTTATAGAAATTTGCGAAATCAGGAAACCTTCTATCGTGCAATCTATCACGGAGCCGACTGGGAGGGGCACAGGCAATAAATGCTTTTGCTTTTGCAATAAAAGTCAAAGTTGACGCACCGATTTTGCAATTATTGCTGTGGCAGTGAGACATAACGTCGATATGCGATGATATTTGAAGGGAAGGTCAACCAATATTTAGGAGGGTGGATTTTTGCTCTTGTAATATTGCAACACAATGAAAACTTCTTCAGTAACACTATTTTGCATACATAATTCAAGAACCCGACAAGCCGCTGTGCATACACTGTAGTTTTAATTTATGATTTTCTGATGCATACAATGAAACATACAAGCAAAATTTATAGTTGGACACAATTTATAACAAGATTTAAAATCAAACAACAGTCTCAAACTGTTTAAACAATTTAAACAAATCAAACAATCAAATAAACCAACATCCTGTACTAATGGGTTTACTGACTTAGGACATGAAATTTAAATGAAATGAAAAAAATTATGTTTTAGGCGAAAATTTGTAGTGCCACAGTGAGTGCCGGGGTGTGCTAATACTGGCAACGCGTGCATGACCCAACTGGACAATTTCAACTGAGTTAATGCGTTACTGGCCTACATAAATTTGTGCAGTGGCAGCAGTGTTGCCCATGGTTGGATTTCCCACCGTCTAGAAACTCAGATTTGGATATACAAGTCAAGGATACTATTTTGACAGTAGTGAAATAATTACAGTACCTCCTCTCCGAGCTCTCTATATTGGAGGCCTTATCAGAGGTTGGAGAATAATACTTGTCACAGAAGGTCAACGTAACAGCACAGCACAACGGCTATATGAATATGATAAGTAAAACTAGCTAACAACATTGTTATCTGTACGCGGGGGCTTTGTTCATTCCGTTAAATCACACCTTGTAGACCGTGTGGGAGTCTGTGTGTGTGTGTGTGTGTGTGTATGTGTGTGTGTGTGTGTCTCACGATCAGCAACTGAATGTTAAAACAACTCAGGTATGTGTTTTTGTGTAATTAATGAGCTATAATAAATGTGCCTGCATTATTCTAAACCTCAATTAGACAAGAGGCCATAGACACAAGTCGGTTATGAACAATTTATTACTTAAGATTATCTTGGGTTTACCTATAAGGAGGAAGATAAGAATTAATATGCCCCAAACAAGCATTTTGCATCTTACAACTACATTGCTTGATAACATAAATCAATAATGCAAATGTCACCAAAGGTCCTCAATCAAACAATAGCAATAACTGCTCTGCTATACACGCCAATGCTCCTGTTCTGCCTTCCTGCTACCATGAACACAGTCAAACGCCTTTTAACACCTGTGATTTAGAGCACCAAGTGCACGTCAACCATGCCAACTGGTGTCAGCCATGACTGCGATATTCCTCTCCGGAGAACACGCGCTGTCAGTAGTCCCCTATTGATAATAACTCAGAGAGAAATTTCAGTATACCTGAAAACATGTTAAAATACAGTGATGTATGCTCTGTGAGCGCAATGCAATCCTGTGTGAGGTTTCCCTTTTGTTTGTGTGTGTGTGTGTGTGTGTGTGGATATAGCTGGCCTTAAGCAGAATGGGTAGGGCCTGCCTCGAGGGTCTAGTTGCAGCCAATGTGGATTTGGAAGATATTATCAGGCTGCTGAAATATATTATTATATATATATATATATATATATATAAATCTCCTCTCTCGTTGAAGTATAACGAAATATCAGAGATAATTCAGCTTATAATAGCTTTTGTATGTATAAAACATTCTCATACAGCAAACATAAAAGAATGAAAGGAAGAGGTATACAGTAGGTAACATCTCAGCTACTGAACGAATGAATAGTAGAAACCATGCACTCTATCACTAAACAGGGACACCAACAGTAAATTAACTGTATGCTCATTTCAATTCCATTTGGTACCATACATGACATTGTTATATGGAGACATAACTAGTCAGCAAGATTAATTCAGAATATAACAAATGTAGAAGTTCAAATTCAAATTATCAGAGTAAATGTCAAGTCAAAGAAAAGATTCAAGCAGTTAAAGAAAACTATTAAGACAAAGGCTTTCTTTGAAAAAATGATCAATGCAACAAAAAAACAGGCACACGAATATAGTGAGTGTTAAGACAGAGCAGCAGTGTTGGGCAATCAGGAGAAACTACCCCATAATAACCACAGAGTCTAATCCCATTCCGCAGGCCTATCCTGAGTGGAAAATAAAGTTATATCTGAAACTCACTTTTTAGAATAAGGATTATTACTTAAAGAAGAAGTATCAAAGGCATCAAAAGAGCACCTTTCTTCATAGATACTATGCGTAATAATTTGAACAACAGTGATACAAATCATGATACATGATTCATGAAATCAAACTACTACCTGTGATCACGGCAATTTCTTCTTAAAATCTAAATCCTTGAGTTCTTAATGAGATTAAACATGTTACCTTCTTCCATTGTAATTAGCAAAACTGAAATGTTTACTTTCATCCCTGTGATCCATGAAGAAAGCAATATATCATTGTATTCAGGTTTTCAAATGCTAGCTTAACTGCAGAAACAAAATGCACGCTACACAGAAGCAAGTCAGGCAGGCATTACCTCTGGGTGACATCTGGGAGTCAAAGATCACTTCTATAATCATTTGACAGTGAAGTTTTTCATAATTGCTGAAAGTTAATCACGTTTCTCTCTGTGCACATTCTTCTGAAGTGCTGTATTTATAAGTAAACAGAAAATATTAGCTACATTAGAAAGTCAGCAGAAATGGCAGGGACTGTGGGAGTTATACGTATCGCTGGCCTGCAATAAGAATGCCTCTGTGTTTGATTAGCTGTGAAAGTAACAAAGAGACGGTGAAAATTGGTGTAAACTACATGAGACTGAACGATTTGAATCAATATCCTATTCTAAACAAAAATATATTTAATTTGATTCTAGTTCTTCCGCAACATTGATCAAATGATGTAAGAAACCAAGGAAATATACCTGTTGTTGTGTTTCTCTAGGGAATTTCCAAGTATTCAATAATGACAAAAGTCCTTCCTGCAAGAAAAACAAAAACAAGTAAAGACTAAAGATAAGAACTTTTCAACTCAAATTAATCTTGAAAAGTTCAACTGACCTCAAATCAACTGATTTCCTTGCGTGTTTTGAGACCTGATGAGACTCCCTGCCTGCCCTCAACAAAAAAAGCTCATATACCCAGAAGCACTATCCATGGAGAATACTGTACTGAGTCTACAGTAACCTACCACCACGCTGTCATGTGTAACCTTTAGTTGGGTAAAACATTTATCTTGTAATAGGCCTACTACATTGGACACAAACATAAATGAATGTAATGCTGTATTTTATTAGACAGCGTAGATTCCTAATGGAAAGTGGATGGTGTTGGGTGGTCTGGTGATCAGTTCACTGCATTCCTAATCTGGATGATCAAAATTGTAGAGAACTAGAGCAAATCATCTTGTGTTTTAAATAAAGCTTGTTGTATCTGCATAGCCTATGGGGATTTGCCATGAAATGTATCTTATATTTTATACTATAGTGAAAAGATCAGGAACCTCATTATCATTTGATTTACATGAGCAAAAAACAAACAAAATACCAGAATATATTACAAGGTGGCAACGGCATGGTAAATGATACCAAAGAAATTTGTATGATGGGGCTAACAAATGACGGGCCTAAACAGAATGCTGCAGCCTCCTCAATCTCACAATTAAAAGAACATATCTGAAAATGCAGAAATGAAAACTTGACATTTTCCTTCAAACAATAATAGACCTTAATGTAGTTGTAATTGATCCTATATAATTTCAGTAAGAATTATAAGAACTGAGTGTTCAGTGAAAGCTGTCTCAAGGCAGAACCAAAGAAATAACAGAACAAGCGCAGATTTGTGTACTGTCTACAAAAATGAGGCATTCATTTACACAAGCAATATCAATAGATTCATGCAATTAGAATTTGACCCATACTAAGTGTCCAATATTATGAAATAAAAAATAAAACATTTATTAAATATCCTACTCTGAAAACAAAAACATAGATGGGTATAGATAATCATGGAACAAAATAATGACACCTTATTTATTTGTAGAAATAAAACAATTGAATAATCATAATTTTCATTTTTATGAAAATGTAATTACTTACCAGAAGGCAGTGTGGCTCCAGTATTTGATACAGTATATGCAAAGCCTGGGAGACCAAGAACACCAAGTCATATGCCTTCTTCTTTACTCAGAATAGTTCTAGAAAAAACCTTTATCAATTTAGAAAAAAATGCAGAACAACAAACTTGTTCTCGCTCTGACCAAACTTGAAACCCTCCTTGGATATAAAGAAAATTGCTCTGGGTTTTTTAGTAGTGTTGTCAGACCCATCAAACAACTCATACCCCATGCTGGCAACTCATAAAATTGTGTCTTTTAAAATGCAATACTTGCATCACATCTCCCCTGCCTACTTTGGCATTTTTGCCATTTACACTCAGCATGGTTTGCTCTCTGAAAGGTGTATCTTCACAGAAAGCAGAGGAAGATGAATCTCTTCTGTGAGCAACTCTAACAGATGGATAATAAAGCACTATAATTCCATTCTCCTTCACCTTCAACCCTTTCTTCTCTTAACACTCATTCAGCTTTAGTTCATTCTGAATGTATTGAAGTCAAGAGGATCTAGGGCAATATACAGAGTGAGTTTGTTTATGATATTTCTATTCTTCAGCAATGTCTATCATATTATATCATAACCCATCATTAATCTTGACTTTACAGAAAACAAAACACCATTAGTGAAACATAAAACATAATGAATCAACTTAATTAACAAATTATATTTACATAAAATAAAAACACATTCCTACACATATTCAAACAGGTTAAACATTAGTGAAAACTCTAAATGTTAAATTATTGCAGTATATATGCCCACTCAAATGCTATGCCTTATGGCTACTAAATCAATAGAAACAACCCCATCATGTGGCGTAATTATATGGGCTCTTCAGACAATTCACTTGTAATCGCTGGCAGCTTCTAGGTGGAGTCATTACTTAAATAGACAAATCCCTAACAAA
>JAPMUY010001741.1:0-19341 GCA_026901105.3 Galaxias olidus
TGGTATGTTTCCACTTGTATGATTAGATTACCACTATTTATTCATATTAAATTATTTGTCATTTAGCAGACGCTTCTACCCAAAGCGACTTGCAACGAGATTACAGGGACAGTCCACATGGAGCAATACCAGGGGTATTTCACAAAGCTTGATACCTCACTAAAATTGACTTCTACACTAAGTGAAACCTGGAACTCCTTCAAACATGGAACATAGACTAATGTTTACTCAGTTAAAAGGCTTCATGTGTTCAGGATATTTACAGGACTGAGGTTGCAACCCTAGAGATTAAACAGAATGTACAGCATGAAATAGCTAACAGAATCAATAGAAAAAAATTCATTTACTACTCAGACCATAACTGAACAATAACTTCAAATGAAACGTTTGATAATTAGGAACACCTAAAAACTGCTTTTTCAAAAAACTTATGGTACTTTAAAAAGTTACATTTATATAGGCTACACATTTCTCTGTCATTTCTCAAACGATGTTACACCCGTGGTAAATTCGTCATTCATTGCAATTCTGGGGCAGATTCAGTTAAAAGTCTACTTTGATGCATCCTTCGCTGGAGGATGCATAGAAGGTTACATGTGGCGTTATTTCGCCTTTCTGCCTTTTATTAAACAAAGTTGTTATCTTTGTCGTAAGCAGCACACATACAGAGAAGAAAGAACGCAAAACATTCGATTATCCTCCATTGCGATTATGTTTTTACTCCGTAGCGTTGACTATGAAGACACGATACAGTGTTTCCTCTAGGGCTGAACGATTAATCAATTTCAAATCAAAATCGCGATTTGAGACAATGCAATTAGCAAATCGCAAAGACTGCGATTTAAGTTAGCTCGTCTAATCAGGGTTTAAATGGTAAATGCTTATAGAAACGCATGCCATCCTCGTGCGACTGTCATGCTCACCAATCAGAAGTGCCCTGCTTTTCATGTACAAGTCATGCGCAAGTCATGCTCACCAATCAGAAGTGGCCTAATGCGACTACGTATACGCTCACCAACAACACGAAACCCAAGGAAAAAAGTGTTGTCAATTTAGCGTCTTTCGCTACATTTAGCAATTTTTCAAACCCTCCTACTGTATTTCTAAAAGGCAAATAGCAACACATCTAGCTACCTATTCAGACCATAAAGGAAAATGTGAGAAATCTATTAAACTGTCATTTATTCCCATGCATTCTGCTCAGAGTAACCGCAGGTTAGAGCGGTCAGCTCTCTCTCCTTCGCTCCCTCTTACACCGTGCGCAGGCAGCCAGTGTTTCAGGCAGGAGATAATTTACAGAACGGTCCTATTTTCTAGATTTGTTTTATTACTTTATTTAACTTACTTAACAGGGACAGCTTTTGAGATTACTGTTCTTTGCCAATATTTAAAAACAAAATACTTATTCATTGTTGAAACCAATTCATATCTTTTCAGTTCTCATCCTTGTACTAAAAGAAAGTACAGGTAATTTTTTGATGGTATCTCAGGTGGTAATGCTTCATCACATGTTTTATATATATTACACAGTGAATATTTAACTGAAGCTTTACTTTCAAAAATATATATCGCAAATCAAATCGCAATCGCAATATCTGTCAGAAAAATCGCGATTAGATATTTTCCCCAAATTGTTCAGCCCTAGTTTACTCTAGGATTGTTTTTAATGCTTATTGAATATCAATAGGTTATTAAGAAATATGCAATAAAATGGCACCTGACTGCAAAACAAACTTTAGAACATTTATTGAATGAACTCGCACAGAGGTGGTCTGTTGATGCTCAGTAGCATGCTCAGAGCAGAGCATCTCTTGGTTGTCTACTTGTTTAATAAGGTTACATTTGTGAGTGGGTAGATAACTCACATCACAAATATTTGATCACGCAACCAGTTAGAATATTTAAATATTTTAGTAGCCACCACTAATGTTGATTTTGTTAGTACTAGAAGAGATTTCTTTCAATAAAGAACTTGGGAGGCTGTCCGTGAGTCCCTCCCGACCCTAGTTAAAAACATAGTAACGCTACCCGACTAGTTTCCTCATTATCGACATCACGCATATTTTTCTTCTTATCTTGGAGAAATATTTTAAGAAACTCTTCTGAGAATGCAATGCGATTATTAATACTAATCAGTTGGCCATGAACATCAATAGAAAATAAATCGTGAATGCTTATATAAGAAGTAAAATCTATTTAACTTAACGTAAAATAGTTAAATCTCCTTTTTTCTTTTTCTCTGGTAACGTAGCCTAATCCTATCCTCTGCCCTGTTTGTCACTCTACCTGAGGAGAAAATGCTGTACTCATGCTGTTGTTCATTTGATTGTCATGAGTTCGCAACAACCTTTGCTTGGCTGATTGATGTCCTGTCTTGTCCGAGTTGAGCAAAGTGGATGGGGTGTATGGAGCCCGCCGCTGCTGAATGTACATAGCCACAGAACTATCATGCAGTGTTTCTGCTATGAACCGCGCTTACATTTTAGTGTACCCGTTTGTGGTGGAAACGCAGTGTAACCGTTCCGATACGAAGTGACCCGACCCAATCTGTTCCCTAATGCGGTTTTGAGTGGCAAGTCGAAAAACAAAACGGAGGGCTAGGGCTAAGGGTTAGTGCCAAGCAGTGTTGTGCTAGTTACTGGAAATTTGTATTTAGTTACAGTTACTTGTTACCTCTTAAAAAGGAACTAAGTTACTTTACCGATTACTCCCTTAGAAAAGTAATGCGTTACTAACTTTTGCCTTTCCCAATTTTCTCAGACTCTACTTGAGGCTCTATTTTTTTATCCCACACTGCTAACTTGTGATCGTTCTGTGGTAGGCTACTTTCTATTAGACAATAGGTCCCAATATATACATATATTTTAAAACAGCAACACAAATAATAATCTAATAAACCATGAAATGTTTACAAGGCATTGTAAAACCACACAAACAATATTTGTTCAACTTATTTATTCTAGCCTCAAATGGCCAACCAACAAGCATCAACTCACAGCTGACATTCCCAGCTCACATTCAAAACAGACGAAATAAAATTAAGTTTTACAAAATGGTCAGCAATGAATGTTAAAGTTTAAAGTAACCATATATTTCCCGTACTATTTGTGTCCACCCTCCAGATCAGCCAAGCAAACAGTAAGTTTTGTTCAAGCTGGTACCGCTGCCGTGACTTTAGCAAGCCAATATGCTAGGCAACACAAACCCAACAGCTACAGTGTAGTCAACGGCAGCTGTATTCACGCAGCGTGAAGAAAACCACGCTGTGTACCGTTTTGAAACTGTTTAAATCAACACAAATATAACGTTTTTGTTGATCTGAGTCTTTTAAGTCATGCCAGAGTAATACTCAGTTTCACAAAATAGAAGTGTTTATATCTATATATCTCTTGCTAATTTGTAGTTAGCTTCCAAAGAACGTAGGTTTTGTTGTTATTTGAAAAAATCCTCAACTATATGTTTATTTAATATCCAACGATTGATGGACTGGTTTAAGAATATATTCTTCAATCACTGATAATTCCAGCTTTCCATATTTCTACTGTTAATAACATAATTTTGTCATTTCAAAACTCTTGCGTTGGTGGTCAATGCTGGGTTTGGTCGTAATGCTCTATTTTCTTTCTCAAACGGGCACAAAAAAGTCCAGCACTCCTTGTCTTCAAATGTATTTACCTCGGTGTTCCCATTATTTTTGACGGTAAAACTTTGATTAATTTTGAAGTAAACCCCTGTCCAGACCTGACCTTACGGGGACTAACCAATCAGTAAACAAATAAATATTTAAAATAAGTGTTTCATGTACTTTTCTTGAATCGCTACTAACTTTAATCAAAAAGTTCCATCGTAACCTTTCAACTGTGACTAGACCGAGGTCTCTTGAAAAGATTCAGCAAAAAAAAAGTATTCGTTTTTCGAAGGTGAAAAAATATATTCTCTCTCTAAGTTTTCCGTGCCTTCCGCTTCACTTCGTCAGGACAGCAGTAAAACAGACATCATTCTCTACTATAGCTTGCAAGCAAGTTTCTGTTTAGATTTCAGTCACGTTGATTGAAATCCATAAAGCGAGACATATTTTCATTGTTTTATGTAAAGTTAAGTCAGTCAGTTTGGCTACTCTTACATAGGCCTATAACACATTGAATTTGAACTTTTGCTATGCTGATTGATTGTGAATGTAAGTGATGCTCATCGGTAATGTTGTCTGTACCAAGATAAAAGGCAACGTAGTTGTTGCATTCTTGAGCGGGGTAATTTTAAGTAGGCCTATCAAGGCAATTAAGAATATATTAATGATCGTAGCGGATTTGAAAAACTTCTCATATTTAAAATACTTCTGCTAATGAACAACTATGCATGATAAGAGTTTGAGGTATCATATCAATTGCCGTGAGAAAATCTGGACCTTTCCTTTCATCTTTTGTTTTCCTATATGTCCACCGAAGCGTTGGTTTCCTTAAAGATTGCGTTGAGTGGCATGTCCAGTATTTGTGACCACGGATGCGTACATGAAAAATCAGTGCCTCAAGAAAACAAGAAAACTTATTTATTAGTCAGATGGTTTATTGTCTTGTTTAGGTTTGCAGAGCAGACTGAAGAAATGAGCAGATCGGCTACTCGTAGACAGCTAAAAATACAAGATCAATACAATACAAGATCATCATCATCATAATAAATTAAATATAGGCCTATAATATAGGAGTTTGTTGGTTAGAGAGTGGTGACTTGCAAGCACAAATGGGCGAGAACTGTGGGGGAGGCAAGGAAAACGTATTTCAACGAGAGAATATGCCTGTTAACTGCAGCTTTAGGCTAAATAAGAAGATTATGTACAAATAATACTGAGCAATGATCTTGCAATGGGATCTATATTTTAAGGGGATAGTTCTGACTGAAATGTATTTTCGACACGGTGATTATCTGGCACTGATTATGGTGTACAAACGCAATGGCAAGCAGTAGGCTATCTGTCGTTTGGAGCAGTAATTTTAGTTGTTTTGGACCGCGTCCTGAAAAAGCTAAGATGATGACACGTTTGCGGTTTTCAGAGTACACTTTTTTAATATTGTAGCCTTAATTTTGGTAAACGACCATACAACTGTAAAGGCAGTGAGTTTTTCAAAGTATTTGTAGCAACATATCCATTATTTGTCCCACGATAAAGAAGTAAACTAATGTCAAAGTTGGCCATAGGCGGTTTGAGCTTTTTGAAGACACCGCTTGGCTACACCGAAGTATCAACTCTGTAAAATTAAAAACCTTTTTTCGACACTAAAACTGTCACTTTTAGATCAGCTGAAAATTAATGAATTTGTTTTTATTAATAAACGTTTAGTAAGTAACACAAGTTCGGAGCATTCACTGTTTAATCACTTGATTTAAAAAAAACTGAAAACACGTTTGTCCTGCCTACAATATGCCGACTTAACCTAGCTAACAACTACAACCACTAAAGATAGAGCGCTGAGCAAACGTTCATTACCAGTTACCATAGTTCCTCCAGAACCAAAACGTATGAATATAGAATACCAGAGGTACCCCTTAAAAAGTATTTACTTCGTTATGAAACATACTTAGGCAACAATACAGATTTAAATAACAATGAGCGCAAAAAGTAAAGAGTGACCAGGAGAAACAATACACATGTTATCGGTAAAATGGGGAAAATAACAGTAAGTAGTAACGGCCCCTTTTACATTTCCAGTAACTGTAATTTAGTTACTCAAATGTGAATAATAATGCGTTACTTTACTAGTTACCACGAATAGTAGTGAAATTACGGTAACGCGTTACTTTGTAACGCGTTAGTCCCAACACTGGTGCCAAGGGGTGTAAAATAGGGAATTGGGCCTTGATCTAATATGAAGTCCATTGTTTATGTCTTTATCTAGTGCTGCGTTTCAATAGCCGTTCAACATGCCCTCGTCGACTTCCCCTCGGCACTTGCCCTTGGGGGAATCCCCGCCGCCATTTTAAGTGCTGTTCCATTAGTCTGAAAATTTGAAGTGAACTTGGTGAGATTGACCCTCGGAGGGCTGAGGGAGCGAGTAAACAATGATGGTCACTCCAGAGGTGTATATCACCCACAATGCATTGCTTTTATAGCATCTATGGTTAGGTGGCAGTAATGCACGTAAAACTCCAGTTGCTCATCACTGAAGGAGAATATTAATAAATAGAGGAAGATATCATAAACCCCTAGCAATAAAAGTTAGGATAGTCATGATAAATTTCACAAACAGAAAAACTGACACAGCTGATTGCACAAGCTTCATTTGTACGAGTATGCAGGTATTTCTGATGATTTGTAAAAAGCAAGAGAGCGGCAAGCCTATAACTGGCGGTCGATCAATGACAGTTGGGGCTGAAAGTGTACAAGGGCAGGTTTGTTCCATTTAAATCCCCCGACCACTTTCCCTCTGTTCTCCAAGTGGCCTCCGTACGATGTATGCTGTTACGTCATATCAAGGGCTGAGGGTAAGTGAATGAGGGGAAGTGGAACTACAATTGAAACGCAGCTGAAGAATCGAGTTTGCAGGTTCTTCAGCGTAATCACACCCTTCGAAGAACATTTTCTGAATTTGGCAGAGCTGGGAGATGGTGTTAATTATCTCTGACCTGGGCTATAGCCGTTTAATCACTTACACACAGCAAATATGTAACACCACCAAAAAGCTTTTCCAGAAGGCCTACATTGAAGTTGTTGCACACATTTCTATGTCATACAGAGGCAAGATTAACGATTTTTTTTCCAACACGTTGTCCACTGCACAGCCACCTTAATATAGTTGATCACCTAGCTGCACTATCACTATGCTAATCAAGATAGCTTATTGCATCAAGTTCTGGTCGAATCCCTTCTCCATCTAGACTTCCACACTAAACATTTTATGGCCATCCACAGTCTTGCCAAAAAAAAGTGTAATGTGTGGAGTAAATATCAGTTTTATGACTTGCCATACAAGTCAAATGCTAAGCGTTGAATGCTGACACTAAATATGTAAATGTCATTACTTATTTTAAATTTAAACATACAATTCCCTTTGAGGAGTGCTGCGTGATGTGTAGACAGAGTGTAGCTTCTATTTTAAATGTTACACTCAAAAACCGGAAGAAGTGAATGATACTACATAAATATTGCTGTTGCCGTAACAGAGCTCAGCTGTCAATGAATCCACACAGCTTAAGGAAACGCACTAGAAATTGCTAAATGGTTACTTACCTCTCTTCCATGCATTTAATGGAGAGACTACCTCTACCCTTTGCGATATTAGATCTGCTAAACTTGATCTAAATAGCGCTGCTCTGATCGTTACAGCCACAATTATTAGCAACGTCAAGGGAGCCGCCATCTTGGTAGGTAGGAACAGCTGTCTCCGCCCAATTACAGATGCTTTATGGGACATGCAGTCCTATGAAGGACACTTTGCGGGTTTTCTGCAAGCACGCCCAAATTGCAAAAGGTCCTGCCCTCAAGGGAAAGTCGGGAATCTTGATAGCAAATCAGCCAAGCAGCTCTTTTTCTTATATCGCGCGTGCTTGCAGATCAGTCCTCCACTTATATGTAAAGCCAAATGGGTCACAATCCGCCACTTTCTGACGCGTTTTGAGACGCCTTGTGACACTTGGAGACGCATCTTGAGACGCGTTGCGATAAAAACGGCGAAAAATGCGCAACACAACGCCGCTTTTTACGGCGTTATTATGTATTGTCTTTAAAGCAGCGTATTTTACGTCGTTTTGTGTCACCTCTGACGGCGTAAAAAACGACGTTTTCTCATATGATAATAATCTCCGCCCTAAGGTTTTCACAGCCACTAAATTTGAAATATTTTCACCCAATCAGTAAAGACCAAGGACAGACCTCACTAGCTCCTTTGCTGCAAAAGGATTGCACCCAATTCACCTATTCTGTGGCGATGTTTGTCAGCTTTTGTTTTGGGGAGCCTTAAAGGTGCAGTAGGCCTTTGTAAGTTTAAATTTCTAGCAATATATAAAAAAAATTATGTTTTTTTACGTTTATTACATACCTCCTGGAGGATATCATAAAACCAAATGCTCAGAGAGAAAGTGAGCTATATATGAGCGCCCTGGGCCCTGTATTCAGCTTTTAAAAAATCTAGGGACGCCCGCCCAACCCTAACCAATCAGGGGAGTTTTTTGCAAGGAGTAAGGGCTACCTGCCTGTCAATCACCTCACGTGCACACTCCTAGGTAAAATACAGGTCTGCTTACAGCGTCACCCTCCAAACAAGCTTGTTGTTACAATTCGCGTAGCAGACAAAAGTAGCAGGGTGTGAACTAGTTGCAAGGCGGCTGAATGTCCTCGCAAAAAACTTGGCTTGTCAAATCGCCAAGTGCAGTTTTAGAACGTTAGGAGGTATCGCGGCAGATTTGTCAAAAAGGCAGTATTCGTTTACATGCATATGTTGGATATACTCGGCAACGTATAGTAGCTATGGTGCCAATCGCAGCTAAATAAAAACGATTGCTCATACTAACAGGGGAATACAATTATTACATTGTTTTTGTTAACGTTAGCTAACTATGTCGTTACTATGGAAACGGTCATTTGTGTCTCTGCTCGTTGCTTTGGTGTGAACCACTTTGGGCCAATTCCAATCCCTTAAAGTTGCCGACTTTTCCTCGACACTCACCACTTCTTGACGTGAACGCGTGCCACCATATTGAGTGTCATTCCAATTGCTTATAAGCGAAGAGCGAGTGGCTACATGTAACCTTCTATGCCTCCTCCAGTGAAGGGCGCATCAAAGTTGACTTTTAACTGAATCTGCCCCAGAATTCTTTGCGATGAATGACGAACACAGGTTGAAAGGTTCTTCACCATTTCAAATGAACCGTTTTCGTTCTCTCCATTACTACAAATTAGCTAGAACTGATTTATTTTATAACTATTTAACTTAGGTAGCTTTATGCTAAAATATAGCATAGCAAATAGTTTATATTAAAAAGTTAACCAAATATAACTACAACGTCTTCTTCTTCTCATAATCTTCCCATGGGTTATTCGGAGTAATTGAAGATAGTAAAAGCCACATGCTACTGCTGTAAAACTTTCCATTGTTATTGGTTTCTTCTTGCTGGTGAAGGACGAGTCGGTTCCAATTTGAAAAGTTAAGTCCCACCTTGCCTCCCTGCCTCTCCATCAAGTGTCCACACGATGATGACGAATAAAACATCACAAAAGTGGCCACTCGCGCGAGGAACCTTCATGAAGTACCCTTCTTTAATATGGATTGGAATCGACCCTCAGTTTTTGAGCGTTTACGATCAGACGTTCGGGATTCTTTTGTTTCTCACCTCCGAATCAGACATCGCTTTATGCATTGTTGGTGAGAACCGGAAATATACACAACACATGTCAGAGCGCGCACGAGCATGTGTGGGATGGGCCTTTGAGAGGGATAGGAGGGACCCAAGACTCAGGAGGTTGGCGTTTTTGAGTGTTGTGATTCAAATTCTTGCAGTTTTTTCCCCAATTCTCTAGAACTACATACTGCACCTTTAATAAAGCATTTTTTATTATACTTTTAGACAATGTCATGGAAAAACAACAAAGCACTACAACTAGCCCACTTTCTGAAAGTCCAACGCTCCGATCAGATAGCGTAATTTTATTTTCCTATAGACATCTGCACGTTGTGTTCTGCAAGTTAGTAAAACCAATACAATTTCGATAATTCGAAGATTTACTGATATGATGTATGTAGGCCGGCTGGTGGCATAGCATAGCGATTGCCTATGTGCAGACGCAGACTGTCATCGGGGCGCTGCAAGAGAAATATGTTTTACTTCAATATTCTCAGGTCCACTTAAGATGAGTGTCACTGTTCTCTGGTGCAGCACAAACACACATATACTTTTAATGGCCATGGAAGAGCGCAGACCTCCGCTAAAACTAGATGCCTTATTGGTCTACGTTCGTGACAGTGAAATTAACTTTGTGGATCTGTCCGGTGGTTCGGATCAGTGTGGGTTATTCCTTTGACTATTCTGCACCCTTCCACCAAGTTCAAATAGGTGAATTGCGTGCAATCCTGTTTACTTTAAAGGAGATCAGCGCTGAGCTGCTAGTTAGGTCTGTCCTTATTTTTAACTGATTGGTTGAAAATATTTCAAATTTAGTGGCTGTGAAAACCAAAGGGCGGAGATAATTATCATAAGAGAAAAGGTCGTTTTTTATGCCGTCAAAGGTGACACAAAACACGACGTAAAATACGTATGTAGTATGTATGCATGTATGTATGCATGTATTTTAGATTCACCAAAGACTTACATATTATTTTTTTCAATCACACTGTTGCAGTGTAATGCTTACAACTACAAAAATTGAAATGAAATGACAAAGTTCGAATAATACTCTTACAGTGTAAAGCTTGCAACTACAAAACAGGGCCTACAATGACAACGCCGTGATCACACTGTTGCAAACGCCAATATACACTCACAGACTATTGCATGAAATTGAGCCCATAGTTTTAGCTGCCTCTACAGTTTGCTTGCTGTAATTATTTTTTCTAACCGCCGCAAAGCAGACGAGAAGACATGCAGATTGCTCGTGGTCACTGCATCGCTAGCATGCAATACTTGTCCTAGCATGTGTTCTGTAAGGGATTGACAGCACATTGCATATTTCTGCAAGAAACTAATTTATGTGTGAAGAGGACATTACATTTTGGAAGAACCAATGGGGGGATGAAATCCTTTTTTCTCATGATAGTAGGCCTAATCGTTCGGGGGGGGGGGTCAAAACAAAATATTATTAGGAACTCTCACAGACATTATTGCTGAATATAAGCAAACTTATGGTATAAGGTTGACCTTAATATGTGGAGATTTTAATATGGCGTTGGATGAGTGGTTAGATAGATGTCCATCGATGTATAATGGTCACCACTACAATATTGTATTGATGGAATTCATGAACGTAAACTCCTTAACTGATATTTGGAGAGGAAAACCCCCAAATAGTAGACAATTCTCTTGGATAAAACCCAATGGGAGGTCAAGATCCGGAATAGATATGTGGCTGGTGACTCCAGAAATAACAAATTCAGTGAATTGGATATAAAAGAACTCAATGACTCAATGCCCTAAAAGAATGTATTGAAAAATAGAATTTAATGTCAACCATGAAACAAGGTATTATTACTTTATTTACCTAAACCTGGTAAAGACAAAAGCTTTATTGATAACCTAAGATCAATAACTTTACTGAATGTGGATTACAAATTATTTACGCATATTATTGCCAATCGATTGAAAGTGGAGATAGGACAGATAATAAGTGAAACTCAGTCGGGATTCATTAAAGAAAGATCTATACACAATAAGATTAGGTTGGTTCTGGATTTATTAGATTATCATTTTTTGATTGAAGACAATGGTTTCATTTTATTTTTAGATTTTTACAAAGCCTTCGATTCAGTGGAACATCCATTCATAATGAAAGCGTTACAATATTTTGCTTTTGGCTCTAAATTTATTAAGATAATTCATATGAAGTATAATGACATTAATTGCTCAGTTTCTCTCCCTCAAGGTACAACTAAATGATTTGAGATTAAACGAGGGATTCGGCAGGGTTGTTCCTGTTCCCCTTTATTATTTATTCTAGTTGTGGAATTGTTGGCTATTTTCATTAAGAATAGTCCAGACATTGAGCCTTTCAATGTGCTAGGCAATCCTATGATCATAACTCAGCTGGCAGATGATACTACCATATTCCTTAAGAGGTAAGATCAAATTACTCTGGTTATTAAGAAGATAGATCCGTTTTCAAAGTGTCTGGTCTACACTTAAGTTTAAAAAAATGTGAATTACTTGCAATACATGATCACCCATTGATAGATTTATGTGAGATTCCAGTTAAAAATGAAATATAAATATTTAGGAGTGATTATAACAAAAGATTGCAAAACTAGAGAGGAGCTGAATATTGTGACTGGTATAAAGAAAAGTAAAGCTATACTTGATTCCTGGTTACAGAGGGATTTATCAGTCTTTGGATGTATTTTGATTACTTAAATTGAAACACTTTCTAGAGTTATGTATCCAGCTTTCTCACTAGCCATTGCTGACAATTTAATTAAATCAATTAATCAAAGAAATAAAAATGTTATTTGGAGAAATAAACATCATTACATTAGAAAAGGGGATGTGGTAAAATCATTAGCAGAAAGGGGTTTAAATATAATTGACTATGCAATGAATAGAATGATAAAACTTAGATGGTTACTACAATTCATGCAAAATACTGATAGTTTCCGGTTTAATATTCCTTCGAAAATGTTTGATAAGTATGGTGGGACAGATTTTTTATTAAGGTGTGATTTCTGTATTGCTAAACTTCCGATTAAGATTTCTAAATTTCATCAGCAGGTCCTCCTGTACTGGAAATTAATTTACAAGCACAATTTCACTCCACACAGCTCTCCGATCTGGAATAACAGATGTATATTGTTTAAAAGGAAATCTTTTAGTTATTGTGATTGGGTAGAGAGTGGTATTTGGTCTATTTCACACTTGATGGATTAAGGAGGGAATCTTCTCATGTACAATGAATTCATTGAAAAATGTATTTTGAAGTGTACAAAAAAACAATACTCAGTAGTTATCAAGGCAATTCCACAAGCAATTGTGAATATGGTGAAAGATATGTTACCTTATAATGTGTTAATACCACAGTGTCCTTCACTTCATATAGACAAATAAAATTTTATAGAAACATTTTTTACAAACAAAATCATAAGGAACACCCTCACTTCCGAACTCTTTCCTCTACTATTAAAAAGAAAGAAAACATTAAAGGATTATCCTAAAGATACTTAACTCTACCCATTTCACCGAAAGCTAAAGAAACTCATTTTAAAATAATAAATTATATTTACCCCTGTAATGAGTTTTTGAGACAAAGGTTCAATATCGATAAAAACAACTGTATATTATGTGATTCAGATATAGAAACTTTAGAACATCTGTTTTTCGCTTGTAATCATACAAAATTATTTTGGGAATCGTTTCAAAAGTGGATATCTGAAAAGGACTTTAAATTTCCCAAATTGGAATATATTGATATAATATTGCAGGAGAAAAAATTGGGTATGTTGTTTATAGCCTGATTATTATGGCTAAACAATTCATACACAGATGTAGATTTAATAATACCAGACCATTGTTTTTACTTTTTGTGAATGAGTTAATTAATTTCAAGAAAGCTTTAATTTATATAAAAACCAAACAAGCCGCGGATATTTACGAAAACATGCATATATTGGTCTCTAATTGATCTCTGACTCTTTTTATTTTTTATTTTATTATTTGTGTTATATTACAAACAATTGTAATTACTCAGTCTGTAATTTGTATTTTGTACTGTTTACAAGCTTATTATTGTATTGGCCAGATTTTGATTATACAATAAAGTTGACAAAAAACAAAACAAAACAAAACAAAAAAAAAACCTTCTCCTAGCATGTGCAACAACCATACTCCACCTATGGGCATCTCTTCCTGATTTAGTGACGCACTTCCTTGTGGCGTAAAGCAAATAGAGAGCCAAAGTCAGCCCCTTCCGGTTTACCGCTATGGGACCAAGGGCTGTGTTCGGAATCGCCTACAGTGCATACTTAACATACTCAATTTGACCGAAAATGAGTAGGCAGTATGTCAACATTACATAGTATGTGAAATTTGAGTATGGAAAAAGTTCCCGGATGACATACTCAAATTTGGGGAAATGTTGAGTACCCAAGAGAGGTTACTAGACGATGCTTCACGCCCCAAAATGCAATTCGGCAATTTCCTTCTAGCTTTGACAGCGTTACCAAAATGCGGGGTTTTGGTCACATGTTCCAGTTGAGTATACTAACAATATAATCGAATCTTTGTAAAAAGTAGTATTCTAGATTTCGGTTTAAGTAGTCAGTATGCAGTATGTACTCATTGAGTATGTAGTAGATAGTATTTAAGTAGGCGATTTCGAACACAGCTCTTATGTCAGAAAAAATATGTATGGCAGTCAATGGCGAGAGGCAACTTATATTTCAATCTCGAATTAATTGTGCCATGAAGTACACGTTTTTCAATTTAAAAGATAGTTTTGCACGTCAAGAAAGTGGACGTTTGTCGTAAAACATGAAACTAATGTTGAGTTTTGTGTTAGCCTTCTCAATTAACTTACATCTCTCTCGTCTCGCACAGTGTACGTCACCAGTCACTTTGGCACATTTGAGCTCTTTCGACTAGAGCCAGGTTAAAAGTATTAAAAGACTGAAAATCATTACAAGTTGCCCATGATAAGAGCGGCAGCTATGCGATAGGAGAGTTAGTGGGTTGAGTAAGAGCTAGCATACGGGACCTGGGCTGTATCCGAATTCTTCAATAAAGTACGTCCTAATGACTTTCACTATGTACTTATCCTTAACCCCGAGGGAAAACGGCATGGGGTTAAGGACAGACATGAAAGATAACTCATAAGGACTTAGGAAAAGACAATCGCGTTGCTAAAGGAATCCGACTGCACTTACACTTGGCTTCGTGATCATGCGACGGTGGTTTTCGTGGGTCGTTCGTGTAGAAACTACAATGTCCCGTAGATTACTGTAGCCTACAAAAAGCGCATTTTAACTAGGCTACTTCGCTGGTGCGTTGTCACCAAGTTGTTTCATAGCATATAAACGTGCGGGCAAGCCAGAGAGGCCTAAATATACTAGCCTACTTTATTACCAAGGTTGGAATTTAAATTAAAAAAGGGAATATAGGCTACCTGTCACAAAAGTGAAACGAAATATGTCACATTGAGAATGGTTGCTCACGTCCTCATCTCCCTGTCAACTCATTGATCGCCACGCATGATATGATTGTATGAAGCCAAATCGTCAAATGTATGCAAGTATTTATGTTAGGCATACAAATCTGCTACTATAGTTACATATTATGATTCGTAAGTTTGTTAACATGGGACATTTGAAAACATATAAGCATATTAGCAAAATAAGCAATACATAAGATGGAAAATGTTTTATAAACAACTAGGCTATCCGATCTGCATCCCTTGTCAGTCATGTCGATCAACGGCTGAATGGTGTCGCTTTAAATATTTCTGCCACAAGGAATTGTGGGGTGGCATTTGCTTCCTTCCTTTCGTAAAGGATGGTCCAGTGTATCCTATGCTAGCCTTTCTCAAACTTCTTTGTCCTGGGGCCCAGTAAAGTCAGAGTTCGGGTTTACACAACCCACCACAACTCCGAACCCCCCCCCCCCCCCCAAGCACCCCCAACACCACCATCCATGCCTTAGATATCCTGCATATTATTATTTGTCTATTAATTATTAGTCTTAATTATTATTTATATGTGATTTATGACTACAGGCCATTTAGACCTGCTCCATATGAAATTAGATATTACTTTGTTATGATATTGCGCTATATAAACAAAATAAAATTTAATTGAAAGCTTCAACAGAAGTGATTTGGCTGAACATAAAATTACTGCCATGTACCAACAGCAAATAAAATATAAACTTATTCTTATGAACACCCAACACAAATGTTTTTTTCTTTTTTTTTGGTTTTGTCCTTTTTTGGGGGGCTAAATGAACTGCTAACGGTGCAACACTGCTCCAACTTAAAACTGTTCAACACATGTTTAAACTAATATATCTATTTATTTATTTATTTTTACGTTAATGACCCATTCCATCCTTAAGTTTTCATTGTTATTATAAAACGGCAATATACAGCCATCTGCAATCACAATATAAAGACCAACAACAGTAACATATCTGGGTGGTAGATGTAGGCCTAAAAGGATGGGAATGGTTTATTTGTAATTAAGACTTTTAGAAGCGAATGGTAGTTGGAATGTTCGAAGTGCGCGAAACTTTTAAAGCAACGCACGCAGAAATGGCGTCCATGTAACCATGGAAACTTGCTCTCCCCCTCACTCCTGCCTGGCTGCTTAAACTGGATAGCAAGCACAATCGTAGTGCACACAGTATTTAGAGGAGATATCGCCGCCTTCACGAGTTTTCTCAACTTCCAGTGCCTCCTCTCCATTCATTCCCTATGTAAAAAGTTCAACTTTTGCTGAAGCGCGGTGCTCGTTAATGTCACTTTTTTTAGAGACTCTAAACCTATTTTGACTTGTGCTCTGCGGACCGGCAGTTACCTCGTCGCGGACCGGCGCCGGTCCGCAGACCAGGGTTTGAGAAACGCTGCCCTATGCTAAAGTACACAAGTTAGGAAGCATTGAAGCACCTTTCCTTAGAACTTAAGAGAATTCGACCGGTACCTATCATGGCTGCCACTTAGATACTTCCGTGTCATTTCACCCAGTTAGGAACCTTCCTAAGCAAAATAGAGTATTCGACCATAGCCCTGCTCGACAAGATTTCGGTGAGTGTAAAACAAGTCACGTCAGCTAGCTTAACGTTAGCCCTAAAGCAACTGTTGGGTTTGTAGTCCCTACATGTTTTGACAGTCTTACAACAAACGGCAACTTTCTTGACCTGCAAAACTATCTTTTAAATTGACAAACATCATATGTGTACTTCATGGCACAATTCATTCGAGATCGATATATAAGTTGCCTCTCGCCGTTGACTTCCATACATATTTTTTCCGCCGTGGCCCATGGCGGTAAGCCGGAAAGGGCGGACTGGCTCTCTATAGTCGGTTTCGCGGGAGATCACGCCAGGCGGCAGGCAACTTTTTATTGAATATTGAGACTTCAAGATGGCTGATCGGACCGGCGATTGTTTTCATTCTCCCATAAACATTACAATGCGCAAACTGTAGAAAGGTATGCTATTGATATTACGTTTATACAAAACAAGTTGCCTACTACTTGGACATCTGCTGTTTTCTTTCTTTCGTTTCTTCACCCAATAGATTCCGCCCACTGTCATTGATGGAGTTTACAGTGCACAGAACACCAACACAACCATGAAATAAATGAATGCAGCGCAAAATAATTAAATGTGACAATGAATAAATAAATAAATGTAGAAATAAATAATAAAGTACTGAAATATGTAGTTATTTAAATAAATAAATAATAAAATAT
Source organism: Galaxias olidus (assembly GCA_026901105.3). Taxonomy (NCBI): domain Eukaryota; kingdom Metazoa; phylum Chordata; class Actinopteri; order Galaxiiformes; family Galaxiidae; genus Galaxias; species Galaxias olidus. Next base: position 17,091 of record JAPMUY010001741.1, read on the forward strand.
GTACATAAATAATTAGGCTAAATGTGTTACATTTAAACTTTTAACTTTTTCTTTTTCCTATTTAATATTGCACAAATCGTTCTCCATAGGAAAGACATTGTCCATGATGTTTTGTTTGTTTTATTGTAAGAGTTACAAGGCATTGGCATTATCAGCAGAATATGTTAACACAATTTTATTTATTTATTTTGGGTGACTGTATTGATCCAACTTTTTTTGAAGCATTAACACAAAGCAAAAGATAAACACAATGCAGGGATATGCTCAAATCACAACTCTTGATGATCTCAAGCCAAATGAACGATGTAGGCCTATCTAAAAAAACATAATTGTGTTAACTTTGATAGGTTAACTCTGATAGGTTAACTTTGTGTTAACTCTGAAGAAAAGGGCATAGCCTGAAGTATAAACGTGGTCTGTTTCAGAAAATTCTTTATTTCACAGGTTTTCAGCTGTAAACCAACCATTCAACTGGTGTTACCAGAAAAGGACTGTCAAACAACACTACAAATAGTTGAAAATACATTTTACAATCCTGTTGGAACCAAATGTTTGGAAGTGATTGCCCCTGTCCCTCAAGGGTTATTAAAAATGATATTTTGGATCCATTCTTGATAGTAACATACATCCATGAAGGCCACTGGTGCTCCACACAAGATTTTCATGTGAGTAGACTTGCACACCGGACAGCCGTTTGTCATATTCCATGCCTCCACCAGTGTCTCCCTAAACATGAATAACGACAGAATAGATGTTTAAGGACTTTTATAACAGACGATTAGAACTCACCTAGGCTTTGTGTTTGTCATTGGGGTCAAGCTTACATCACATATATCTACATGAGTTCCAATTCCGAAGATGGTATTTTCCTTGACCTGGTGGTAGCCATCTTCTATAGAAACAGAAGGTCTGACACAATGTTCATCACAGCACACTGTAGTTTGGCTGGTATGTTGATACCTAAATGTTGACCGAACGAAAGTGCAAGGTTATTGATGCATTCATTCGTGAGGTCTTCTACAAGCAGGCAGAGGAAGGTCAATTGTGGGGTACTCCACTGGAGCCTCTTTATTAAGCTTCAGCAGCAGGAGATCATGAAGACCGTGGACATCTCTTACTCAAACTGCTGGGCAATTGTAATATTCTGTTCAGCTCTGGAACGCCCTGCAGTACCATTGTGCCAACCAAGTTTCAAAGTCAAAGGCCTGGAAGTTTGTTTACAATCATGAATAGTTTTTGATTTTATTTCAATGTATTTTTTATTTATACAGGTGCACCAATATCGTTTTGGCAGCAGTGTATTGTTTAAATATTTTATATTTAATAATATTTTGAATACACAGAATTGTGGACACAATGCCTCTTCTGAGTCTGTGATATTGAAAAGACAGAGCACACTTTTAATTTGCTTGAAACAAAAGTACCTACACATATATAAATATGTTTATATATTTGTCCCTCTGATAGAAAAACACAAGCCTAAAGCACCACCCACACACACACAACTCTCACCTTTGTCTTTCTCCACAGTGATGAGCAGTAATAACCCACCGACTGTTAATCAGTGAACCTCCACAAAAATCTGGGGGGTTCCGGGAAATCTCTATAGATACACATGGTACTGTCTCTCGTTTTCCAAACAGTCAGTCCCTCTTATAATTCTTTTTACAATGCTGTCTGATGCTACACCTCAGACGAAATGAGTGTTAGTACAAAAACAATTAAATAGAGAATAACTAATGTAGAGTTGGAAATGTATCCCCTAGCCTACAACTTACATCGTATTTTAATACAGTCTGCAAATAAAGATACAATATTACACATTTAAAATAATTCAAATGCACAGTCCATGCTGCCATCATGCCTTTGGAAAGAGACTGACAGACTGACATCATTCCTTTGGAAATTTTTCACAAACACCCCTGGTATTTCAAGTGGTATCTTACCTGTCAAGAAAAGAGCAGATGTCCAAGTAATTTGCAGAAGTACAGTGCATCTGGAAAGTATTCATACCCCTTCACTTTTTCCTCATTTTATTATGTTACAGCCTAATTCCAAAATGGATTAAATAAAAAAAAATTCTCAACATTCTACACACATTACCCCATAATGACAAAGTGAAAAAAAAGTTTAGAATTTTTTGCAAATGTATTAAAAATAAAAAAATAAAATATCACATGTACATAAGTATTCACACACTTTACTCAATACTTTGTTGAAGCACCTTTGGCAGCCATTACAGCCTCAAGTC
>JAPMUY010001744.1:0-19042 GCA_026901105.3 Galaxias olidus
GTATCTATTTATTTATATCACTATATCAGTATCTATCTCTATCTATATACATGAATATATCAGTATCTATATTAGATATGTAATGTATGAAAACGTCATATGATTATCGTGACCAAAATTATCACGGTTATCAACATTGTCACAGTATTGTTAAACTGTAATGAAAATTATCAAAAATACTGATACACACACTGAAATCATTCAGTATGTCTGGAGTGGTTAGGGTAGACTGTGTTGGTCTGTATGGAGGGGTTAGGGTAGACTGTATTGGTGTGGAGGGGTTAGTGTAGACTGTTGGTCTGTATGGAGGGGTTAGGGTAGACTGTATTGGTCTGTATGGAGGGGTTAGGGTAGACTGTGTTAGTCTGTATGGAGGATTTAGGGTAGACTGTGTTGGTCTGTGTGGAGGGGTTAGGGTAGACTGTTGGTCTGTATGGAGGAGTTAGGGTAGACTGTGTTGGTCTGTGTGGAGGGGTTAGGGTAGACTGTGTTGGTATGGAGGGGTTAGGGTAGACTGTGTTGGTATGGAGGGGTTAGGGTAGACTGTGTTGGTATGGAGGGGTTAGGGTAGACTGTGTTGGTATGGAGGGGTTAGGGTAGACTGTGTTGGTATGGAGGAGTTAGGGTAGACTGTGTTGGTATGGAGGAGTTAGGGTAGACTGTGTTGGTATGGAGGGGTTAGGGTAGACTGTGTTGGTATGGAGGGGTTAGGGTAGACTGTGATGGTATGGAGGGGTTAGGGTAGACTGTGTTGGTCTGTATGGAGGGGTTAGGGTAGACTGTTGGTCTGTATGGAGGGGTTAGGGTAGACTGTGTTGGTATGGAGGGGTTAGGGTAGACTGTGTTGGTATGGAGGGGTTAGGGTAGACTGTGTTGGTGTGGAGGGGTTAGGGTAGACTGTGTTGGTTTGGAGGAGTTAGGGTAGACTGTGTTGGTATGGAGGGGTTAGGGTAGACTGTTGGTATGGAGGGGTTAGGGTAGACTGTGTTGGTATGGAGGGGTTAGGGTAGACTGTGTTGGTATGGAGGGGTTAGGGTAGACTGTTGGTATGGAGGGGTTAGGGTAGACTGTGTTGGTATGGAGGGGTTAGGGTAGACTGTGTTGGTGTGGAGGGGTTAGGGTAGACTGTGTTGGTGTGGAGGGGTTAGGGTAGACTGTGTTGGTATGGAGGGGTTAGGGTAGACTGTGTTGGTATGGAGGGTTAGGGTAGACTGTGTTGGTATGGAGGGGTTAGGGTAGACTGTGTTGGTATGGAGGGGTTAGGGTAGACTGTGTTGGTATGGAGGGGTTAGGGTAGACTGTCGGTTTGGAGGGGTTAGGGTAGACTGTGTGTTGGTATGGAGGGGTTAGGGTAGACTGTGTTGGTATGGAGGGGTTAGGGTAGACTGTTGGTATGGAGGGGTTAGGGTAGACTGTGTTGGTATGGAGGGGTTAGGGTAGACTGTGTTGGTGTGGAGGGGTTAGGGTAGACTGTGTTGGTGTGGAGGGGTTAGGGTAGACTGTGTTGGTATGGAGGGGTTAGGGTAGACTGTGTTGGTATGGAGGGGTTAGGGTAGACTGTGTTGGTATGGAGGGGTTAGGGTAGACTGTGTTGGTATGGAGGGGTTAGGGTAGACTGTGTTGGTATGGAGGGGTTAGGGTAGACTGTGTTGGTATGGAGGGGTTAGGGTAGACTGTGTTGGTATGGAGGGGTTAGGGTAGACTGTGTTGGTATGGAGGGGTTAGGGTAGACTGTGTTGGTATGGAGGGGTTAGGGTAGACTGTGTTGGTATGGAGGGGTTAGGGTAGACTGTGTTGGTATGGAGGGGTTAGGGTAGACTGTGTTGGTATGGAGGGGTTAGGGTAGACTGTGTTGGTATGGAGGGGTTAGGGTAGACTGTGTTGGTCTGGAGGGGTTAGGGTAGACTGTGTTGGTCTGGAGGGGTTAGGGTAGACTGTGTTGGTATGGAGGGGTTAGGGTAGACTGTGTTGGTATGGAGGGGTTAGGGTAGACTGTGTTGGTATGGAGGGGTTAGGGTAGACTGTGTTGGTATGGAGGGGTTAGGGTAGACTGTCTGCTCCACAGAGTTTGTGGGAGTTTGTGTTCTCTACCATCTGCTTTGTTTGTCCTTATTCATTGATTGATTTCCGTCTCCGTCTCTCCCTCTCATCCTCTTTTCTTCTCCCCCTCTCCTCCTTCTCCTCTCCTCCCCCTGCCCCTCTCCCCCATCTCTGTCCTCCCCCCTTTCCCCCTCTCCTGCCTCCCCCTCCTCCCCCTCTCCTCCACAGGAAGAACTCTGATGAGGCTGACCTGGTCCCTGCTAAGGAGGCCAACGTGAAGTGTCCTCAGGTGGTGATCTCCTTCTACGAGGAGCGCCTCACCTGGCACTCCTACCCCACCGAGGAGGAGGAGAAGAAAGACTAGAATACACCGAGGAAGAGAAAGGAGAAGGAGGTGGAGAGTGACGACTGGAGAGGGGAAGAAGGAGGAGAGTGAAGACGAGAGGAGTGAGAGAAAAGAAGAGAGGACAGGAGAGAGGTTACCCTGAACTGCTTTTTGTTCTAAACGTGTTGGGTTGGTCCCCTCTTCATCACCATGCTGTCAGATCTCGTATCTCTCTTAAACCATCACCATGCTGTCAGATCTGGTATCTCTCTTAAACCATCACCATGCTGTCAGATCTGGTATCTCTCTAACACCCCCCCCCCCATCACCATGCTGTCAGATCTGGTATCTCTCTAACACCCCCCCCCCCCATCACCATGCTGTCAGATCTGGTATCTCTCTAACACCCCCCCCCCCCATCACCATGCTGTCAGATCTGGTATCTCTCTAACACCCCCCCCCCCCCCCCCATCACCATGCTATCAGATCTGGTATCTCTCTAACCCCCCCCCCCCCCATCACCATGCTGTCAGATCTGGTATCTCTCTAACCCCCCCCCCCCCCCCCCCCCATCACCATGCTGTCAGATCTGGTATCTCTCTACCACCCCCCCCCCCCATCACCATGCTGTCAGATCTGGTATCTCTCTAACACCCCCCCCCCATCACCATGCTATCAGATCTGGTATCTCTCTAACCCCCCCATCACCATGCTGTCAGATCTGGTATCACTCTTACACCATTACCATGCTATCAGATCTGGTATCACTTACTCCATCACCATGCTATCAGATCTGGCACCACTCTTACACCATCACCATGCTGTCAGATCTGGTATCTCTCTAACCCCCCATCACCATGCTATCAGATCTGGTATCTCTCTAACAGCCCCCCCCCCCCCATCACCATGATGTCAGATCTGGTATCTCTCTAACCCCCCATCACCATGCTATCAGATCTGGTATCTCTCTAACAGCCCCCCCCCCCCATCACCATGCTGTCAGATCTGGTATCTCTCTAACCCCCCATCACCATGCTATCAGATCTAGAGACATCACATCTCAAGCAGCAGCTAGTAGCTCCCTGCAGTAATATAAGCCCCGCCCCCTCCTCTCTCTCTCTTCCTGCTGAGCAGCTGGTGGGTGTTGGTGGATGGACCTGTACATAGTTTCTAAGTTTCTCTAAGAGGCAGCAGGGGCTGAGGGGGCTACCCGCACCAGTCGCAGAGAAAACCCATAGCTTCATTCTTTACTTTTTAATCAATGAAAAGTGAATTGTCAGTATGTCACAGAAAATGTAATTTCTTTTTTTTATGTCTTTTGTAGTAAGCCTCTATTAATAACAGAATAAACATGATTCTTTCTCTGAAAAATATATACTTTTCTTTTCTTGTTTAACTAATTTGATGAAGGTTAAAGGAAAAACGACAAAAGAAGTCTAACATTTGCATGAAGGTGTTGGTTAATGGAATAGAGCAGAGTTAGACTTCATTTGGTCTTCATCAACAGTCTCCTTTAAGTAAATGAACCACATGCCATTGAAACATCAAACGTGTCAATCCCAGATATTCTCATTTTTTTTAACCCTTGTTTGGCAACAATTCTCTTCACGGTAGGGTTTCTGAAATGGTGCTGTGTAGTTTTCTCTTTCTCCATAAAACGTGTTGCAGGATGTGCATAAGGTTGTTTTGAAGCGGGTTCTGCTGCTGTCTCTCAGCCAGTCTGGCCATTCACTTTGTGTCAAACGTTGCCATTGTCAGTATTTTCTGGATGATATCTGGACGTGAAACTCCTGACGGTTCATAACATTTCACAGGTTGGACATGTTTCTGTTTTTCTTGTGAGCTGTGTTTAGCTAGCCTGTGTTGACTTCCTGTCGGTTTGGTAGATGACTAGGCTACCCTCCTCTTGCATGGCTATGGGCTTGCCTTTCTTAATCACTTGTATGTTTTTTGGACAATAAAGATTTTGTTTTGGTAAAGTCCTGTGTTTGGATTGTTGTTTTCAGTGGTGGGTGGGGGCGGTGTAGTCTCTTACGCAGTTGTGTTACTGTTGAGGTCAAAGATGTGACCTATGAACTGTAACCCCTCGTCTGAACTCCCTGTGTGTAACGTTGTCCTGGATGCTCCTCCTAACTCATCTTTAAATGCTACTAATGTTTGGATTCCACATCAGCACTCAACTACCAAGTACTTTAAGTATTCCAATGCTGTTTTATTAATCTCATTTAAAACAACATTGTGTATATATTCCCATGTAAATGAAGACAACAGAGGTTTAAGAACTAATGGTTTACTTTCAAAAACAAGATACAAAACAATGTAGTACCAAAATATCAAAACATGAAATAACAGAGAACATTGTGTACAGATTGAGGTTGCATAGTCATGTTCAGTCTGATAGACGGACATTTTGTTACTGTTTGTAACGTTCGGTGGCTGGTGTGTTAGAGGTCGACTACTCATCACCAGAGAGCCTAAGGTATGGTATTTTATATTAGGTTACATTATATTACAGTACATGATATTACACTAGGTTACATATTACACTAGGTCACATTATATTAGATTACATGATATTACATCAGGTTACATGATATTACATTAGGTTACATATTACACTAGGTTACATGATGTTACATTAGGTTACATGATGTTACATTAGGTTACATGATGTTACACTAGGTTACATGATGTTACATTAGGTTACATGATGTTACACTAGGTTACATTATATTACACTAGGTTACATGATGTGACATTAGGTTACATGATGTTACACTAGGTTACATTATATTACACTAGGTTACATGATGTGACATTAGGTTACATGATGTTACACTAGGTTACATTATATTACACTGTTACATGATGTTACACTAGGTTACATTATATTACACTGTTACATGATGTTACACTAGGTTACATTATATTACACTGTTACATTATATTACACTAGGTTACATGATGTTACACTAGGTTACATTATATTACACTGTTACATGATGTTACATTAGGTTACATGGTGCTGAAACAAAGTTCCCTGAGATGCAGGGATGTCTTAAAATCAAAGGGATTTATCAGTGAGTACAAAAAACCTGTTTTGTTTGAAAATTTAAATCGTAGCTTCGTCAAAGGCATTTCTGTCAATCACCAAAGGGTAAAGCCCTGCGTCTGTCTGCTGCTGTCAGTACTGGAGGTGGCTCATCTAGCTGTCAGTACTGCAGGTGGCTCATCTAGCTGTCAGTACTGGAGGTGGCTCATCTAGCTGTCAGTACTGCAGGTGCCTCATCTAGCTGTCAGTACTGGAGGTGGCTCATCTAGCTGTCAGTACTGGAGGTGGCTCATCTAGCTGTCAGTACTGCAGGTGCCTCATCTAGCTGTCAGTACTGGAGGTGGCTCATCTAGCTGTCAGTACTGCAGGTGCCTCATCTAGCTGTCAGTACTGGAGGTGGCTCATCTAGCTGTCAGTACTGCAGGTGCCTCATCTAGCTGTCAGTACTGCAGGTGCCTCATCTAGCTGTCAGTACTGGAGGTGGCTCATCTAGCTGTCAGTACTGCAGGTGCCTCATCTAGCTGTCAGTACTGGAGGTGCCTCATCTAGCTGTCAGTACTGGAGGTGGCTCATCTAGCTGTCAGTACTGGAGGTGGCTCATCTAGCTGTCAGTACTGGAGGTGCCTCATCTAGCTGTCAGTACTGCAGGTGCCTCATCTAGCTGTCAGTACTGCAGGTGCCTCATCTAGCTGTCAGTACTGCAGGTGGCTCATCTAGCTGTCAGTACTGGAGGTGGCTCATCTAGCTGTCAGTACTGGAGGTGGCTCATCTAGCTGTCAGTACTGGAGGTGGCTCATCTAGCTGTCAGTACTGGAGGTGGCTCATCTAGCTGTCAGTACTGGAGGTGGCTCATCTAGCTGTCAGTACTGGAGGTGGCTCATCTAGCTGTCAGTATTCTGTCACCTCTCTTCAGTTGAACAATGTGTCACACTGTCCTCCTGCTCCTGTGTAAGCGCCCTGGGACAGACCTGTGTGTCTTAAAGGGACAGACCTGTGTGTCTTAAAGGGACAGCTCTGTGTGTCTTAAAGGGACAGACCTGTGTGTCTTAAAGGGACAGCTCTGTGTGTCTTAAAGGGACAGACCTGTGTGTCTTAAAGGGACAGCTCTGTGTGTCTTAAAGGGACAGCTCTGTGTGTCTTAAAGGGACAGACCTGTGTGTCTTAAAGGGACAGACCTGTGTGTCTCAAAGGGACAGACCTGTGTGTCTTAAAGGGACAGACCTGTGTGTCTTAAAGGGACAGCTCTGTGTGTCTTAAAGGGACAGCTCTGTGTGTCTCAAAGGGACAGCTCTGTGTGTCTTAAAGGGACAGCTCTGTGTCTCAAAGGGACAGCTCTGTGTGTCTTAAAGGGACAGCTCTGTGTGTCTTAAAGGGACAGCTCTGTGTGTCTTAAAGGGACAGACCTGTGTGTCTTAAAGGGACAGACCTGTGTGTCTCAAAGGGACAGACCTGTGTGTCTTAAAGGGACAGCTCTGTGTGTCTTAAAGGGACAGACCTGTGTGTCTTAAAGGGACAGCTCTGTGTGTCTTAAAGGGACAGACCTGTGTGTCTTAAAGGGACAGACCTGTGTGTCTTAAAGGGACAGCTCTGTGTGTCTTAAAGGGACAGACCTGTGTGTCTCAAAGGGACAGCTCTGTGTGTCTCAAAGGGACAGACCTGTGTGTCTCAAAGGGACAGCTCTGTGTGTCTTAAAGGGACAGCTCTGTGTGTCTCAAAGGGACAGACCTGTGTGTCTTAAAGGGACAGACCTGTGTGTCTCAAAGGGACAGCTCTGTGTGTCTCAAAGGGACAGCTCTGTGTGTCTCAAAGGGACAGACCTGTGTGTCTTAAAGGGACAGACCTGTGTGTCTTAAAGGGACAGCTCACTTCTTCTGCATTCTCCTCTCACCTGGTGCCATGGCAACACCCTGCCTGACAACTGGGAGGAGTTTATGACCCATCGGCCCAGCCCTGCTGCTGTCCTGGTAGCTCCGCCTCCATGTGAGTCATCATTCTGCTAGAACAGGAAGTAAGCTGTTCTTCCAATGTTTCCCCCTCAGTGTGCTTCAGAGCAGAGTCCTACTCCACCTGGGCTGCTACCTCGCCCTCCTGTCGTACGTCAATGAAAGAGTTGACTGCTTTGAGGTAGAGAGGCAACTTCCTCCTCCTCCTCCTCCTCCATGTAGTGTTAAGGACAGAGCTCATTGTTCTCTGAATAACATCCTTCTTATGTCTCTCTCCCTCGCCTCACTTCTTCTTGTTCCTGTGTTTCCTGGGTTTGAGAGGTTCCTGCTCAGACAGGCCCACTGCCCCCTGCTGGCGAGGCGCCACCACTACATCTCCGTCACTGTCAAACTGGAGTGTGTACTCCTCCGGCGCTAACGGCCGCCCAGCCTCGTCCCTCAGCCTGGTAAACACTTCCTGGTACAGCCCGCTGAGCCGACGCCTCATTTCCTGTAGGGACTGCCCCGCTTCCTGTTTGTCCCGGAGCAGTCGTGTGCGTTGGCACTGCAGAGCATTCACCCCCTCCTCCAGGTCCACCAGCACGTCCAGCTTCCGGCGCCGGCAGTTCTGGGCGGCCATCTTGTTCTTGCCACGGCGGCGTATGTCCCTGACGAGGGCCAGCTGGGGAGCGGTGAGGAGGTGCTGGGCCAGCAGAGCATTGAACTCCTCCACAGGGAGGTGCACGATGGCCGCGTTGGAAAAGGGGATCCTCAGGGAGCGTGCACGGCGCTCGTCACGCCCACACTCACGGTCGTCATGGGAACAGTCGTAGGGACGGTGACGGGCAGAGGGGAGCCGGTGGGAGGCTTTACCGGGAGAGGAGGAGGAGGAGGGAGAGGAAGGGTAGGTGTGGTCGTGTCCGATGTACCAGGAGACTGGACAGATCTTATTAAGAGATGTGGAGTAACTTCCTCCTACAGCTCCTTCCTCCTCCTCCTCCTCTTCCTCCTGCTTCACCTCCATACCGCCCTCAAAGAAGGGGCTCCCTACCGATGAGGAGGAGGAGGATGAGGAAGAGGACGATGAGGAGGAGGAGGAGTAGGATCCCTCTGAGCCGCTTGGGGAGGCGGGGCTATGACTGAAGTCCAATGAGAGTCCAGAGTCTGACTCCTCCTCCTGAGTTCTGGAAGCTTCTGTCAAGCTGAGGCCAGCCTTTTCCTCCTTCTCTTCCTCCTGTTTACATTCAAAACCTTGCTCATCTTCCTCGACTTTAACCCGTTTACATGGAAAATAACTCTCTTCTTTTTCCTGGTCTGCCATTTTGTTTCCTAAGGAGCCCTCTCCTCCTAGACTGGCGGCCATTTTGGGGCTGCAGCCGTCCTCTAGCGCCAGGTCCAGCAGACTCATCTCATCCAAGATGGCCGTCTCCTCCAACAGAGTGTCAAAGATGCTATGGATGATAAATATTGAGAAGGTCTGCATTTAAATCCTGTGGTTCAATGTTTTCATACACTGGGGTTTTAAAATACTCTAATCTATCAAGCTTTTCTAAAAGATTTTCACCTGGGCAGACTCTCATCCTCTTCTTCCTCATCACTGAGCAGGAAGGAGCTCCCGGCAGGCGCGGGGGTCACAGGGGGGTTATGGGCCGTACCACTCTGCTCCAGAGAGCAGGGGGATCCTGAGGTCATCAGGTCACAGTCCAGTTCAGAGCTAGGGGACAAGCCTGGGCCCGCATCGCCACGGTGATGAGTGTGAGGGGGTGGGCTGAGCAGGGCACTGTCTGGCTGGGGGGGGGGGGCCAGGGACTCTGCCATGCCCCCTACCGCGGGACAGAGTGCTCTGGGGGGGTGGCCCGTGGCTTCATGGACCAATGGGCTGAGGCGCTGGTTGTCGCGGAGACCGGGAGGTACCTCAAACCCAGCTGCAGAAGGCTGTGTGCTGGTGGAGTTGTTCTGTTAACAATAACACATCAAATCTGATCAACACAAGTTATAAAAGGCTGTATGTTAAAATGTGTGGTTTAAAAAGCTGAGTCATGCTGCTGACCTGAGGCTCCATGATAGCCAGCAGGTCCATCCACTGCAGCTCCAGGTCCAGAGAGGGGTACTGTGGGGCAGCCTGCCCCCCAACCAGCTCCAGGTCCAGAGAGGGGTACTGTGGGGCAGCCTGCCCCCCAACCAGCTCCAGGTCCAGAGAGGGGTACTGTGGGGCAGCCTGCCCCCCAACCAGCTCCAGGTCCAGAGAGGGGTTGTCAGCCAGCAGCATGGGGGCCAGGGGAGACTGTGTGGCTGGGGAGGGCAGAGGAAAGGAGTCCTCTAGTAGACAGAGACACTCCTGGAGAGACAGAGGGTCCTCCATGGGGGACGCCTGGACAAACAGAGCAACAACAGCAGCAGCAGCATGAGGAGAGTCCTTAAACGGAGCTGTAGCTTCTACGTGTTGGATTAGGGTTAGGTTTAGATCTATAACAGTACAGACCCTTTAGATCTATAACAGTACAGACCCTTTAGATCTATAACAGTACAGACTCTTTAGTTCTTTAACAGTACAGACCCTTTACATCTATAACAGTACAGACCCATTACATCTATAACAGTACAGACTCTTTAGATCTATAACAGTACAGACCCTTTAGATCTATAACAGTACAGACCCTTTACCTATATAACAGTACAGACCCTGTAGATCTAAAACAGTACAGACCCTTTACCTCTATAACAGTACAGACCCTTTAGATCTATAACAGTACAGACCCTTTAGATCTATAACAGTACAGACTCTTTAGATCTATAACAGTACAGACTCTTTACATCTGTAACAGTACAGACCCTTCACCCCTATAACAGTACAGACCCTTAACCTCTATAACAGTACAGACCCTTTAGATCTGTAACAGTACAGACTCTTTAGCTCTATAACAGTACAAACCCTTTAGATCTATAACAGTACAGACTCTTTAGTTCTATAACAGTACAGACTCTTCACATCTGTAACAGTAAAGACCCTTCACCCCTATAACAGTACAGACCCTTTACATCTATAACAGTACAGACCCTTTAGATCTATAACAGTACAGACCCTTTAGATCTATAACAGTACAGACTCTTCAGATCTATAACAGTACAGACCCTTTAGATCTATAACAGTACAGATCCTTTACCTATATAACAGTACAGACCCTGTAGATCTATAACAGTACAGACCCTTTAGATCTATAACAGTACAGACCCTTTAGATCTATAAAAGTACAGACCCTTTACCCCTATAACAGTACAGACCCTTTAGATCTATAACAGTACAGACCCTTAACCTCTATAAAAGTACAGACCCTTAACCTCTATAACAGTACAGACCCTTTAGATCCATAACAGTACAGACCATTTAGATATATAACAGTACAGACCATATAGATCCATAACAGTACAAACCATTTAGATCTATAACAGTACAGACCATTTAGATCCATAACAGTACAGACCATTTAGATCTATAACAGTACAGACCATATAGATCCATAACAGTACAGACCATTTAGATCTATAACAGTACAGACCATTTAGATCTAGAACAGTACAGATCATTTACCTCTATAACAGTACAGACCCTTTAGATCTATAACAGTACAGACTCTTTAGATCTATAACAGTACAGACTCTTTAGACCTATAACAGTACAGACTCGTTAAATCTATAACAGTACAGACCCTTTAGATCTATAACAGTACAGACTCTTTAGATCTATAACAGTACAGACTCTTTAGATCTATAACAGTACAGACTCTTTAGACCTACAACAGTACAGACTCTTTAAATCTATAACAGTACAGACCCTTTAGATCTATAACAGTACAGACTCTTTAGATCTATAACAGTACAGACTCTTTAGATCTATAACAGTACAGACTCGTTAAATCTATAACAGTACAGACCCTTTAGATCTATAACAGTGCAGACTCTTTACCTCTATAACAGTACAGATCCTTAACCTCTAAAACAGTACAGACCATTTAGATCTATAACAGTACAGACCATTTAGATCCATAACAGTACAGACCATTTAGATCCATAACAGTACAGACCATTTAGATCCATAACAGTACAGACCATTTAGAGCTATAACAGTACAGACTATTTAGATCTATAACAGTACAGACCCTTTACCTCTATAACAGTACAGACCTTTTAGATCTATAACAGTACAGACCCTTTAGATCTATAACAGTACAGACCCTTTAGATCTATAACAGTACAGACCCTTTACCCCTATAACAGTACAGACCCTTTAGATCTAGAACAGGACAGACCCTTAACCTCTATAACAGTACAGACCATTTAGAGCTATAACAGTACAGACTATTTAGATCTATAACAGTACAGACCCTTTACCTCTATAACAGTACAGACCTTTTAGATCTATAACAGTACAGACTCTTTAGATCTATAACAGTACAGACTCGTTAAATCTATAACAGTACAGACCCTTTAGATCTATAACAGTGCAGACTCTTTACCTCTATAACAGTACAGATCCTTAACCTCTAAAACAGTACAGACCATTTAGATCTATAACAGTACAGACCATTTAGATCCATAACAGTACAGACCATTTAGATCCATAACAGTACAGACCATTTAGATCTATAACAGAACAGACCATTTAGATCCATAACAGTACAGACCATTTAGATCTATAACAGTACAGACCATTTAGATCTATAACAGTACAGACCATTTAGATCCATAACAGTACAGACCATTTAGAGCTAGAACAGTACAGACTATTTAGATCTATAACAGTACAGACCCTTTACCTCTATAACAGTACAGACCTTTTAGATCTATAACAGTACAGACTCTTTAGATCTATAACAGTACAGACCCTTTACCTATAAAACAGTACAGACCCTGTAGATCTATAACAGTACAGACCCTTTAGACCTATAACAGTACAGACCCTTTAGATCTACAACAGTACAGACCCTTTACCCCTATAACAGTACAGACCCTTTAGATCTAGAACAGGACAGACCCTTAACCTCTATAACAGTACAGACACTTTAGATCTATAACAGTACAGACCATTTAGAGCTATAACAGTACAGACTATTTAGATCTATAACAGTACAGACCCTTTACCTCTATAACAGTACAGACCTTTTAGATCTATAACAGTACAGACTCTTTAGATCTATAACAGTACAGACTCGTTAAATCTATAACAGTACAGACCCTTTAGATCTAAAACAGTGCAGACTCTTTACCTCTATAACAGTACAGATCCTTAACCTCTAAAACAGTACAGACCATTTAGATCTATAACAGTACAGACCATTTAGATCCATAACAGTACAGACCATTTAGATCCATAACAGTACAGACCATTTAGATCTATAACAGAACAGACCATTTAGATCCATAACAGTACAGACCATTTAGATCTATAACAGTACAGACCATTTAGATCTATAACAGTACAGACCATTTAGATCCATAACAGTACAGACCATTTAGAGCTATAACAGTACAGACTATTTAGATCTATAACAGTACAGACCCTTTACCTCTATAACAGTACAGACCTTTTAGATCTATAACAGTACAGACTCTTTAGATCTATAACAGTACAGACTCTTTAGATCTATAACAGTACAGACTCTTTAGATCTATAACAGCACAGACTCTTTAAATCTATAATAGTACAGACCCTTTACCCCTATAACAGGACAGACCCTTTACATCTATAACAGTACAGACCCTTTAGATCTATAACAGTACAGACCCTTTAGATCTATAACAGTACAGACCGTTTACCTATAAAACAGTACAGACCCTGTAGATCTATAACAGTACAGACCCTTTAGATCTATAACAGTACAGACCCTTTAGATCTATAACAGTACAGACCCTTTACCCCTATAAAAGTACAGACCCTTTGATCTAGAACAGTACAGACCCTTAACCTCTATAACAGTACAGACACTTTAGCTCTATAACTACAGACCATTTAGATCCATAACAGTACAGACCCTTTAGATCTATAACAGTACAGACCCTTTACATCTATAACAGTACAGACCCTTTAGATCTATAACAGTACAGACTCTTTAGATCTATAACAGTACAAACCCTTTAGATCTATAACAGTACAGACCCTTTAGATCTATAACAGTACAGACTCTTTAGTTCTATAACAGTACAGACTCTTTACATCTGTAACAGTACAGACCCTTCACCCCTATAACAGTACAGACCCTTTACATCTATAACAGTACAGACCCTTTAGATCTATAACAGTACAGACTCTTCAGATCTATAACAGTACAGACCCTTTAGATCTATAACAGTACAGGCCCTTTACCTATATAACAGTACAGACCCTGTAGATCTATAACAGTACAGACCCTTTAGATCTATAACAGTACAGACCCTTTAGATCTATAACAGTACAGACCCTTAACCTCTATAAAAGTACAGACCCTTACCGTCTATAACAGTACAGACCCTTTAGATCTATAACAGTACAGACCATTTAGATCCATAACAGTACAGACCATTTAGATATATAACAGTGCAGACCATATAGATCCATAACAGTACAGACCCTTTAGATCTAAAGGGTCTGTACTGTTATAGGGGTAAAGGGTCTGTACTTTTATAGATCTAAAGGGTCTGTACTTTTATAGATCTAAAGGGTCTGTACTGTTATAGATCTAAAGGGTCTGTACTGTTATAGATCTACAGGGTCTGTACTGTTATATAGGTAAAGGGTCTGTACTGTTATATAGGTAAAGGGTCTGTACTGTTATAGATCTGAAGAGTCTGTACTGTTATAGATCTGAAGGGTCTGTACTGTTATAGATGTAAAGGGTCTGTACTGTTATAGGGGTGAAGGGTCTGTACTTTTACAGATGTAAAGAGTCTGTACTGTTGTAGAACTAAAGAGTCTTTACTGTTATAGATCTAAAGGGTCTGTACTGTTATAGATCTAAAGGGTCTGTACTGTTATAGATCTAAAGAGTCTGTACTGTTATAGATCTAAAGGATCTGTACTGTTCTAGATCTAAAGAGTCCTTACTGTTATAGGGGTAAAGGGTCTGTACTGTTATAGATCTAAAGGGTCTGTACTGTTATAGATCTACAGGGTCTGTACTGTTATATAGGTAAAGGGTCTGTACTGTTATATAGGTAAAGGGTCTGTACTGTTATAGATCTAAATGGTCTGTACTGTTATGGATCTAAATGGTCTGTACTGTTATAGATCTAAAGGGTCTTTACTGTTATAGAGGTTAAGGGTCTGTACTTTTATAGAGGTTAAGGGTCTGTACTGTTATAGATCTAAAGGGTCTGTACTCTCTAACCTCTATAACAGTACAGACACTTTAGCTCTATAACTACAGACCATTTAGATCCATAACAGTACAGACCCTTTAGATCTATAACAGTACAGACTCTTCAGATCTATAACAGTACAGACCCTTTAGATCTATAACAGTACAGGCCCTTTACCTATATAACAGAACAGACCCTGTAGATCTATAACAGTACAGACCCTTTAGATCTATAACAGTACAGACTCTTTAGATCTATTATAGAGTTATACTGTTATAGAGACCCTTAACCTCTATAAAAGTACAGACCCTTACCCTCTATAACAGTACAGACCATATAGATCCATAACAGTACAGACCATTTAGATCTATAACAGTACAGACCATTTAGATCTATAACAGTACAGACCATTTACCTCTATAACAGTACAGACCCTTTAGATCTATAACAGTACAGACTCTTTAGATCTATAACAGTACAGACTCTTTAGATCTATAACAGTACAGACCCTTTAAATCTATAACAGTACAGACCCTTTACCTATAAAACAGTACAGACCCTTTAGATCTATAACAGTACAGACCATTTAGATCCATAACAGTACAGACCCTTTAGATCTATAACAGTACAGATCCTTCACATCTATAACAGCACAGACCCTTAGATCTATAACAGTAAAGACTCTTTAGTTCTATAACAGTACAGACCCTTTAGATCTATAACAGTACAGACCCTTTAGATCTATAAAAGTACAGACCCTTTAGATCTATAAAAGTACAGACCCTTTACCCCTATAACAGTACAGACCCTGTAGATCTATAACAGTACAGACCCTTTAGATCTATAACATTACAGACCCTTAACCTCTATAACAGTACAGACCCTTTAGATCTATAACAGTACAGACCATTTATATCCATAACAGTACAGACCATTTAGATATATAACAGTACAGACCATTTACCTCTATAACAGTACAGACCCTTTAGATCTATAACAGTACAGACTCTTTAGATCTATAACAGTACAGACTCTTTAGATCTATAACAGTACAGACTCTTTAGATCTATAACAGTACAGACTCTTTAGATCTAGAACAGTACAGACTCTTTAGATCTAGAACAGTACAGACTCTTTAGATCTATAGTGCTTAAAGTGAGAGAAAGAAAAGGATGAGGCGTCATAGAAGAGAGAGTAAAAAACTACTTTTTAGAAACAAACCATGAACACAATGCTTCAGCTCACAGATTTCAGAACACCTTCATTTTCTTTATCATCTTTTCTCTCTCTCTCTCTCTCTCTCTCTGTATATATACGAGCTCTGGGACACCTGGGCAGAGGTAAACAAGGTGTTGTATAGCATTTCAATTCCTTTATCAAAGGAAACAAAGGTTTGATCAGAGCTCTGAGCTAAAGGTTGTTTTGCTGGTGTTGAGTTTAAGGTTATTCAGAGCTCTGAGCTAAAGCTTGTTTTGTTGGTGTTGAGTTTAAAGTTTGATCAGAGCTCTGAGCTAAAGCTTGTTTTGTTGGTGTTGAGTTTAAAGTTTGATCAGAGCTCTGAGCTAAAGCTTGTTTTGCTGGTGTTGAGTTCATGGTTTGATCAGAGCTTTGAGCTAAAGCTTGTTTTGTTGGTGTTGAGTTAAGGTTTGTTCAGAGCTCTGAGCTAAAGCTTGTTTTGTTGGTGTTGAGTTTTAAGTTTGATCAGAGCTCTGAGCTAAAGCTTGTTTTGTTGGTGTTGAGTTTAAAGTTTGATCAGAGCTCTGAGCTAAAGCTTGTTTTGCTGGTGTTGAGTAAAGGTTTGATCAGAGCTCTGAGCTAAAGCTTGTTTTGTTGGTGTTGAGTTTAAAGTTTGATCAGAGCTCTGAGCTAAAGCTTGTTTTGCTGGTGTTGAGTAAAGGTTTGATCAGAGCTCTGAGCTAAAGCTTGTTTTGCTGGTGTTGAGTAAAGGTTTGATCAGAGCTCTGAGCTAAAGCTTGTTTTGTTGGTGTTGAGTTAAGGTTTGTTCAGAGCTCTGAGCTAAAGCTTGTTTTGTTGGTGTTGAGTTTAAAGTTTGATCAGAGCTCTGAGCTAAAGCTTGTTTTGCTGGTGTTGAGTAAAGGTTTGATCAGAGCTCTGAGCTAAAGCTTGTTTTACTAGTGTTGAGTAAAGGTTTGATCAGAGCTCTGAGCTAAAGCTTGTTTTGCTGGTGTTGAGTTTAAGGCTTGATCCGAGCTCTGAGCTAAAGCTTGTTTTGCTGGTGTTGAGTTTAAGGCTTGATCAGAGCTCTGAGCTAAAGCTTGGTTTGTTGGTGTTGCGTTCATGCTTGGTTTCTACAGAGTGGTTTGTGTTTGTATGAGCTGGCGTCCTTTTCTTCTTCACCTGGTCAGACATGTCCACCTGTCTGTGGCTGCTGTCTCTATGTTCTCCTCTTCCTCCTCCCCACTCAGTCCTCCTCAGCTCCTCCTCCTCTTCTCCTTTCTCATCTAGGTGGAGCAGGGGGAGGGGCGGCGTTGCCGGGGTAATGCTCTGACCGTGGTGGTCTGAGGGAAAGATACCTGGGTGGTTCACTTCCTGGTCTGACTGGCCAATAGGCCACAAGCTCTCTGGTGTCTCATCTCCCTGTAGGAAGTAGACCAGATGTAATGTTTGTGAACAAGTTTCTCTTTTTCATGTTTTGGTGTGAATGTTTGTGAACGTTTTAATTCAAAAGTTTTTTATCTTGAAGATTGTCTTGAAACATCTTACTCTGATCAAAAACTGGAATATGTTCTAACAACATAGTTAACATCCGACAAGATCCGATGAGAGTGGGAGAGCAGGAAGGAGAGGGGGTGGAGGAGGAGGGAGGTGACAGGAGGAAGGAGAGGGGGAGGAGGGAGGTGATCAGGGTAAGCTGAGGTGAGATGAGGGAACATACAGCACCAAGGTATCTCTCAGGTTACAAAACAAGCACACCCCAACAGGGTCACCAGGAGAGAGAGGGGAGAGAGGGAGAGAAAGAGAGAGCTACCTAGCCCTCTACACCAGAGAGAGAGACAGATAGAGAGAGAGAGAGTACTACCTAGCCCTCTACACCAGAGAGAGGGACAGATAGAGAGAGAGAGAGAGAGAGTACTACCTAGCCCTCTACACCAGAGAGAGGGACAGATAGAGAGAGAGAGAGAGAGAGAGAGAGAGAGAGTACTACCTAGCCCTCTACACCAGAGAGAGAGAGAGAGAGAGAGAGAGAGAGAGAGAGAGAGAGAGAACTACCTAGCCCTCTACACCAGAGAGAGGGACAGAGAGAGAGAGAGAGAGAGAGAGAGAGAGAGAGAGAGTACTACCTAGCCCTCTACACCAGAGAGAGGGACAGATAGAGAGAGAGAGAGAGTACTACCTAGCCCTCTACACCAGAGAGGGACAGATGAGAGAGAGAAAGAGAGTACTACTTAACCCTCTACACCAGAGAGAGGGACAGATGAGAGAGAGAGAGAAAGAGAGAGAGAGAAAGAGAAAGAGAGTACTACTTAACCCTCTACACCAGAGAGAGGGACAGATGAGAGAGAGAGAGAGAGTGCTACCTAGCCCTCTACACCAGAGAGAGAGAGAGGTAGAGAGACAGAGAGAGAAATAGAGAGAGTACTACCTAGCCCTCTACACCAGAGAGAGAGAGAGAGAGAGAGAGAGAGAGAGAGAGAGAGAGAGAGTACTACCTAGCCCTCTACACCAGAGAGAGAGAGAGAGAGAGAGAGAGAGAGAGAGAGAGAGAGAGAGAGTACTACCTAGCCCTCTACACCAGAGAGAGGGACAGATGAGAGAGAGAGAGAGTGCTACCTAGCCCTCTACACCAGAGAGAGGGACAGATGAGAGAGAGAGAGAGAGAGAGAGAGAGCTACCTAGCCCTCTACACCAGAGAGAGAGAGAGAGAGAGAGAGAGAGAGAGAGAGAGAGAGAGACTACCTAGCCCTCTACACCAGAGAGAGTGACAGATAGAGAGAGAGAGAGAGAGAGAGAGAGAGAGAGAGAGAGAGAGAGAGAGAGAGAGTACTACCTAGCCCTCTACACCAGAGAGAGAGACAGATAGAGAGAGAGAGAGAGTGCTACCTAGCCCTCTACACCAGAGAGAGGGACAGATAGAGAGAGAGAGAGAGAGAGAGAGAGAGAGAGAGAGAGAGAGAGAGAGAGAGAGAGAGAGAAGAGTACTACTTAACCCTCTACACCAGAGAGAGAGGGACAGATAGAGAGAGAGAGAGAGAGAGAGAGAGAGAGAGAGAGAGAGTACTACTTAACCCTCTACACCAGAGAGAGAGATGAGAGAGAGAGAGAGAGAGAAGAGAAAGAGAGTACTACTTAACCCTCTACACCAGAGAGAGGGACAGATAGAGAGAGAGAGAGAGAGTACTACCTAGCCCT
>JAPMUY010001747.1:0-82500 GCA_026901105.3 Galaxias olidus
GTCACAAACACATTTAACAACCTGATCTCGCAGCAGGTCTGTTAGCGAAATTTCATCTGCCAAACAGTGCCAGATTCTCTCTGTATGTATTCTCCGCAGCTCTCCGTGAGTCGGTTCTTCATCAGTCATGCAACGGAATGAACTGGATGGGACCCCATCGTCCAGGAAGGCACAGTACTTCTATTGTGAGAAAAGCCACGATCAGCTCACTGATTACAGGCCGGTTTCAAGCATTTCTATATGTTCAAGGCAACAATCCTGCATAAAAACTGTCCGGGAAATGACACAAACATAAAAGTATTCTATTAAAGTGAAAAGTCGGACGTTTTTCTATTTCTTGGCCACACACCTGAAAAGGCTGGCCTCAGTGAAGATTTTGTTACACAACAAGTTGTAAGCAGGCTGTACTGTTTTATAATTACACTGCCTTCTCAGAGCTGAGACTGAACACAATGACTGCTGTAACAAGGTTAAGTGGGCTTTCTACTACTTCTTAAGGGTTTGGTTTTTATTGCTGTTATAGAGGAAGTATACAGGTAGACCTGCTGCAATTGCAATTCGTGGGAGCTTGGGGTAGGCACTGAGAGTATTAAATGCTTCTGAAACATGATTTTACTGGAGTTGTGGAACAGCAAATTTTGTAAAAGTCTTCTTTTTGTTGAACTCTATACATGTTGGGCTTTCTGAAGTATTTATTTCTAATGTTGTAATATACTGTATATAATATACTTGTAACAGAAATTAAGGAATATCAAGACAAATCTGCAACCTGGGGAGAAACCCGTCTATAAATGTATACAGATCACAAGCACTGAGAATGTTAGTCTTTATTGCCTTTGTCTTTCCAACGAAATACAGTCAAAGAAACCAATACGCAAGGTGGAATTAATTGACTCGTGTGGGTTTAAACGCTATTTCCAGAGCACTGGCTAATGCCCGGCAGTCGATTTACAGTCCGGTTTTGTAACTTGGCTGATCAGGATCTCAACCAGACCCAAACAGTGCCTGTTTGTTAGGGAACGTCAGTACTACCATGTTCTGCAATGCCGCTTTCAGCGACAGCGTCATGGTTCAGGCGATACAGGCCTTTCAGCGAGGAGGGGCTGGTGGCCTGTTCGTCCATTACCCAACAGAGCTGTACGAACATTAATAAATCAGTAGCCGGAAGGACATCAACTTCAATACCACGATAGAACTCGGCACAGATGCCACCGCTGGCTTATTTTTTTATCCACACGGATCAGATTGTAGTTTTGCAGATCCAGCCAGTCAGCGCTTTGAACTGCCATGGTTTAGTTTTCGATATCGCATTTACAACGAAGTCATGGCGGCCCCACCCGATTGTGAGTCCCATTATATACCAACGCCAGTGCCGCCAGAACGTGGAAAGCAGGGATAATAAGATGGCAGGAGGAGGACAAGGCAGTGCCACGGATTCCCCTAAGGTCAGCACTGGCTGATGGCGCAGGCCTGGGGAGCGAAAACTCTCTCCACCACATCGATCGCTGCTCCCCAGGGCCTACCTGCCCACACCTTCGCCCAGCCCACTTAGTACCCACCTGGTAATAACCAGCAAATTCATCGGCGGTCGCCAGAACAAGAGAGGCATCTTCATCTTCAGCAGTCAGTGCTGTGTTTTTTACCTTGACACCGGGGGTGGGGAATGTTTGCAGAGGCTGAACAACACGGAGATGACTAAAAAAGATGCCATAAACACAGGCGCGGCCTGAGGAGAAATGGCGAAAACCGCCTGCATTTCACCCCCGCTTTTCCCTTTGTAAGAGTTTCCAAGAATAAAGGACAGATGCTACAGACACCACCTATATAGAGTACACCACACACACACACACACACACACACACACACACACATACTAGATTCGTGTATATAAATAATAGTTCAAACCCTTATGGATTGAATTGACGTACCAATTATAATTAAAGAGAGAATTTTTGGTGGTAAAGCGTATTTTCATTCCCTAATAAAAGACAGAAGGCAGTATTCTCTCCTATTCAATATGTTTTTTTTTACCTGTAGAATGTACCCTCTTGAGAAACAATAAAAATACATGTGATTTAGAGGTTAATACTTAAAAGTATGCTCACGGATTTCAAACATATTTACATCACAGATGGCTAGAAACTGTCTTTTTAATGGTATTTCTTCACTATGATAGATGTGACTGCCCTCTGCTGGAATACACAATTCTTGATGGCTTTATCAGTCTCAGAATAAGTCAGGAGACAAAGAATGTAGAAAATGCTGAAGACCAAACAGTCTTACCTTAACCACGCAAGAAAAACAATGATAATGCGGGTTAAGCAAACAGTGTGATTTGTGTGTGAATCTATAGGTATGTTGGCAGATCACATTAGTTTTATAATGCCAAGCACCTTTGATGAAGGATTCAATTAGACTAAAAGAAATAATGGTTAGACATATAGTTAAAGGTATGTTTTATTTTAAATTATTATAACTTACACTTTGTAGCAGGCTTTCATCATATGGGGACTTCCTTTAATACGGGGTGTCTGATGGAATGGTGGGGAGGAGGAGCAAATCCAGCCAGGCAAATGTTGTTCTCATCCGTACAGGTTAGCACAGGCGATAATGTACAGCTGTAGTACTCAGGTTACCACCCAGTGCTATATTTTTGGTGTTGTGTAACCACTTAATAATGAAAAAACACTTTTTTTTTTGCCTAGATTCTGATCTGCTCTAGTCATGTAATAATCATGTTGAGTGAGAGTTTGACTGAGGGACAAACCCAATGAGCAGTGGTGCCAGTTCACATTAACCCTGTATGTATTTGTTTTCCATTCAGGTCTAGGTCTTAATAATATTGCAGTCAGATTATTCACAATGATGCTAGTATGGGGGATACTATGGGGTGCACGTTGGGGACCAAACAGGACTTTGCATTGATTGTTGAAAGCGTTGTAGAAGCTCGAACAACAGCACTTTGTTTATCGCTCTGAAGTCTGGTTATGTTGATAAAGATAAGAAAACAAGAATATTTATTTGACTATGAGCAAGACTTCAAGAATCAACAGAGTAGAACCCCAAATAAATGACTGAAATGTCATGTTTTTGCCATCACACAAATAGTTGTTGGATGAGGCCCAGCCTCTGGTGAGATGTTATTTAAAGCCCGACAGTCAGAATTTCACTCAATAACCCTACAGGAAAACCTAAGGGCCTTATTATTCCGAACAATACTCATCCTGTAATCACTGAAACAGTCACGGGTGAACTCTTTTCCTTGAACAAATACCAAACAAAAATAAACACATCCGTAGGCTTCATGTTTTTCAGTTGCCTTATAAAAACATATGTTTCAGTAATAAAACACTACATAATCCAACAGAAGTTGAGAAAAGGAACGTGATGATTAGCTATGTACCGTTTTTTGTACAGTGGTCAAAAACTGACCAATTTAGAGATTCATATTCTAATTTCCGGCAAAGTAAGATCAAACACAACCAAGTCCAATATGGAGACACTGGCCTGGGCGAGCGACATAGCCCAGCGGATAGTCAGCACCAGGCTTTTCTACCAGCCAGGAGGCAGGTAAACATGGGGTAGAAACAGACTGTTGAGAAAATTTAATTCCTGACACTCGTTAGAACAGTGTTCCGTCAGCGATACTGACAGATCAAATTCACAAGGTTAAAGCTTGCAGCAGAGAGAGTGAGGACTGCACGACAAAAAATAGGACCTTGATTAAAGTCTTATGTTGTCAGAAAACCAAGCGGAAGATGTACCCACGCCAGTGTGGAATCAACCGGGTTACTGCGCTTATCAGACTACCTTGTAGCCCCTTTGAAAGGACATGTCGCTCTGTTTGTTCAGTGCCTCCTCAATGCCTGTGGCCTATAGTCCGCGGAGGTTGTCGATGATGTCCACATGTGGCTCCACCGCAGGTGAGCTGACCGCTGGGTTCACCCACATTGTCTTCTTTTCGTGCTGCCTGCCGTAGGACTGGCCAAGGAGCTTCCTCCCGGAGCCAGCACCTCCTGGGGCTTCTCCCAGGTACCAGGTCCTGAGGGAGCACAGGGAGAGGAGGCACAGGGTTTGAAATGTGGGTGACGCACGGCCTCGGCAGGGATTTTCTTTCTTATTTCATATTATGTTGTTTATGCTTAGAAAAGGGTATATATATTAAAATAAAACACTACTTCCTAAAAAATTCTTTGCATTAAGACTTACATTTTATTTTTTTTATTTTCATTTTATTATTTTTTTTTTATTATTGTTTTTTGAATCATAAACAGTTTTGTCCTTTCTCTCTGTCTCCCACTCTCCAGTAGGAGCGTGGTGGTGGGGGGAGTGGGGGGGGGGTTGGGGCCTACCACGGGCGAGAGCGGGTTGTTGTCGCGTGCCTCGGGCCACGTCCAGGCACACACCTGGTTCACTGGTAAATTGGGTGCAGCGCCACGTCGGCCGTACAGAGGGGGGAAGGCCTGGCAGAACGCTCACCAGGCACGGCAGCGTGGGCATGAAGAAGGAGAAGCGCTTGGCGCGAGTCAGCATGGACACACACACACACACACACACACACACACACACACACACACACACACACACACACACAGAGAGAGAGCGTCATAGAAGAGAACGTCCTGCCTGCTCCTTATGGCTGAGGCAGCAGGAGAGCTGGTACAAGCTGTACCCTTGTCTGACGGAGGAAGAAAAAAAAAAGAAGAGGCTGTTGCAGGCAGGGATGACATCTCATGCTGCAATGACAGAAAGCTGCAGCAGGTGGCAGCCAGACACAGCAGCACAGTCATGCTCCAGGAAAGGAGCTGGCACCGAGGGTCCTACGGATAAAGAGCCAGGGGTAGGGCGGAGGGGAGAGGTGGAGGAGAAGGAGCAGGAGGCTGACCTGTGAGCAGGGTGCCCATGACGCTGACTGCCAGGCGGGCCACGCTCAGGGACTGGGAAGGGCGTACTGGGTGCACAGCTGGGACAGCAGCTGGATGGCAAAGATCTGGGGAGCAAGACACACACACACACACAAATCAAGCAACACGTCTTTGCAAAATACACGGGGTAAGTTGTAAGACTGAAAACCCTGTCCGGACGGTAAGCAGAGAAGACTTCCTAGAGGGGCTGGTTAAACTCAGAGGCTGGCACAGCCACGGCCAGGCTGAGGAGGAGGACCAGAGGACTCACCTGCTTCTCCAGCTGGGCTGAGCCAGCAGCTCTGGGATGAAGTCCAGACAGATATGGATGGAGGGGATGCCCGCCACGGTCAGGGGCAGCAGAGCTTGAGGATAACCCTGAGAGGAGGAGGAGGAGGAGGAGGAGGAGGAGGAGGAGGAGGAGGAGGAAAGGAGGACGGGTGTGAGCACAGGCCAAATGTACAAGGAAAGGAAGGAGGGAAAAGAAAACGTGCGGAGGGTGACAAACAAAGGATATATAGGACCACGGGGACGGAGGGGGGGCAGAAAGGGGAAGAGGGAGGGAGGAAAAAAACGAGGAGGAGGAGCAGACGACAACGGACATGATTAGAGAGCAGAGAGAGAGGAGCAATAAGCCAGGATGCAGGCAGCCCTGATGGAGCAGTCGTTTAACATTTCACACACAGGGGCTCTCTCTGGCTCTCTCCAGCACTCCCGCCGACCCAGACAGCTTGTGTAAGCAGCCTGGCTCTAGGGGTGGATTAGTGGGACAGGGCTGTGCTGGTGAAGGCCCAGCATACACGATGAGAAGCCGCCGCTCCAGTCCCAGCTCCACCCGCTCAAGGAGCGGCATCACTCCCACAACTCCAACAACCCCGCCCCGGCATCTCCTTTCACCTGGAAGTGGACCAGCCTGGCGATGTTGGGCCGGCGATGAACATCTGATGCAGCAGGCAGCAGATGAGGCACTGCACCTCCCTCAGGTCGCTCAGCAGCCCCTCCTCGGGCTCCCCCTCGCCCCGGGACCCCCGCCCCGCTCCGGCAGCGCCGAGCCGGGCCCGCCCCGGGGGGTCCTGCACGCTCCGCAGCAGGCTGTCGGCGGGACCCCCCAACTGCTGCTCGTCGGAGGTGGCCAGGCAGATCTCCAGGAGGATCTGCACCGCCGCGCTGTCCTGGAGTGTCACACACACGCGCACACACACACAGACACACACACGAGAAATGGAAAAATGGTCAGAGATTCAGAGATGATGGAGCTTGGAGGTAATAGAAGTTAAATAATATAGATCCTTATTATTATCAGGGTTAACAAAATGTGACTGTGTGTGTGTGTGTGTGAGTGAGTGTGAGTGTTTACCTGTGCCGAGAGCAGGGCGTTCTTGAGCTCCTCCCGGGTGACCTCGGCAGAGTCGGGCTGGCCGCTCAGACACAGGCTGGAGAGGCTCTGGCTCTGCCGGTCAAAGTCGGCCGTCTCCTTCAGGTGGGAGTTGAGGTAGGCCTTGGAGGCCAGCAGGTAGCCGTTCAGCATGTGGAGGACCATGTCCATCAGAGGGGGGCACCTGGCACGGGACACGCATCAAAGTCGAGAACATGAAAACGCACGTCCCCTTTTAGACAGAACGTTCACTTAGAAAAACTGCGGTAAAAACGTTTGTCATCCTTTTCATTGAGGTTTAAAGCTGTCCGCTGTACGGCGGCGAGTGTCTGGGCTCTTCAGCCTCTCACCTGTAGACCCTCTGGTCACAGCGCAGCACGATGAGGGGGTCCACCATCAGGTCGTTCTGGGTGTACGTCTGCTGCCTCAGCAGCTTGGCCGACGGCTGCAGGGCGTTCACCGTCATCACCCACAGCCTGACACCCACACAAAGAGCAAGTCAGCCCACTATACCAGCACTGATAAGGCAACCGTCAAGGAGGCCGACAGACGATATCTGATTGTGCCGAATGAAAAAAAACAAATCCAAATAGGTCACACAAAACTGTCATTAAAGTAAAATATTACTTGTTTAAAAATGTTTCTATATGGGGTGAAATCCAATGTATTTTTTCAAAGGTAAGAGTCATATGAATCATATGCAATTAAACAATGTAAATACATTGGCATATTTAGTTCATAACAAACCTTTATAGATGATATATACAGATAGAATGCCCAAGTGGAACAGAGGTGAGGTAATATTATATTTAATACATCTACAGATGGATACAAGTCTAAATATCCATTGATATGTAGAAAAGCCATCGAAAAGCCCCACTGTCATAAGAATCTAAGATGAACGAATGTGTATTGTTACTGTATGTCAATGTAGGTGTTCTCTTGCCATCAGTCCACCTACACACCACTCCCCCTCCAGCCAGTCTTACCACACAGGTCAGATTGTTCTGTGGGACCACAGGCACAGCACTGAACTTTCCCCCAGATTCTGCTTGCCTCATGTTACGGGCAAGAACATCGACTGCTACAGCCCACACCGATAATGTATGAAGCAATGACTATCGGCTCAGATTATCTGCTTGGCAGATTATCGGTCGACCTCTACAAAGAACAAAGACAAATGTAGACCGGCACCAGCAGGTAACACTCTGAGGGTCTCTGAACTACAAAGTTAAGATTTCTACTTAAGACCATACGTGAGGTTTTTTCAAAGACAATAAATACGCAAGTACAGTCCCCCCACGGAAAGCGCAGTGTGTATTTCAAGATCAACGGCGGCAGCGCGTCGTTTCCCTTCTTTGATAGCTATTCCCTCACGCAGAATGATTCACTCTCTGTGTGACAGTGTCTAGCCATCCAGCCCTATAAGCTATCCCTGTGGTACTCTTCAATGCCGAGGCAGCGCCCCTGACAACAACGCCCCTCCTCCCCCTCTACACCCCGCACCTTCCAGACTGGCTAAAACCTGTTCTGGTTCCAGCCCTCTCCCTGTCTGGTCCCCACAGGGAGCAGAGCCAGACTAGAGGCCTGGACTCACTAGCCCCCCATAGATCACCTAACCCTAACCCCCCATAGATCACCCACCCCAGCGGCTGGAAGCCACCCGTCCCTTAAAGCAAACCCAGTAGACGGCAGACAGGAACGGTGAGCGAGGACCACCCTGACCCCACCCCGACCCAAACACCCCCGCGGCGGGCCTGGACGCAGAGGCCGCTGGGCCCCTCTCCCCGTACCTGCGGGGCATGACCGTGTTGAGGCCCATCCACAGGCGGTTGAGGGTCTGGGGGACGCGGCGGGGCACGCCGGCCTCCAGCAGCAGGCTCACGCTGGCCGTCAGGGCCTCGGCGTAGGGGATCAGGTCGCCGGGGGCCAGCAGCGTCAGGTGCTCCAGGATCCGCACCAGCCGGGGCCCGTTGGACGGCAGCATCTGAAACGCTGTCGGGAGAGAGAGGAGCAGGGGGGGGGGGGGGGGGGGAGACAGCTTTAGTGACTGATAGAGGCTTTGTTCCAGGGCTCTGTTTCCGGAGCGATCTAATCCCACTCTTTCCCGCGGGCTGTGTGCAGGAAGTTGTCTGGTGGAAGGGGGAGGGGAGAGGGGGGCCTGTCCGGCCGCTTCAGATCAGCCTGGTTGAAAGGGGAGGACGGGTGGCGGAGTTCAAAGACAATCCCCCCTCTCTTTAAAGCTCCCAGGCTGACTCATCCAGTGGAAAGGTCAAGGCACTGAAGCCCCGGCAGCCTCCCCACAAGCAGACCTCCTCTCTGTCTCTCTGTCTCTCTGTCTCTCTGTCTATCCACGTCCACTGATATCCAGTCTAAAGCCTGAGGGGCCTGTTCTGACTCAAAAACACATGCACTCAGCACAACAGTTAACACATGTCACTTTAACACACCCCAGAATACCAACACATTCTCAACCGCCCCCCTCTCTCTCTCAAACACACACACACACACACACACACACACACACACACACACACACACACACACACACACACGTTCTCTCTTACATAAGCCGGAGACTTGAACAGCTCCAGGTCAAGATTATCATTAGCAATTCCACAACTCTATTTTCCGGTGGAAGATGTTAGATGAAATCATGTCCAGATCTCCATAGTCGGATGTGGTTTGAGCAGATGAGATTAGCGGTGCCCGGGCGCTCGGGGCTGCTCACGCGGAGGAGGACTGTTGGCCACGTCCTACTGTGGACTCCACTGGACCAGTAACCTCCAACGGTGGCAGCCCCTAATCCAGGCAGGATCACCACAGCTCTACACACAAAGGCTCTGGAGGACTGGACCCTTGCTCCCACTGAGGGGGGAAAACCCAGACCAGACCCGCTCCCAGAATCACTTCTTCCCAGCCTCATCCAACCTCCTACTCCTACTCCTATTCCCAAATCCCCATTCCCCCACCTCCAGCTCCAGCTCCCCCTGTCTCACCCTGGTGCAGCTGGCCCTGGGTGTAGCGGCAGGTGTTGCTGCCGCTCAGCATCATCCTGCGGAGCAGAGGCAGAGTGCCCGTCACCTCCTCCTCACACACCCAGTCCTCCACCAGGCACAGGTGGGGGTAGTTGGTGGCCAGCAGCCGCAGCAGGGCCGAGTGGAGACCTGGGGGGGGGAGAGGTGAGGAGAGTGAGTGAGATTAAAAAAAACAACAGTCCAGCCCACCCCCCCTTCTGGAGTGCAAGGACGTCACATGACAGTTCATTGCCAAGGTCGATTGTAGCTTAGATTCCTATCATTTTGGCACCCAAACAAAAGCCCTGCTGGTAAATTGCTATGGTCGCTTTCTGAAGTAAACAGGCTTCCACACTCCCAACAGGCTAGGGGAGGGGGACCGCCCCCACCCAAACGCAGACGGCGCCTTACCTCCCAGCTCCTGCTGCAGGCCCTGGGCCTGGGTGATCAGGTACTTGATGGGGATCTGGTCCATGAGGGTGGCCGAGTACGACTTGGGCTTCTTCTGCATGAGAGCTGAAGGACACAGAGGAAGGAGAGAGAGAGGGGAGAGAGAAAGAGAGAGAGAGAGAGAGACGGGGTTGGTTTGGGCCGTGGTGGAGTGTTCTAAAGAGCCAGCAGCGCTGTACAGGTGAGGCTACAGGGGCGCTGGATAAACACCACAGTTAGGAGGACAGCCCAGGACATCGTGTTGTTCATTTAACTTCTAATGTTCATTAATAATGCCTCCTTTCATTTGTCATAACGCTTCCTCTTATTAGTAAAGTGTACTCGGGTTTCTAGAAAGGCTCTCTGAAATTAAAATAACTT
This sequence comes from Galaxias olidus, assembly GCA_026901105.3. Lineage (NCBI taxonomy): Eukaryota > Metazoa > Chordata > Actinopteri > Galaxiiformes > Galaxiidae > Galaxias > Galaxias olidus. The sequence continues at coordinate 10,107 of JAPMUY010001747.1, forward strand.
GTTATGTTGACGGACGGACGAGGGAGGGCAGAGGAGGGCAGAGGAGGACTGAGAGGGAGGGGGCTAGCCGGGGCCGTTACGCTAACGGACAGATGTCCTCGCCAGCAACACACAACCCTGTGTCACTGTACTTGGCTGCACCAGTGAGAATGAATGAATGGAGGGCTGAGAGAGCGCCAGCAGTTGTCTGTGTGTGTGTCTCTCTGTGTATGTGTGTGTGTGTGTGTGTGTGCGCGCGCTAGGGGCGTTGAATTACTGTGCAGCAGTGTGCTTCCCTCAGCCTAACCAGAGGACAATAGACTGACATGTTATTCCCTCCTCCTTCCTGACACAATGTCCCCCCACACACACACTGCTCCTTCACGCAGAGAGGAGAGGAAAAAAGACAAAGGGACAACCCACCAAGTGTTCCCTGTGTGTGTGTGTGTGTGTGTGTGTGTGTGTGAGTGTGTGTGTGTACCTACCCAGTTGCTTGGTGCTGCTCAGGAGGTTCTCTTCGTAGGACAGGATGTAATAGAGGATGAGAAGCTGGGTGGTGATGGTGTAGCGGGAGCGCCCTCGACCACCCTCGCCCTACACACACACACACACACACACACACACACACACACAGAGAGAGAGAGAGAGACTGAGGTCACACACACTTTGTTCTGTGAATGGAGGGATGGAGAGACGTGTTATTAGGGCCTGGCTGGGTGCAGCATAATTAAACACAATGTGTCAGGGACTGCAGACAGACCAATAGAATCGGGGACGCTAACGATATTAACCGTCATTCGCTGCAAATGGCCTCCAAACATAAAGGATGGCTGGATTCATCGAAAGAGACCAACATCAGGGGAAAATGATCTGTTTTCTCCTGGGTGTTTTGGTAGCACTGGCAAGCGTTCGCTTAGCAATATTAGCCAAACGTTGCGACGACGCTTTTCCCTACGGGGGGGGGGCTTGTTGACCTATACATTCCTCACACGCTCGGGATGCAAGAGAGAACGGGATCGATACGGCGCGTACCGAACGCCCCGCGTCGCGCGCTCGGCTGTGAAGACAGCAAACACGCGATGGCATTAGACGTGGTCCATTGACTCACGGCGGCCTTTTAAACACGCCGGCAGCCATCGTTTCATAGGGGCCGATCGCTAACCCCGCATGCCAGGCCCACGTGGCTCTAACTGGCCGCTGGGCCGTGTCCCCGTTGCGGGGGGGGGACGACGACGACGACGCACCGTGGCGGCGCCCTGGAAGACGCGGAGGATCTCCTGCTCCGTGATGGGCTGGTTGGTGGCCTCCGGGTTGGCCTTGGAGGCGGGCGTGAGGATGGAGTTGATGTAGACGTCGATGAGGGGCAGGAGCTGGGTGTGGAGCGGCGTGGACGTCTCGCACAGCTGCCGGTAGATCCAGTCCTGAAACACACACACACACACACACACACACGGTTAATACTCCACACTACACTTGTTTAACTGCATGTTAACGCCAGCCTTCTTAAATCAGACCGGACCGGAACCAAACTGAAACTCACTGTAGGAGCGCCCGCGTGAAGACGTCACTACCAGCCAAGGGATAAACCCCATCACAATATCTGTCCTAAACGCTGGACGTTGTTCCTATTCTACGCACTAAGACAGGACAGGGTCTTTCTTAAATGCTTGATCCCTTCTCCCCCCCCTCCAGGTGTGCTGCTCCGGCTCCTACCTTGATGGAGACCTTGTGCTTGGTGAAGGCGCGGCTGCGCAGCAGCTGGTAGATGCAGTGGATGGGCAGGAAGCCCGTGATGGTGGCGCTCAGGTTGTTGGTGACGGCCACTCTCACGGCGTGGGCGGTCACCACCTGTGGGAGACAGAGGGGCACACGCCTTTTCAGAGCGCCTGCTTGACCGGGGCAGGGTGAGGCTGAACGTGCTGGACACACCGGCGGCAGTTCTCGGAAAAAGCTGGTCTTTTCCGCGGAGCAAGAAAAACCCCTTATCCTTATCCGACAGGCATTTCCACCACCTCTCTGAAAAAAGCCTGCGTGTTGTGCTAAGGCCCTGGGAGCCTGCGGGGCCGGTGTGAGTACCTGCTCAGTGAAGATCTCCTGGGTGAAGATGGTCTTCATCTTGCTCAAAGAGCTGGGCTTGATGGCAATCTGTGGGGACAGAACAACAAGTTACCCCGCCGGAGGGGAAAAATAAAACCCAGCCTTTTCTCCAGCCAACGAAAAAAACGCCAGGGGCTAGCAGGCCAGGCGTTTAATAATTTTCTTCATTCATTCATTCCTATTTGAAAAGAGAAATTCTACATGGTATGGCCTTGAACTGATAGGTATACCTCGGAATGGACAGAGAAAAGGTCTGAGATCCAATTACATTACACCTTTCAGTGAGAAATACACTACGACAGGTAAATATCTTCAACTGGCTACAAAGCATAAATGGCAGGTGACGGGCAGCGAATGCCTGTGGACACGTGCACACTGAAGTCTTTGCTTATGCATGTGTGTGTGCGCGCGCGCAAATGTGGTGTGTGTGTGTGTGTGTGTATGTGTGTGTGTGTATTGCATAGCTGCGGTGGAGGAGCTGGGCGGCCAGTAGCTGGTCAGCCAGACAGCTGAATTGATTGCCTCACCTTCATCCCCAAAGTGGAGCACACCAGCTCAATGATGGAGCTGAGCTGGTTGCTATGGAAATACATGGCAACCAGTAATAGCATTTCTCCGAAGGAAGCGGATACGCCCGCGGCACTGGGAGAGAGAGCAGAGAGAGAGAGAGAGAGAGAGAGAGAAAGAGAGACACACAAAGACAGGCGGAGAAGGAGATTTAGACAGGCAGTTTACAAAGCAACTTGGAGGATGGCATTTTAATAAACTGATTATGCCCGGCGTATTACCAGAGCCCCCTTCTCGTCCGCGGCCACGGCAAACACTCATTTACCTCCCAGCTGATGGGATGGGCCAGATTTATGGAGCAGCACGACGGCACACACACACTGGGCTACCGCAGTGATAACTCAGGCTGGATGAAGGCCTTATTAAATAAAAAAAAGCCTATCAGAACTGCTCAGTTTTGCCCCCCTCTTTCAACACTCGCTTGCTCCCACGCACGCACACGCGCACACACACACACACACACACACACACACACACAGAATAATGAAGGGGCCCCGTTTGTTTTACGACGAGTGCTGCCTGGTGTCCGCCTGCCACGGTGAGAGGCTGTTAAGAGACAGCGGAGACCAGCGCCAGGCCAGAGCTCCATTGAACAGGGCCACGGAGACGCGCCGGAAGCATTATATCTACTGCGCCCGTTCACCTGGCGCCGCGGAGAGGGAGCCCACTCCAGCCCACCAGGATCACTTAAGGGACTGCGTGTCCTCCTTAAACGCCGAGCCGTATGGAAATGCAGGAGGGTGATATGAACCGTGCCACAGTCGCCGCGGAGAGGTGTGGTTGAACGAGCAGGTGGTGGAAGGAGCGGGGAGGAGGCCGGTGAGGAGCAGGGGGGGGGGGGGGACTCAAAGTACTCACCTCTCAAAGTACTCCTCCTCCTTGATCATCCAGCTCAGCCACATCACCATCAGCTGCTCTTGCTCCGGTGTGCTGCACACGCGCACACACGCACACGCACGCACGTACACACACACACAGGACTGACTTGTCATCAACATATTCACAGCGCGACTTTGTTTACTAACCAATCCCTTTAGTGTGTACGAGCGTGTGAGCGCAGAAAAACACCCTGTCAGTTGAGCAGAGCTGTGAACGGGTCTTCAGGGGCTGACAAAGCCTGGATCATCACAGTGTTTGCAGTGTGTAAGAGGCAGTGGGGGGGTGTGGCGTACCTGACCAGAGTGGGGAAGGCCAGCAGCTTGCAGAAGGACAGCGAGACGAAGCGCACGCCGGCGGGCGTGGCCGGAGGACGGCTGGTCATCAGCTGGAGGAGCTGCTCCGCCTCCTCGTCCGTCGGTCTGCGGGAGGGATGGGGGTTGTTGCTGTAGCTCTCACAAACACACGCTCTCTCCCTCTCTGTTCCCCCCCATGCTTGCACTTTGCATTGTGTGCGATCTCTCCCACCAACCAGCCTCCTCCAGTGAGGAGCCCCCCCCCCCGTGAAGCCCCTTACCGCAGTCCGGCGATGCCCATCAGGGCGCAGTAGAGGCGCAGCAGGGCGCTGGCCTTCACCACGTGCTCCTCCCTCAGGCCCGAGTAGCCGGAGCCCGTGGCGTCGTCGGGCTCACTGTCGTTGGGCACGTGGGTGCTGCGCGAGCGCGGCAGGATGGCCACCAGCTCCAGGAGCAGCTGCCTCCGCATCTGCCACAGCACCGAGCTGCTCTCCCGCTTACGCTGCGCGCACGCACACACACACGCACACACACGCACAGCGGACAGGTATAAGTGTGTGATGGGGGGGGGGGGGGGGGCACAGCACCGTCACCGTTCCGTCTGAGGGGGATGAAGGGGGATGAAGGGTCACTCTTGAGGCGTGGTCCTCTCACCTGCTGTCCGTTGCGGATGAACATGCTGAACCAGGTGCGCACCTTGCCGTTGGTGCCCAGCAGCAGGCCGCTGACGTAGGACACCAGGGGGCTGACGGCGTCGTCCGCCGTGTCCGGCTTGTAGTCCAGGGTCAGGGCCACGCCCAGGCCTGGCAGGTGGCACTCCTCCACCTGGGTGAGCACACGCACACAAAATGGTTAAATGTATCGACTTCGACTTGTAGTACTTTTAAAAAGTCAACACGCCCAAACATGGCGCTGCATTGCCGAACTGTTTGGGCTGTGACGTTGAAATAGGCTTGAGGTGCGTTAAGAGCAACGGTCACGGTCGTGTGTGGTACGGCACAGTGAAGGTAGGCGGACAGACTGACCACCATGGCCCTGATGTTGAGGGCCTGCGAGGGGTTCATCTGACACAGCTGCCTCAGGGCCTCGGTGCGTCGCCGGCCGCCCATGCTCTCCTCGTCCTGCCGCTCGCCGTTCTTGATCAAACCCCTGCAGACTGAGGAGGCAGACAAACGCTCCGGTCACACGGAGCGGGTTCAGAGAGTGAAAACACGCTCTCCAGAAACGACGGAACTTAAGACTTAAAATAGACATTTCCTACATGTCACACAAGATCAATTTGATAGACATCATTATGAGACGAGTGTCTGTTAGAGAGAGTCGGTTAGTTACAGTCAGAGAAAAGAAACAGAACGCATTGATTTTTTTCAACAGGGCCTGAAGTAAAGCCATACTCAATAACAGCGTTGTTCTCCTCTTCTCCTGGTTCAGTACCAACCGTGTAAATCCCTGCCTGAGGCTATCCAGTATCTCGGCTCTCTGCCGTGCCAGCCCACACACCACCACAGAACTTAAGGCTCCTTTATTTCCTTGTAAATACAATTGAATAGTCGTCAAAAGGCTGCAGTTCAGAAGCTACGACTCATTTTTTTTGCTGCTCTTCAGCGCAGCTGACAGCTTAACAGGCAAAATGTTTATGGTCCGCCAAGACTATTACAGGCACTAAAATGATATTCAACCCCCATCTCCGCTCCTTATGGAGAATTGCATTTGCCATGAAGGTGGCAACAGTTAGTAACCGGCCCGTGTCGGAAGGGATGGGAGTCGAGGCCTTCGGGACAAGTCCATTCTCAACCGCTTCGCCCTAAAAGGGATTAATTTCCCTCCGGTTCGATAAAGTGGACCTTTACAGAAACAAGTCATAAGGACTGGCTAATGCTCTCTGCCGTGTAATGCTACTCACTGCTTTGCCCCCCCCACCCCCCACCCTCGAGCTGGGCGCAAATAAGCTATTGACTCAGCCCTGACCTCCGGCTGATAAAGAGGCACTGGAGACGGCGGGCGTTCCATTTCCTCATAATGCCTCTCTCCAAAAGAAAACAACACACTCTCCGGGCCGGAGCAAGACAATCGTGTTAATCATCTATCAAAGAAGAATATATTTACCCGAAGGGCAAAGACATGGCTAGAGTTAGAGAGGAAACATCTAATTGGAAGAGGAAAATGTGGAATGGCAGAGTCAATATTGCCCTGGTTAGACTTATAAAGAGGTTTTTCTGAGACGCCACGGCTTATTCCATTATGTTACGTAAAGACCTATTCTGTGCCGTGATGGATGAGCTAACAAAGCAGAAGAGACGCACCATGAACATTATTCATCTGTCCTCCCTCCTGCTACTGGCCACTGAGTGAAAAGGCTGGGCGTTACCTTCGTTGAAGCTGTCAGGGACGTTGGCCACCAGTAAACAAAGGAACCAGTCACCGTTGCGGACATGTAGTAAAGCTTCCGCCACATCTACTATGGGCAACAAAGAGGGCAGCTCTGGAAATGGAAAATAAAAATATCAGCATTTAAGTGTAAGTAATAATATTTATTACAATCGGGGCTGTTGTCAAAGAGAAACAGACTCGGTGTACCTGCTTGGAGGATGCAAAGCACGTCGGCAACTTCTTCTAGGTAGACAGGACTCTCAAAGAGTTCCGAGGACTTCAGGAAAAACTCCCCATTTGAGTCAGCCACCTAACATAGATGTACAATTACACAATGTATGGAATATACAGTAGACAATATAGACTAATTGGTATTGACAATAATACATAAAAAATATCAACCTTGTTCATTATAGACAGCAGTTCACTGAGGGCAAGGCGGAGTCTCCTGAGTGGGTCGCTGTGTTCAAACTCCAGAGTGAGGCCATGCTGGAGCTGGGACACCAGGATGCTCTCCCCATTAGAGCCCCCTGCCTTGTGTCTTTCAGGTATAGAAGACCATAAGCAAACAACATAGCAAATAAACCAGACTATCAACACAAATGCAACTATTTAAGATACTTAAAAAACACACTGGAACTGACGTACAAAAAATCCCTATATACAAAAGTTGTGTCGTATCAGGTATTTCTGATTTGAGATGTTGATTTCAGTTTTGTGTACCTGAGTTGTTGCTCTTTGCGTGCATCTTGCTCCAGAGCATGGAAATCAACTGACAGCAGAGCTACAATGGAGTTGACAACTTCCACACCAGACAACAGGCGGAGAATAAGCTTCTTGTCCTGAGCCCAGGCCTGGCTCTGGTCTGCAGGGGCACATAGAGCCATCCTTACTAGGCAGGGCAGCAACAGTCTCAACTCTGGGTCACTCAGGGCAGCAAGACGAACCACATCCACCTTCTGCATGGCCTCAAAGGCATAGGAGCTTACAAACTGCAGCCCTGCACTGTCTGCCATCGCTGGGACTGTAGTGTAGACTAAAAACCTTGTAAAAAAGGAAGAGATAGTTAAAAGCTCAGTGTCCAAGTGATGCTAGTTTGGGCATTAATTTAGACATAGCAAATGCATGTCAGTGATGAATGATGAGCGTCGTCACACATGCTGGGACAGGATGATGGGAGACACTGTCACTGTGAGCACCAACGCGAACTGTTGAGCTAACGCACTGGTATTGACTTGAACTGAAGTTAACCCAAATTAAAACACGCTAACTTTAGTAAAGGTATATTCAAGTCAACTAAAATGTGGCAGTGAACAAGCGTGGCTGTAGATATAATGTTTAACATAAAGAAACAACTTCTGATAAACTGTTTAACCGAACGATACGTTCGAGCTAGCATGCTAACGTTGCGTTAGCATTGTTGTGCTGTCAAGCTAAGCTACTACTACTGCTAGCTAACGTTTGGTTCTCCAGACCATGGACTGTGTAACAAGTAACAACACAGTATTACGTTACCAAACTATTTTACTCTGGCGTTTCCCTCGTCAATATTATATTACAATAATCAAATTGTAAACCCACCTTTGTTGTTAGAGAGTGTATTCGATCCTTAAAATAAAAATGTTCGCTTTTGAGGCCTTGATGCCTCGGACTTGCGTAATATCTGTTAGGTCAGCTAGCTTTCGCTTAACCCGTCTGGTCTAAACAACCACCTTGCTTGTCTTGGCTTTATGAAAGCTACAGGGGTTAGCGAGCTACTATTAGCTCACGGGCTCTGACAGCCCCATTCTGAGATATGTTCACTATTTTGTACAAATTGATTCACTATTTCAGTACGCACTACGGCTTACGGTGCAATCACATTAATAACTGTATATCGATATCTCGTGATTACTTAAGATCAGTGTGCTAATTAGTGGATACCGGTATATATGCGAATGCAGCTCCTTAGCCACCACCGCTTGCTAGCATAGTGGGAGTATCACTGCAAGTATGTGGGGTGCCGCACAAGATGTTATGGAAATGTGTTAGTATTTTCCTCCCCTGTCGCCGCCTCAGTAAAGTTTACATGATAGCTTGCACGCCAACGTTTTAAACCCAGTTGACTAATAATAATATGTCGAGTAATTTTGGTTGTGCAGTTGTTATGTAGCCATATGTATTTTACACCTGTAAATAGGATGTTTTTTTTATCCAACACAATTGCATTAATTCAACATCCCGCCATGGCCATGAACGCCATATTGTGTGGTTAAATCTATCCGTAGGCGTTTCCATGGAGAAAGTAAATTCCAGTTTCAAGTAGCCTATGTATCTTATCACTTAACATGCAAAAGATCCACGCCATACATTTTAAAATCAAAATACGCTACTATTTAGTCCTTTTCATTTGCTGTAAAGCACACTACAGTGCCTCATTTCCGAAAGGCTAGATTGGCCATACTGAAAAAAAACTCCATAGTATGGACCCTCCACAGCACATTCAAATAATGAAATATTATCTATTTGTAATTAATTTTCGTATATTAAGGGGATATACTCTAATAAGAACCACAACAATGTTAGGATAATTCACTTCTATGAAAATACGTGTAAAGAGAGGAGGTAAGTTACATGGAGTTCCCTTTTATTCAATTTATCTTCTCCTGTGCACACTGGGAGTCATATCTGGTGGCCAATTGGGTCAAGGCCAGGTTTAGTAAACTACATGTTGCCCCTTACAGAACAGCTTCTGTGTCATTATGAAATGACCAATTCTAAAATAAAATACATGCTTCCCGTTCTCTTCCACCAAATAATCAAACCGGAGGTATTCAAATAGACTAAACCAATTAACTTGAAGACATGCCAGTTTTCTCTCTTATTCCAGATTGGCATCCTTGTACAATTGCACATCACACATCCCACTCCCCAGCAATAAAAACAAGCACAGGAAAACAAATTGAGTTGACGCACTTTATTCTTAAAACAGAAACGCACCACCCATTGCTGGCACGGCATTCATATATATATATATATATATATATATATATATATATATATATATATATATATATATATATATATACACACACACATATATATTGCCGTTTGGTTTTGTGTCTAAATGTGTGGTATAAAATACTATATACGACAATGTACCTCTTTATTTGAACACAGTGAACTTCATTGCTGTACAAGTCCTCTGTGGTTACAGCTTAGCTGCAATTCCTCCATGCTCAAAGGCATGAACATAATTCTCCCCTCTAGTTTTTCTGTACATCATAACAATACAAATATTCTGTCCCCATTACAAAAAATACTCTAAAAGCAACCTACCGTGACTTAATTTCATTTTTATGCAAGTTTTCATTCTTTTTTAATTAAGACGATTACATTTATCTTAGACCAATTGCTTTAAAGCAGGAAGGCAATATACACCTTCTCCATATTTAATATATAAAAGAGGTTAAGAAATAAAACAAATTATACATTTAAAAACTTACAATAAATAAGATAGATGCAGGCATTTCATTTGGATATAATTTCATCCAAAGGAAAAAAAGGGAATTTCAGGTCTTAAAACCAAGGATCCATTCTTGAGTTTTTTTCCAATCAAATGTCCCTTTTCTTCCAATACTTTATAGACATTTCCATTTTCCCAATGTGGACTGGCCGATGACTGTGCTGCCACGGCAAATACAATGGCAGCAACGAGAGCGGTCTCAATAACTCTTGTAATTAGCACCTCCAGTTCTGGAGCTTATTCTCTTCTCTCCAGCAGGTCAATTCAGATGATCCATCTCCATTCAGATCTATGCACTAGTGAAGTCTCTTCTAGTCAGCTCTTCTTGTCCTTCTCCAGCTCTTCTTCTGTTAAGACTGCCCCCTCACACCTCCTCTTCATCGTTGTCGTCCTCCTCCTCCTCTCCGTCTCCTGTGCTCCCTTCCTTAACGGCAGCCATGTGCTGTGGGTTACAGCATGTTCATGATGAAGTTGTACATCTGGTTGAGCACCACAAAGTGGATGGGCAGGCAGGAACGCCGGTCCTGCGTGGCTGGGTCACATGTCAGCCAGGAGAGGGCGTTGTACTGCTCCAGCACAAATCTACACAGACAGACAGACAGAAACAGAGAGAGAGAGAACACACACCATGAGTTATTCACCACCACAGGCTTCTCAAAACATTGACCTTGAGATCAATCGTCTCGTTCCGCAGCAAAACGGTGTCCCGACGCCATTCACCGCGGAGTGCTCCCCTGTCCAGACGAGTGTGTGCGTGGGCGCGTACCTGAGCACGTCTGAGGTCTGATTGGAGTCGAGGGGGTGGGAGTGTTTGCTGTGCAGCAGTTCATCCGACTGCACTGAAGACACGTGGAGGTGCAGAGAGGCCTGCAGGGAAAAGGGACAGCGAGTCAGGGACACACCTGGTTCGATCAAAGCTCCTCACATAATCAACAATGGTCACGGCGTTGCGGGAGGACAACGATCCGTCGTACTTTAACGGTTGATGTCCCATTTGCAGGCTCAAGGCTTCACGGACGTTCTTTCAGAATTGGTGAGACAGTATATTTTCCACACACTTTTTTTCCTTCCTGAGCTTTTAATACATCGTTGTCTCAACACTGCCTCAGAAACAAGCATGCAGCCGGTCAGCACAATCGGAACCGGACTATTGAAACTTCTCTCAGCCAGACAAAAATGCATCGACGAGAGCCAGATGCGAGCCGTGAACAGAGAGCAGAGCTGGTACCTTGAGAAAGAGGGGACACTGGCTCTGAGCTTGAGGGCAGGCCGACCAGAACCAGTCGGGCAGCGGGCCGGCCTTGGCCGTGGAGATCAGGTAGCCCAAGGCCAGGGGTTGCTGCAGGATGTTGGGCGCTTCTTCGTGGGACTCCATGCGGTCTGTGCTCTGGCCCTGCAGACGCACACGGGGGTGTTAGTCAACGAGAGACGAGATACCGTCCTACTTTGTACTGGTCTTCCAGCATGACTAAAAAGCTATCCCCGGCTGCCTTTCCCTTAAAAGGCCATCGACAGTGTAAGGTTTAGTGATAGTATTGTTTTCTACCTTGCTGCCGTCGCCCCCGTGGTGGTACTGGGAGCCCGGGGAGTGCACGGGCGAGGTATTGGGGGAGATGTTGATGATGTCCGGGTCCACCAGCTCGTTCTCCTGGTCCAGCAGGTCAAAGATCCCAATGGCATCAGACCCATCTGGAAGGGAGACGGGGAGAAGATGAGGAATCAGACCACAAACGTCCATGTGCAACAGGAGGTACAACTGAAGGCTACGGAGGGAGCCCTGGACAAGGCGGAGGGCGGGGGGGGCGGGGGCACTGACCGGTGGTGGCGTTGAAGGCGATGTCGATGTTGGTGTCGGCCGTGTAGTTGGAGCTGGCCACCTGGACGAAGGCGGAGGTGGGGAACACCAGGATGTGGGTGCAGGAGGTGTCCTGGGGCGTGCTGAGCTGGGACGTCTGCATGTTCAGCGTGGTGCTGCGGCCAAACACGGAGCCCGTCGACACGGAGTCTACGCAGGGACAACAGAGCAGTCTTTAACCCGACAACCCGTCAAGCACAGCTCTTAAGAAGCACAAAAGGTTTGTCGATGCCTGACGCTGCTATCTAACACGTTCTAGCCAGCTGATTTAGAATCGCACACAGCTCTTGTTGGCACCTCGTCATTCCCTCATCTACTTGTTGTTAATAGAAGTTTGGTTTCGCCCCGTGAAGCAAAGCCACCGAGTGACAGCTCATCAGATCAGGAAACCTGTGGTTACTGTGGCGGTTAGGAGAGGCCGTGCCTGTCCATCACCTTTTCATAGAGGCCTGCCACTCGGGTGCACCCCCCCCACCCCCCCACCCCATCCCCGCCAAAATAAACCCATTGATCTGGCACTCCGTCACGTCACACTCAGAATCAATGGGAGGCTCGGAGGCGATGCTTTACAGCCGAGAAGAACACTGCTATCACAGCTATCAATCTGATCAGGACAAGGAGACGACGTATATGATGACACACTGCTACCATCCATCATACCACACACACACACACACACACACACACACACACACACACACACCAACACACACACGCTGGGCTGAGTGCAAAAAATGCCTGTCTCAGTGGAGCTAAAGGACTTGGTTGAAGGGTGTGGAAATCACATTAGATTTAAAACAGAGATTAAGAGGGAGTGTTTATGTTTGAGCTCGGATGAAGTGAAGGAGGCTCTCATGCACTTAGAATACTTGGAACACACACACACACACACACACACACACACACACACACACACACACACACACACACACAAAGAAGCACAGCTAACCTGGCATGACGACAAAGGAACCCTGGGGCTCCATGGCAACCAGGCAGGCACTGAGGATGCCGGGTGTGTCGGAGGCAGAGATGCCACACATGCGACACATCTCTTTCAGCCGCTTGCTGAGAGACTGCAGGTTCCTCCTGCTCAGCAGAATACTCCAGTCTAGAAAAGGAGGGAAGAGTTGAAAACAAAATGAGGAATACATGGCAACCCAACATGCGTACGGTAAAAAGTTGTAAAAACCTCAGTACTGTTAAGCCATGTCAGCGGGTTCTCCTCACCTCTCAACTCCCCGTGGCCCATCCTGCCCAGGCGGCCAATCACCACCCTCCATGGCACCGATGTCATCTGCACAAGCCCCAAGCACCAATCCCAGAGCTTCTGAAGGCCCAGCCTCCGAGCGGAGCCTTTTTTCCTCCGCGCCCTGTTGGGAAGAGAAACAACAGACCTGTCAGTCTCATGGAAACCCTGCCCCCCCGGTCACTACTCCACACTGAGGTGAAATGACCCGTATGTGGTCAGCAAAGTGTGAGCGTCTACCGCCCCTACGCCTAGCGCTATGTCCAACCATAATTACCTGCCAGGCTCCTCAATCCCTCAACCCACGACTAACACCTCAGTGTGAACCCTGCTAGCTGTGGTTGACTGCTATGTGTGCCCTTCCAGAGAGATAGAGACAGACAGAGAGAGGGTGTGTGCTGGAAGGTGAAAGAGCGATGAGGTTGCTGCCGCTGATGATGACGATGGTGGTGGTGGTGGGGACAGAGTGAGGAAGGTGCGTGGGCGCCCCCCTACCTGTTGGGCACGTCGATGCTGATGATGCAGGTCTCCAGCAGCTCGCCGTAGAGGTCGGTGCAGGTGGCCAGCAGCCAGCGCTGGTCCTGGGACAGGCAGTAGCCCACAAAGAGCACGTTGTACTTCTGCGAGGCCTCGCCAAACGTCTCGCCCAGCTCCGTCTGCTTGTCCTTCACCGGCGCCAGGATGAACGGGGGCGTGTACAGGCGCAAACACTCCGGCCTCTGTGGGGACAGACGTTACAAGACCTGGGTTTGCACGTGTGGTTCTGAGTGTGCACGCTGAAAAGGGATTCTCTTGGGAGGCAGGCCCTTCTAGAGATGATTGTGTTTATAATATTTTGGGTGATAAGCTGGGACTAAGAAGATCACGTAATTGGAATGTAATTATTTACCATCTTAAATATTTTGTTTATTGGGGAAAACATTGGCGGTGTGCGAGTCAGTGAGCTTAGCTCGTTAGCTAGCCGTAGCTGGATCTTACCAGCGTCTGTGCTGCTATTGTATTCACCACCCACATCCTAGTGACTTTATTCACCCCAGCTAAGCAGCTCAAGGCCCCCACGGAGTCAAAGGGAAGTGCACTGTCGACTGGTGGGGGGGGGTCAATTGGATTTGGCAGAGGACTCAAGACACCCCGTGTGTCTAAACCTGCAGCTGGGAGCCCATTAGGGGGGGGGGGGGGGGGTCTCGGGGAGCTAGCCAAGCAGATAATGGAATGACAACTCTGGAGGAGCAGGGGGCTACAAGTGCCCATTGGTAGTGTTCCAGCCAGCCACAACGAGGGGGGTTATAGCACATCTCACCGCTCTTTTTCCTTCTCCCTGCCTCTTGCCTGAAATAGAGCTACGGCTAAGGCCAAGTTCCGGGATCGAGCGCGATTAGCACGCTACCGCCAACGCCCCCCAGTCAGACGGGGTTAATCCCAACATCTGACACTGATGCTCCAACTCAAAAGACAACTAGACTGGAGCTAGCATGCTGGTGTAATACAGGTGTAAATTTTGATAAAATAATAAGTATAAATATTATAAATGCTGCATTGATAAAAATGCATTAGTGTTTTCTCTTTTATATTTTCTTGTTACTATTTTCCTTCTCTAAACCAATTGTCAACCAATCACAAGCTCTTTAGTATGTTTACATCTTAACGTGTCGAGCCTACAGACAGAGCATGTGCAAAAAGGAGTGGAAGAATTTTCTGGAAGAAGCGCGTTACAATTGTGAAGTAGAGAATATGAAGTGTTCACGATATTCAAGATGATAAGTTAAACTGTTGTACATTTTATTTGAAGTATAGCAAAATTAAGTTCACCGCTTTGTTTCTCCGTTTGTTTTGTAAGAGAAATAAAAAGTTAAATTTGTATAGCCTAGCGAAGAAGCTAATGTCAATAGCTAGCGGCTATAAATTGTCTTGTGTGGTGCGCATACTCGGCACAGCATTAACCAGAAGCCAGGGACGTTTTCTGGTTGTTCTTTCCCTTGGATTAGTTGAATTTCGGAACTTTTCAATTGATGGCAAGCCACCCAAATCGGATTTGATTAGAGACTTCTTTACCCAAGCTGGATTTTAAAATAAAAACGGATTCACTGACTTAACTATCTGCAGTGTGATAGGAGAGCTTTGGCCTTCCAAAAGAAACATTTTCAGGTGTTAACTGGACCTATTTGATTTGTTTAACATTGATAGCTGTGAAATTGGATATTGACTGTTGAATGAATACTGTAAATTGAGATTTAGTATTCTAGAATTTACAAAGGGTGCAACCATAATAATTGATACTGATTCCTAGTATATACAGTATGTTCTACATAGATAAGCATGCTCAATTATTTCCTGTTCAATAATTGCAGATTTGAATGTATGTTGTTTAATGGTGTTATATTGTAGTACAAGCCGACGTTTGGTGTTACATTTACTATAGCAGTCAAACCTATATCATTATTATCAAGGTAGCTTCCTTATTGCTTCCCATTATTATGATTACATATCTACCCTTAAAGGTGATAAGTGCTACACTAGCGCTAATCCGTGGTCCTGGAGTGTTTTTACCTCGGAGCTCTTCAGGGTGGTATCGATGGCTAGGCCAGGGCCGAAGCCCGTCAGCGACTTGACGTTGGTGGAGCCAGGGAGGGGCCGCCGGCTCTGGGCAAACACCGAGAAGGCCAGGGACTTGAGGTGCTGGGCGTAGATGTGGCGCTCCTCACCTCGGACCGGCTGGAGCAGGTACTGGCACGGGATGATCTGAGAGGGAGAGAGAGACAGCAGCACGACGCCGTTACAAACACTGCTCTGTGTCCGGAAAACGGAACCACTGAACCGACAGCGGCGCGGAGCTCCAGTTTACCTGTACGGAGATGGAGTTGCGGATGTGCGGGGGCAAGGACTGGAGCATCTCCAGGTAGCAGCGGAGCAGGCCCAGGGTCCAAACGCTGGAGTGGGCTGGCCGGGGGCCGCCCTCGGGCTCCTCGTAGGTGAAGGGGTCTACAATGTACACCACGATGGCCGGCGGGTAGGTGATGGCGTGGGACTCCCCGTCCGTGGGCACACCCACCTTCTCTCTTTCCATGGTGCTGGAAGGTGGAGGGATAGGGGAACGAGATGAGGAAACTGGCGTTCCTACGTTGGACTGTGTGGACTGTTTCCATCTCTGTGTGTGTGTATGGGTGTCTCGTTTTCCCTTACCTCTCGAGGGGTTCGCTGGGCCCCTGGGCCTGGCCGGTGGGGTTGTCCCCGGAGAGGCCAGTGTTCTGGGTACCAGCCTGCTGGCCCAGCTGCCCACTCTGGGAAGAACCCCCCTGGCCCTGGCCGCTCAGGCCCCCGAAGGGAGGGAAGGAGCTGGGCTTGGCAGACTGCATCCCGCTGCCTGGCTGGTTGGAAGGCGGCGCCGAGTTGCTGGCACCGTTGGCTACGTTGTTGCCAGGCACATTGCTACTAGTGCTGTTGGAGAGGGAGGAGCCCCCCGAGGGGGCCGAAATCTGTTGGCTGGCGGAGCTGGAGGAGGAGGAGCCAGAGGAGTGCGTGGACAGGGACTGGTTGGTGAGAGGGGGCGGGCTGGGCTGCGTGAGGAGGGAGCCGTCCAATGGCTGCGAGGCGAGGTACGGAGCTGAGGAGAGAGGCAGGCAGAGGAAAGACGTCTTATCAGCGTGAGATCTCGCAGAGAGCACTTCAAACAGGAGGGCAACTGTGAGAGTCATCTGAGTCATCCTCCATTATAACTCAACCCTGCCATTCTGTTTTAAAAGGCCTCTTTGAA
Source organism: Galaxias olidus (assembly GCA_026901105.3). Taxonomy (NCBI): domain Eukaryota; kingdom Metazoa; phylum Chordata; class Actinopteri; order Galaxiiformes; family Galaxiidae; genus Galaxias; species Galaxias olidus. The sequence goes on from JAPMUY010001747.1 coordinate 26,649, forward strand.
AACAGAAAAGAAGTCAAGGATCTTTTTTTTTTTGTATGATGTCTGTATAAAAAAAGTATTAGAGATACTAAATGGCACTCGACAGCGTGTCAATGAAGTCTTCAGAGTGGCTGAACGGGGAGCCTAAGGTAAGGGCCCGTCCTCGTCAACGTACCGAGGTCGTGGCGGCACACTTGCGCGTAAAGCTTGAGCTTGGCGAAGGCGTCGCTGTTGCCGCTGGCAGCCCGGAGGAACCAGTCGCTCACCGGCTGCTCCGCCAGCTTCTTGGCCGCGCTGCCGCCCACGCGCACGATGCCGTCCGGGTGGCCTTTGGAGATGGGCCGGTGCTGGCCCAGCCGACACGACTGCAGGGACAGACACACACGGAGAGAAAGCAGGGTTAGACAAAAGCCAGATATCGTCCAGGAGACAAAGCGGCCGTTCCGATGGGAGGTGACAGGCTACTTCCAGCTGATCAATAGCTCCAGTGAGAAGAGTCTGGAGTCCCTTAGACCTTCTACTCTGTCGCTCGGGACGGAAACCCAGCCTTGGCTCTTACACACACACACACACACACACACACACACACACACACACACACAGTCTTCTCCCCTTAACCTAGGCCCTGACTTTCACATGGCTGACAGGAATGTAGGGAGTCACTCCGAATACGACACCCTGCCCGACGGCAAACAGAGAGGGGAAAACAGAAAGCTGGAGCGGGTCGGCGTTCCCACCTCGTAGACGGCGGTGAGGTCGCGGAAGAAGCTCCTGGCGCCGCTGAGCAGCGCCTCGTTGTCGGGACACACCACCAGGTAGCCCACGTCCCGCTGGGAGCCGAAGGGGTCCAGCAGCAGCTTCTCCCAGTAGGGCAGGCCGAAGGGCGACAGCACCACGAAGTCGTACTCATAACCCACCAGGAAGGTGGGGATGGGCAGGGGCTCGGGAGACTCGTCGGTGCCTGCAGGACGGGAGGGGAGGGGAGGGACCAGAGGAGAGAGTGAGGGAGGGAGTTTGGAGGCAGGCAGCCAGTTCAGGCCTCCTTGGGAGGCGGCTCCCTGCAGAGCACACATCTGGGCTGAGCGGCTTGTTTATGTGACAGACTGTACACGAGGACACACAGCATCTGGTAGCTCTGACGACACACACACACACTCCCACAGCGGTGACTACGAATGTAATTAACAGGTCGGCTGAAACTCCACTGCAGAGAGAGCTCCTTAAACAACACAGACGTTCGTGTGAAAACCTGTCCCTCCACAAGCAGCCCGTCCCCCGCTATCGTCTCTGCGCCCTTACCGTAGGAGCCTCGGCCGGCCATCTTGTGAAACTGCTGCCAGGTGAGGGGCCCCTGGACGCCCCAGGAGCGCACGGTTCTCTTCTTCTGGATGGCGTCCTGCAGCACGGGCTGGAGGGAGAGCAGCACCCGCAGGACGTCCTGGGAGCACAGCGCGCTCACCTCCACCGCTGGGAGGGGGGAAGAAGAGGCAGAGGGGTTTAATGGGACATGTATGAAGCACAGACTTAAGACATGGAGATGGAAAACTAAAAGCTTTCTACACTTTAATATTATATGTAAATGATGCTCTGTGAAAAGAAAGGGGCAGGCAGGCAAATCAGGCAGAGCACTTAACAGTATAGCTCTGTTAGATGTTCCCTCCTCACCGTTGCGTTTGGCCCAGTGGTGCAGACAGGTGCTCTTCACCAGCGCCTCGTCCACCTTGCCCCCGGACATGTTGTCCATGAACTGCCGCCCGTGCTCCAGGGCCATGTAGCAGTCGCTGTGGTAGTCCCTCTCCTCCACCCGCACGCAGGGCGGCACCGGGCCTCCCCCCGGCCCCCGCCCCGACGTGGGCGAGCCCTCGGCCTCCGCGCTGGCCAGGGGCGAGAAGGGGTTGGTGCACTGGTCCTGCAGCAGGAGGATGAGCTCGTCGGGCACGCGCTCGCCCCGCCCGCCCCCCGCCCGCTCCAGCGAGGCCAGCCGCAGGGCCTCGAAGCGCCGCTCCGCCTCGCGGCTCACGTCCGAGCCGCGGCCGATGATGTCCAGCTCGTCCTCCAGGAAGAGGCCCGAGCCGTTGCCGTAGCGGCGGTTGACCACGGCGCTGAAGCCGCAGGTGCAGGGGTACTGGGCCTCCTCGGTGGGGTCGCTGAGGTACACACCCACGTCGGCCCCCTTGATGTTCATGTTGCACACGCAGAGGCAGCAGCTGTCGAAGTTGCAGTCCTTGAAGAGGTTCATGACCGACTCGGAGAGGATGAGGGTGACGTAGAGGCTGTGGGCCTCGGGGACGGAGGGCACCGTGGCCGGCTCCACCGAGTTGAGGGGCCGGCAGGTGGAAGGGGTGGAGGCCGGGGAGTAGAGGTCCGAGTTCTCGTACTTGAGGGAGCCCTGGACGCTGGCGGGGCCGCGGGGCGTGCGGGGGGTCCGGGGGGTGCGCGGCGTGGGCGCCGAGAAGCGGGGCGTGGCCGGGGAGGGCAGGATGCCCGTGGTGCCGCTGTTGCTAGGCGGGGCGCTGTTGGACATGAAGGGCGTGTGGGTCTGGGGGGTGTAGCTCTGACTGTAGTCCTGGTCCACGGCACTGCCCACACTGGGGATGTTACTGGGGGGACAGGGAGAAAGAGAAAGACATTTAGATTTTAGCCATACTTTTAGTGGCCGACAACCATTCACTCAAACACTGCCTCAAAGCCTGAGACGTCAGTAACAACACGAGCTCTTTCTAACATTTTAAAACAACTCCCCATTGGGGATGTAATAATACACGCAACTCACCACTCTATACGATGATGATACTGGATTTGCGATAGGATTTTCTCACAACAAACAAATAAAATTATAATGAAGACAAATTAGTCATTTTTGCGACGGAAACTACAAAATACTTTTTTTTCCTGAGTCAATGTATAATTTGTTCTATGTACATTTGTATGAAACTTTTTATTTGCTGCATTGTTTTGGCCATGTCTCTCTTGCAATAGAGATTCTGAATCTCCATGAGACTAACCTGGTAAAATTAAATAAAAAAAGAATCCTCCACTGCAGATAAGCTGTACGCTTTTTTATGAGAGGCCAACCCAGTCAGGGAAGAGCCAGGCACCAAACTCCCCACTCAGCCACTTAAACCCTGCTGGCGGTGGTGGAGAGAGGTACAGCGAGAGACCAAGAGAGAAACAGAGAGGAGTCAGCATTAGTTGGCGCTCCCCTGCTGGTCGCCCACGGTTACCGCAGCCTGCAGACTACCCTCCATTTCCCCCGGCTTTAAAGCCCGAAGCCTCGGTATGTGGTTCCAGATGACGCTACGTAAATAACGCCTCGCACAGTTTACCAACACCGTGCTCCTGTTACTAGGTAAACTAACAGGGCAGCAGGAGAACAGGAGCTGAACAACACGCTTGGCTTAGCCTGCATGACTGACTGTGTGCCTCACTGCCTGGTTGTTACTGCTGGTAATGCAGGGCACAGAGAAGAGGGGGAGACAGAGGGAGCCTGTGCCATTTCAACAAGCGCCCCTCCGTGAGGAAGAGTCTATTTTGGTCAGGCGAGCAGCTGTGAGGAAAGACAGACAGCGAGAGAAAAAGAGAGGGAGAGAGCGAGCGCAGGAGGAAGAAAGAGTGAGAGATTTAAAAGAGTGAGACGCAGAGAGAGAGGACCAAGAGAGCATGGCCCTATTAGCAGGGCTGACCCTGCCGCCACAGAGGGCTCTGCTACCCGCCCCGGGGCCAGGTTAAGTACTGCAGGGCTATAAAGAGCGGCCCGGCCGGCCGGCTTAGGAAGGGCTTTTCCCACTGACACAGGGGCCAGACTCCTTTACGACCTGGGACTTTATAGGCAGCCTTGGCACTCTGCGGCCTCCCCACCGGGAGCAGAGCAACACTCCCCCGTCCCCGTCCCCCCCATCATCCCCTCTTAGCCAGACCCTACAAGCAGAGCCACGACCGCACCGCCCCGCGTCTCCAGCAGCTTGAAACCATATGACCTCCGCTGGTAACTCCTGGACTGCTGAAACTCCCACGCCGATGTAAGAGAGAGGGGAGGTAAATGTGAAGTGGAGCGGTGATGCGCAAGAGGGAATGAGCAGGAGGAGGAGGAGGAGGAGGAGGAGGAGGAGGGAGAAGACAAAGAGGCGCCACAGTCCCGGCTCAGCACTCTGAGCCCATAATCAATCAGGAGGAGTTTCCCTGGCCTTCCACGCTTCAATCAGCCATGCATGAGAAATTAACCTCTGATAGGGGGGGGGGCAACTGTAATACCCCCTACCACCCCGTGTGTGTGTGCATCCTCAAACTAAATGGATATCAGCCATTGGTGCCTCTGCGTGTCTCCTGTAAGTCTAAATTAGACTGCCGCCTCACCATCCCTCAGCGAGCGTGAGCGCCGCGAATGGGAGAGAATCCTCGGAGCGGGTGGGGAAATCTCCATTGGTTCCGCCGGCTTTGGAGGGACAGGGCTTAACAGCCCCCCCTCAGCGAGGGCGCAGGACAGGCAGCCAGGGAGAGGGAAGCTTTGGAGGGACAGCCCCCCCTCAGCGAGGACACAGGACAGGCAGCCAGGGAGAGGGAAGCCTGGCTGGGAGTGGGAGATGACCGAGACCTGATTTGAACCAAAATGACCGTCTGTGTTTCTTCCGCGATGCCAGTTTCAAATATACCGGAGGCCTGCTTGGAATGCTAATGTAAAGCGGTGTCCGTGGGGGCTCGACGCTGTGGCCTACCTGTCCTTGCTGAGGAAGGCCATGGGGGGCACGGTGGGCAGCATGTCCAGCTTGCCCACCGTCCAGCTGGGCCGGTAGACGCACTCCTCGGGCAGCTTGATGGGGGGCAGGCAGTGGCTGGGCAGCGTCTTCAGCGGGGCAAACATGGAGCAGCCCACAAACGCCTGGCACAGGTCGGGCTTGTACACAAACGAGAAGTCCTAGAGGGGGAGAGGCGGGGGGAAAAAAAAATAAGTCAGCCTTTTTTTTTTTTACGGGCAGAAAGTGAACTTGAAAAGCGAAGCGCGCTCTGAGCCCCTCTGGGGAATTTGGTTTGCCTTTCACGGCTGGTTAGACTAGGCGTGGTCGGGCGGGGGGGCTGAGCCGGGAGACCCACCTTGACCTCGGAGGGCTTGGGGCTGCAGAAGCTCTCCTCCACCTCGATCTTGAAGTGGCCCCCCAGGGAGGATGTGCCGTCCAGGGAGGTCATGCCGGCGCCGTGCTCCATGCTGCCGTAGTCCTTGCTGCCCATGTTCATGGGGGAGTAGCCCATGATGTGCTGCTCCAGGGAGGGCGGCGTGGGGAACATCTGGTGCAGGTCTGCCGAGCCTGTAGGGGAGGGGGAGAGAGAGGGTGAGTCACATTGAGGCAGAGTGTCAGAGAGATGGAGGGTCTCTGTAAACTCAGGCTGACTCAGTAGTGCGTGAACTGTTTTGTGAGCAACAGTTCGAGTTGAACCGCTAAGGCCCGTCACCTCCGTGGTGCCCCCCCCCCCCGTGGTACCCCCCTCCCCCAACCCCCCCACCCACCCACACTGAGGGCATGACGAGACACTGGTCCCTGTCCCAAAGCATCCTGAAAGCTGTCGCTGAGGAGCCCAGTATAGTTGCTCACTACCCTAAACACACGCAGCCAAACGTTCCGCCACTAGGTGGCCACAGCTTCGGTGAGCACCCTCCCGGAGAAGAAATGAGCCTCTCTGAGGATCCTGAAAAGCTTTCAGCTTCATTAGGGAATGAAGGGATATGATCAGCTCTTACTGGCCAAAGTACTCTCCGTGAACCTCGGAGAACGGCCACGCTGGTTTAGCATTTTAATCCTCAGCCCAGAGCCGAACCGTGACCAGTGCTTGGGACGAGGCGCTCCCTGGGGGCACAGGGCTATGAAGCGCTCAGCTGATCAGCGTGCAGGGCCAGAGAGCGAGAGAGAGAGAGAGAGAGAGAGAAAGAGAGAGAGAGGTGAGAGGGTGGGGAACGTACTGATGCAGGACACAGGGTCCAGCGTTGCCGGCTTCGACTCCTTGCCGCCAAACCTGTCGTCCGTTCCGTTCAGCGCTCGTCTGGAGCCGGGCTGCGGACAGAAGTGAAAACAAAACGGGTTTAACAACTCCACGGATTACTCAGACACCTCTGAAGAAAAACTACAAATCTGTGGATAAGTTGTTTAGCAGGGCCATGCAGGTTTTCTTCGTAGGGGATGTTTCACAGCCTCAAAACTGCTGTTGTCAGTGTGTGTGTGTGTGTGTGCCAGCCAGGTGACCCCACAGTCACCCCAGTAGGGGCTGCCTGGTGGGTGTGGGTAAGCAGAGCACCACAGGGACAGGGGTGCTTGGAAGCCGTCCATCTCAGGGCCGAGGGAGAGAGTATCACAACATTACACCGCAATGTGGTGTGGGACGAGCTGTCAGCCGCTGACGGACAGCAGGCATGCATTACTGGGCCTGGCACGCACACACACACAAACACAGAGAGAGAGAGGCCCCCCTGCCAGGCGCTCCTCCAGCTAATGGGATATTCATTGTGGTTTGGAGCCGAGCCGCCACTGACCGCCAGTTCGTCCTCGTCGGAATTGAAGAGGTTGTCCAGGTCGTTGATGGACACCACCAGGTCCGTCTCGTGGATCAGGCTGGTGGAGGCGGTGCGGTTGTGGGCTGCCGCCCTCTGGGCTTCTGGGGGGAGGGGGGGATAGGCGGAGGTAAGATATGTTAGCGTGGATAGACAGTGCACGTCTGATTGCAGTTAAATTTGACCCTATGACCAAAGTATCCCAACAGGGAGTGACACTACCACCAAAAGGATGCCTTTGACAGAGAAGCTAACTGGTGCTGCTATGGGGCTGGCTTACCCTCTGAGAGGCCTGCTGCTCCATCTTCCCCCTGAGACACAAACAGAGACCAGAGGAAGAAAGAGAGAAACATTTGAAAATTAGTCGGCACACAAACAAAACATTCCCAGTACCAAACCCCTATATATAAATGTGCCTTATCAAAACATTCAGGGTAATCATGCAAAGAATTGTGACGGTCAGCCACACATATATATATATCCCCGGAGCTCTGGCAAAGAAAACAAACCGGAGGGAGCTGCTCCTCTCGCTGCCCTAATGAGATTTCCAGACCAGAGCCGGCCTGTCTTCAGAGAAACGCCGTGGCCCGGGGATGAGACCCCTAATGCTGCGTCCCAGACGTCAATATCTGGTGTGTGTGTGTGTGTGTTCATCCTTATTATGGGTCCAGTGTACGTGAGGAGAGGGGGGGGTGTTCCAGGCGGACCATTGATTTCACCACGCTCCAGAGACGTCCTATCTGTCTGGGGTGTGGGGGGGCTTTAATCTGTTTTCCCTTTCAGGCCCACTGCACAGCAGCAGCAGCAGCAGCAGCATCAGCAGCAGCACACCCAGGCCCCGGGCCAGCCGCGACCCACGAGCACTGATGACACGTTCAGGCCCTTATGGTCAACACACTAGCCCCGGCTGAGTCGCTGCGCCCCTCTCCTCTCCTCTGGCTGTTTGGCTGTGTGCGTTCCAGCTTAGCGTGTGTGTGTGTGTGTGTGTGTGTGTGTGTGTGTGTGTGTGTGTGTGTGTGTGTGTGTGGGACACTGCCCTCACGCGAAGCGTCTCCGCCTCTGCCTTTCTCCGCCTCTCCCCATCGACCCCTCCGTCCAGTCACCGGGCCCTGGCTGCCATTCCTTCCACGCAGCTCAGGGGAGGCACGAGACACAGCACGGCTGGCCCCTCACTGCAGCCTGGTAACACTGCCCTTTTCCAGCTAGCACGGCTAAGTGCGCCGAGCTTAAAGCGTTTCTGCAGCAGCTGCAGGGCCAGAGTATGTAGTGAAACGGCCCACTGACACGGGGGCCAGACTGCAGTGAAGCACGCCGACAGAGGGGGAGGCATCTGGGTCACCACAGTACTTGCACCGAATCAGAGAGGGGGGGGACGGGGACGGGGACGGGGACGAATACACCCGTCAAGATAACGTGCTGTGACACTGCAGAGTCATCAGGGCAGCGCAGGACACAGCCAAGGAAAGAGAGGAATCACACGAACACACACACACAAACACACACAGTGTCCTCTGAGAGAAAAGGTAGAAAAAGGAGTGAGACTGAGTTTCTCTAGGCTGCATGCTCCACTGAGCCAGGTTCAGCTCTCCATGGAGCCTGCTGCTGCTGCTGCTGCTGCAGACACACAGCCAGAGAGCCCAGGGAGAGAGGCTGCCAGCTTACCGCCAGCAGCCCCGGCCCTCTCACACACACACGCACACACACAGCTTTCCCTCATTTTCTCCCGCCTCTCTCTTGGCGCTGGGGGCCTTTCCTGGTGGCCCAGGTTTGGAAACCGAACCCAGGCTCTTTGACAACAGCCCTACGGGCGGCGGGAGGCAGGGTGAGAGAGAGAGAGAGAGAGACACACTGGGGGAAGCTAGACTGAAAAGGCAAAGAAAAGAAAAACAAGCGCTCTGGGGAAGTAAAGAGAGGAAACTGTCTTGGCGTCCCCACCCGCCGTCAACAACACAAGTCAGAGCTGGCTTCCTGTGCAGAGGACTTGGCCAGTGAGAAAGAGCGCCCCCTGGCGACCCCTGGCAGCTCCTACGCGGCGACCCCCCCCCCAACCATGGCGAGGCGTCGTGCCTACCTTGTGCTTCTTCCCCGGCTCGCGCTCAGAGCCCGTCCTCTCCTTCTTGTCAGAGAAGCTGAACTCCACGTCTCCGTCCACGAAGGCGTAGGGGTCGTCCTCGGACGGGTGCTCCCCGTCCACCAGGGCGGCCGCCAGGTGCTGGTTCCGCCGGGCCAGGTACATCTGGACGCGCTCGTCTGACACCTTCAGGGGCTTCTTGGCAGACGCCATCAGCCTGGGGGGGGGGGGGGGGGGGTCGGGGAGGAAGAGGAGGAGGAGGAGTCATTAGGACACACAGGGCTCCAGGGAAAGCAAGCGCAGGCACGTCGCTGGAAGTGAAAGGTCTATGACAATAAGGGATGGACAGCGGTTGGTCTGGAAAGGTAGATGATGTGTTTGGGACTGTTCACTACGGCTGGTATGGACTGGTGGCTCAGAGGAGTGAGGCGGCAACACAGAGAGAGCGAGACAGAGACGGAGAGAGCGACACAGAGACGGAGAGAGCGACACAGAGACGGAGAGAGCGACACAGAGACGGAGAGAGCGACACAGAGACGGAGAGAGCGACACAGAGACGGAGAGAGCTAGACAGACGGAGAGAGCGAGACAGAGACGGAGAGAGCGAGACAGAGACGGAGAGAGCGACACAGAGACGGAGAGAGCGACACAGAGACGGAGAGAGCGACACAGAGACGGAGAGAGCGACACAGAGACGGAGAGAGCGACACAGAGAGGCCGAGAGGAGGTTGTCAGCGCGCGCTGGACGGGGCCGGTGGAGCTTAGCGGCCGCTCAGAGCTGGGGCCGGCAGGATTACGGCAAACCAGAATGGCCCAGCGCCGACCGTCTAGCCTGCTGGGACGGCAGCCCTCCACCCAGCGCTCCCAGCGCCACCCCACGGCCCTCTGCCCCCCCAACGCCGAGCTGCTCCCGTCGGGCAGAGCACGCAGGCTTCCACCTGGGCTGAGGCCACACCTCTGGAGCAAATGCACGGGGGAGAGCTGCATCTATCCAGGCTGATGAAGGGGGTAAACTGTAATAGCGGGGGTGTCAAACAGGTGGATCAATTTCTTTACCAACTCTGCCCTCTCTATCCCCTAGGGTGTCGCCGTCTGTGTGTGTGTGTGTGTGTGTGTGGATCAATAAGCTTTCCCCAGCTCGCTGCATTGCTGGTGCTGCACATTAGTAATGTATGATGTCAAAAGGGCACATAGCAAGGGATTAATGCCCCATGTTCGACTAGGCACTACAGAACATTCTGAGGCTGGGGGGGAGGAGGAGGAGGAGTAAAGCCTGGTTTTGTATCCACACTTTCAAAACAATTACTTCTGTGAAATGTCGATAGCCACATGGACAGTGGCCGGTAGTCAGGCTTCCACTCACTCTGTGACGGACACCAGGCTGTCCTGACCCCCCGACCCTTCGTCCCGCAACTTGTCGCCAGGCAACAGCGGCGTAGGCAGCTCCGCCTCTTTCCGGCGCGGCAGGTTGAAGAACCTCCAGGGCGCGTGGGAGCCGTCCTGGTCCTGGTGGATTGCCGCCCCTACGTAGAGGGTGGGCTCCAGGGCATCGGGGTAGGCCCCCGCCCTCGGGTGGTGGTGGTGGTGGTGGTGGTGGAAGTGCTGGGCCAGGCCCTCCAGCCCCCGGGGCTCCTCGCTTTTTTGCCCCGCCAGGCAGGGCTCCGAGGGCGGCTGGTAGAAGTGCTGGCTGTGGGGCGTGGAGGGGTTCTTCATGCCCTCCCCCGACTCCTCTCCACGCTCACAGGGGTGGGGGCTGAGCGGAGGCGGCTGGGGCGAGCCGGACAGGTCTGGGGGTCCGCCCATCCCCCCGCCTCCTCCTCCTCCTCCTCCCCCGTGAAGCTGAGGGGCTTTGGGGCCCGAGGGGACGTCGACGGAGCGCAGGCCGGAGAAGCGGCCCCCTTCCTGGCCCCGCATGGCCAGCCGATGGCCCGCCGCCTCGTTTTCCATGGTGGCGTCGTCGCAGACAGAGTTGCGGTGGTGGAAGGGAGTCTGGGGCCTCTTCTGCTGCTTGTCACTCTTCTCGCTCTTCTCCCCCCCGGCCTTGTGCTTGACGGGGGGCTGGGGGGGCTGGCCGGCTGATGTCGGCTGGCCCGGGGTGCTGCCTGACCTCTTTAGGGCTTTGTGCCTGGAACAACAGAGAACAACAGTGAAGACACATCTCTGTGGCGGCTTTGAGCCTTTTAAACAATTTATTTTGACTGGCAGTGAGAAACATTTCATCTACACATTCGTTAAAAACGAAGACAACTAAAAAGGTACGAGGAGAGAGGTCTGTCAAGTGCTCGGTGATTTACGTCGAGATGATACCTATGAAGCGAGCAAAGTGCTCTATTCATCGACTTCATATCAACAGTTAATGCAGCCTGGCTGACCGAGCCAATTTGGCCAGGGCTAAAAGTTGTCGGACAAAAAAAAACATTTGTAAAAATAAAAAAATGTGGCTGGCGGTTTTAAAAGACCAATCGATAAACGGAACACAAATGAAGTCTTCTTCTCCAAAGCTAATAAACGTCTTTATGTCACCCGCAGCTCCAGTATCAGAGCCCACCACGCTCTGAGCATTTAGCCTGGGTTTCCCACCACAGCTCTGGTTCTGCTCAAACAGACCCAGACAGCGTTGGGTCAGGACCCCACGGTTGTCCTCCCAGGTGCCCGTTAGGTGACTGGGGCCACAGACCTATAAAACCGAACGTCTGTCCCGTTCCAAGGCACCCCGGCCTAGCCGCCCTCTGGCTCAGCCCCTGGCAGCCCTCAGAGGTGAACCACCAGGGCTATCGCCCCCCCCTCCCCACTCTCCTCCTCCCAGCCACGTGGGTGTAGGTTAGCACTTGGGCTCCATCCCAATCTCGTTACACTGCTAAGGCCACTGAGCAGCCCGCCACTCTGACTGTGTGTGTGGGGTCTATTCTGGGTGGAGAGGTGCTGATGGGGGTTATGTGACGGGTGGTCTGTCTTCGGGGCAGGCTGACCACAGGCAGCTCTTGTGGTCAGGGCTCGGAGGTATCAACAAGCCCACTCAGGCTCCTTAGCCGGTCGGCCAGTTGTCTCGTCAGAGGATTAAAACCCCACTTGCCACCGCTTAACGGGGCTGGGGCAGGGAGCAGGGGGGGGGGCGACTCCTCAATACACTCTTATAACTATGCCGCAAAGCAAGTCAAGTTCCCTGGCCAGGCAAATAGCCATTTAAATTTGCACTGCCGGGGGAATCCCTTCTCAATGTCCCTTTTCACCCTGTGCTGGTTTCCCTCCAACAAATGACTGGCTCCAGCAGAGCTCCCCAGACTGAGGACTGTCCCATTCTCAGCGAACCACATCCCCAGCCAAACTTTCCCCTCGACTGGCAGCCTAACTACGGAGCTTTCCCAGGTCCAAGGACCCACACACACACACACACACACACACACACCAGGAGGCAGGCTTTACAAAAAGGCACAGTCAGAGGCTCCCAAGCAGCAGTGTGTCATGCATGTAGCTATTTTTGTGACCTGCTGAGTGTGTGTGTCTGTCCCTGGGTGTGTCTGTGTGTGTCTGCACCAGGAAACGTCAGTGGGACATGCTGACTACAACATTTCCCCTCGCGAGCCCTTACAGACGTCACACTTTATCAGGCTGTGTGCGTGTGTGGGTGTGTGTGTGTGTGTGCATGCGTGCGTGCGTGTGTGCGTGCGTGTGTGTGTGTGTGAGAGACACTGGAGACGCTTCCCTTTCGGCCGTCACACATTAACCCGCTCTCGACGCCCCGGCTCATTTGTCAGCATCACACTTGGCCGACTGGCGCTCCGCTTTTAGCCGTGTCCCCACAGCACCCGAACAGAGGTCACCGCCGACACACGCCTGTCCTGAAGAGATGCACCCCCCCCCCCCCCCCCCCCCCCCCCCCCGCCACGCCTGTCGCTTCCACAAACACAGACAAATGGCAAAACGATCAGAATCATCTTGGGCGTGGAATTCTAGACGCAGATGTCGGCTATGAGCGTCATCGCGGCTTTGCTGAGCAAGAACTCCGAATTTTCACCCAGCGCTGAAAAGGAGGCTAGACTCTCTCTCTTACACACACACACACACACACACACACACACACACACACACACACACACACACACACACCTTGAGCAGTTGCAGTTTGACCTATGCATGGTCTCCACAAAGTCCCATGCTCCCGTCCTCTCCAGGAGATCGTCCTCACAGGTACCGTTGGTTGTCGCTGAGAATTTACGCCTGAGGAAGAGGAGGGAGGGACATACCATTGAAGATGAAGAAACCGTATCTACGAGATGAAGGATTAATCCGAGTGCTTTTGGACACCGTTAGTGTTTGCAGTGCTTTGATGAGTTAAGCAGATTGGTGTGAGGCCACTCCGACGCTTATGTAAGTGTGTGTGTGTGTGTGTGTGTGTGTGTGTGTGTGTGTGTGTGTGTGTCCCGCGTACTTGTTCTGGGCCCGGTTGATGTTGCACTCCTGCCAGACTCGCTCCACCACCTGGCTGGCTAGGCGGCGGGGGCCCTTGCCCCCGTGGTGACTGGTGCTGTCTGCGCTGAAGCTGTCCGTCACCGACGACAACTTCACCCACTTCTGGGCCGACAGCGAGTCCACTGGGGAACAGAGAGAGCAACAGTTAGACGTCCAAGCCAAGAACGCCAACGGTCAACAACCTTCGATCGTACGCCTGGTTATAGGAGCGAGACGGCTGAAGATACACTGCACCACAAAACGCTCTAGACAGACATTCCTACAGAAACACTACAGGGATTCTATGGACGTTGGGGGAGGGGGGGGGGGGAGCGGCATGTCTCGGTGTCCGCAGGAGGGTCACCTGTCTGGGCCTCCTCGGGCGAGGTGGGAGGGGTGAGGGTGACCGAGGAGATGGCGGGGTCCCGTTGCGAGGCAGGCACTTGGTGGCCCCCCGAGTAGACGGCGGAGCAGTGGGAGGAGGAGGCGGCGGCGGCGGCAGCGGGGGCGGAGGAGGGGATGTCCGACTGGGGCACCAGCACCAGACAGGCTGGGTACACCATCCGCACGCCGCCTGGAAAACACACACACAGCTATATATGAACACATCCAACACATATTTCAATACACCATCACCACCCCACTATATTAACACATCGATCTAACATATAACACCATATATTTAGAATTATTTTTCAAAGGAGACATGTTTCTAGAAGAGGAGGAGGAGCTCCGTGAAGGCAGAGGAGAAGCAGAGAGAGGGGGGGGGGGGGTCTTACCCACGAGCACTTCCACGGCGGCCAGAGAGTCGTCCTCCCACTCGATGTCCTCGGCCTTGTCCTCCGCGGCGCCCCCGTTCTCCTTCTCCTTGGCACCGATGGGGTAGAACTGGTTCCACTCCTCGATCAGCTTCTGGGTGGGCGGGTCGGACAGCTTGAACGACTGGCCCGTCAGCGTGCCGTTCAGCCCAAACGGACTCAGGATCACTGAGGGGGGGGGGGGGTGGGAAGAAGAGCTTAGGGTTGGTGGAGGAACAGCCAGGGAATATCAATTGTCTTCGTAATCCTCAGTGCTACTCCTCCTCCTCAATCTCTTCAGCACTAGTCAGATCTTTAGTGTTGGTGGACCTAGTCAGTCAGTCAGTCAGTCAGTCTGACCAAACACTTACAGAGCAATACAGAAAGCCAATTATTGGAAAGAAGCAAACGCTCAGAGCCCATCAACTGGCCCTAATAAAGGCCTCCTCAACAGCTACCACACCGACCTACACACACAGGGGAGGCACACACACACAGACTACACAATCGTTGCATGCACATCAACATCACAAACAGAGCCAGACATCTGCCCGCTCCCACACACACACACACACACACACACACACACACACACACAGGAATTGAGGCAGAGATGAGGGTAAGGTGCCGGGGAGGGTGGGGGCGTGGGCGAGCGTCCATTTGTTAATGTCCTCCTGGCTGGCTCTTCCAGAGGGTGTCATTACTAGAGAGAGGAGGCCTGTCACGGGTCTATTGATCCCTGGGCTGGCTGGCTGGCTGGCTGTCTGGACACACTTCCAGGGGAGGACAGATATCAGGCCAGAGACAGGATGGGGGAGAGACTAAGCAGGCCTGGTGACTTGGAGTGGGGGGTGGGGATGTCAGGAGAAGATGGGCTGTACTCTACCAGGGCTGTCGCCATCATTACAAAAATCTAAATAATTTTAGTGGGCCGCAATAATTTTCTTCGTTTTCATTTTTCATAATCATTATCATAAAGGAAATTTTAAGGCAATGTTCGAAATATTGCAGTATATGGATTTAATGTGTTTTAGGGCACGTTTCCATCAGGTCAGTGTTCACGCTGGAAAAGTTTCACAGTTCAGCAAACTCTTATTGAACTCAAAGGCCTAGTCAAATTTCTTTTGGAAAAATATGAATAGCAAATAAGTCTCCAAGCTTTTTTCTTACGCTGTATATATTTCCTGAACATGCTAAAAGCTATACTGCTGCTTCCACAGGCCTGCTAACATGTATGTAGCCCAGATGCAGGTAAGAAAGGCTCCCGCCTTCTGCTGAACGCTGTCTGGCTCACAACCACCACTGTTGTCCCTGACACACACCCACGCAAAAAACGCAACTGTGAGCTACAACCAGGGCTCAGCCCAAACAAACCGACGAAGAGGGAGCAGACGAGGGGCTTTGCGGCAGCAGGGCTGGACGCGCTGCATTCGGGGGTTTGATGGCATTAGCTCCGATTCAATTCCAGCCCTCGCCTCTCCGCCTCGCTACGCTCCACTTTGTGCCCCGGTCAGATCTTCATAGGCAGGAGAAGACCCTCTCGCCGTCGGGGGGGACCAGGGATCAAGTTCAACAGAGTTATTGAAATGTTTTTCGTCTTCGTCGCTCCCCCGGCCGCTCGCTCACTCACTCTCTCTCTCTCTCCCTCTCTCGTTCTCTCTGTCTCTCCCTGATGGCCCGTCAAGTGCGGGAGCCCGCCGGTCCGTTACCATTTAATAGGCGCTCTGTTATGAGGTCATATCCAGGGGACGCCTCACTGCTCTGGCGCATGCTAAACCGAGTCTGACTGAGGGGGGCTGGCGGGGTGAAGGGAGAGAGAGAGGGGGGGGGGGGGGGTCGGCTTAAAACACACACCCCTGTTCATTACAGAAGCAGGCCTCCTTTCAGAGCACACACGCTGCTGGATCGGGCTCTGGTCCTCTCGTACCACAGGGTTGGCCGTGTACAGAGGAATCCAGAGGACCTGTGGGGAGAGTCACAACAGAGACGTCTACCACGTCGAGCTGCACTGGAAAGCTCTCTCTCTCTCTCCCTCCCTCTCCCTCTCCCCAGAGTGTTGCAGAATCCACAGATCGTTGGCCAAATTAAACGGCAATTTGAATAGCCTTTGACTAGAACAGATATTGCTGCTGTCGAGCAGCGCGCGCAGAAAGAGAGATTAGGGCAGGAAAACAGAATTGTTACTTGGTGGAGTTTGTGCTTCTTATCAGGTAAATGGAGCGAGTGATCAGTGCTATCTGGCTTTGGGCAGGGGACGGGGGTTGGGGTTGATAAGAGGTCTGAACGCAGGCCAGGGGAGAGGTGAGTGGGAGGAGTAGCGAGGCACAGGGCAGTATGCCTGGTGTATTGACTCCTCCTCCAGGGGAGAGGTGAGTGGAAGGAGGAGCGAGGCACAGGGCAGTATGCCTGGTGTATTGACTCCTCCTCCAGGGGAGAGGTGAGTGAAAGGAGTAGCGAGAGGGCAGTATGCCTGGTGTATTGACTCCTCCTCCAGGGGAGAGGTGAGTGGGAGGAGTAGCGAGAGGGCAGTATGCCTGGTGTATTGACTCCTCCTCCAGGGGAGAGGTGAGTGGAAGGAGGAGCGAGGCACAGGGCAGCATGCCTGGTGTATTGACTCCTCCTCCAGGGTAGAGGTGAGGGGGAGGAGTAGCGAGAGGGCAGTACGCCTGGTGTATGGACTCCTCCTCCTCGACGATATTAGAATGGAGGTGTGGGAAGGGGTGATGGGTGTGAGGTAAAAGATGTCCATGACTGGTTCAAATCTCCTGCGTTGTACACGCACGCACGCACGCACGCACGCACGCACGCACGCACGCACGCACGAGAGAGCTTCCGTAAATAAAATAAATATTCCTTTGGAGCGTGTTTTTAAGTCTAAACGCCTCGGTGATCCGAGCTCGTCTCCAGAGATCAGTTCCCATGAGACACACAAGATGTTATTTAGAGTGCTAAAAAGACTAGTGTGCGTGAGTGAGTGTGTGTGTGTGTGTATGTGTGGGTGGGTGTGAGACCCACCTTGAAAGGGGCTGGAGGCCTGCTGGGCCAGGCTGAGGTGCTCCTCGCTGAGGTGGTAGACAGGCTGGTGCTGGTTGATCTCCACGCTGGTGCACACGTTGCTCTCGCCGTGCAGGAAGAAGGTGAAGGCGCACGACAGGTGTTCACTAGAGAGAGAGAGAGAGAGAGAGAGAGAGAGAAGAAAAGACGAGTGAGTCACTGCAGCTGTTGTGAGGCTCACCTCGACTGTTGTCGCTGTTGACGGATGAAAAAGCAGCAAAGGGCTTAGGAGGAGATCACAACCTCTCCATTCCCCGACTAACTGACAGAGGAAATAGGTGACCAACAAAACAGAGAAGGGGTCGAATGGAACGATTTCAAAGAATGAAAGAAAGAAAGAAAGAAAGAAAGAAAGAAAGAAAGAAAGAAAGAAAGAAAGAAAGACAGAGAGAGAGAGAGAGAGAGAGAGAGAGAGAAAGAAAGAAAGAAAGAAAGAAAGAAAGAAAGAAAGAAAGAAAGAAAGAAAGAACGAACGAAAGAACGAAAGAAAGAACGAAAGAAAGAACGAAAGAAAGAACGAAAGAAAGAACGAAAGAAAGAAAAAAAGAAAGAACGAAAGAAAGAACGAAAGAAAGAAAGAACGAAAGAAAGAAAGAACGAAAGAACGAAAGAACGAAAGAACGAAAGAAAGAAAGAACGAAAGAAAGAAAGAAAGAAAGAAAGAAATGCAGTGGCAGCCTTTGCCACAGGCTACACCGAAACATCTCTTCTGGAACACTGCAGGGAAAACACACAGGCTCTGTTAGTCTATATTTCAAATGGAGGCTCTGTTAGTCTATATATCAAATGGAGGCTCTGTTAGTCTATATATCAAATGGAGGCTCTGTTAGTCTATATATCAAACAGTCTACACAGCAGACTTCTCTGCAGTCCAAAACACACAGGCTCTGTTAGTCTATACAATGCCTTGCAAAAGTATTCACCCCCCTTGGCTAGTTACTTATTTTGTTACATTACAACCTGTAATTTAAATGGTTTTTTTATCTGAATTTTATGTGATGGATCTGCACAAAATAGTCTAAGTTGGTGAAGTGAAATGAGAAAAATATATATAAAAAATTATTTTTTTAAATAAAAATCTGGAAATTGGCATGTGCATATGTATTCACCCCCTTTTCTATGAAGCCCCTAAAAAGTTCTGGTGCAACCAATTACCTTCAGAAGTAACATAATTCGTGAAATGAAGTCCACCTGTGTGTGTAATCTAAGTGTGACATGATCTGTCAGTATAAACACACCTTTTCTGAAAGGTCCCAGAGGCTGCAACACCACTAAGCAAGAGGCATCACACCATAAAGACCAAGGAGCTCTCCAAACAAGTCAGGGACAAAGTTGTTGAGAAGTACTAGTCAGGGTTGGGTTATAAAAAAATATCCAAATCTTTGATGATCCCCGGAGCACCATCAAATCCATCATCTTCAAATGGAAAGAACATGGTACCACAACAAACCTGCCAAGAGAGGGCCGCACACCAAAACTCACAGACCGGGCAAGGAGGGCATTAATCAGAGAGGCAGCACAGAGACCAAAGGTAACCCTAAAGGAGCTGCAGAGTTCCACAGCAGAGACTGGTGTATCTGTACATGGGACCACAATAAGCCGTACACTCCATAGAGCTAAGCTTTATGGAAGAGTGGCCAGAAAAAAGCCATTACTTAGTGTTAAAAATAAGATGGCACGTTTTGAGTTTGCCAAAAGGCATGTGGGCGACTCCCCAAATGTATGGAGAAAGGTGCTCTGGTCAGATGAGACTAAAATTGAACTTTTCGGCCACCAAGGAAAACGCTATGTCTGGCGCAAACCCAACACATCCCATCACCCAAGAACACCATCCCCACAGTGAAACATGGTGGTGGCAGCATCATGCTGTGGGGATGTTTTTCAGCAGCAGGGACTGGGAAACTGATTCGAGTCGAGGGAAAGATGGATGGTGCTAAAAACAGGGATATTCTTGAGCAAAACCTGTTTCAGTCTGCCTGTGATTTGAGACTGGGACGGAGGTTCACCTTCCAGCAGGACAATGACCCGAAGCATACTGCTAAAGCGACACTCGAGTGGTTTAAGGGGAAACATTTTAATGTGTTGGAATGGCCTAGTCAAAGCCCAGATCTCAATCCAATTGAGAATCTGTGGTCAGACTTGAAGATTGCTGTTCACAAGCGGAAACCATCCAACATGAAGGAGCTGGAGCAGTTTTGCCTTGAGGAATGGGAAAAAATCCCAGTGGCAAGATGTGGCAAGCTCATAGAGACTTATCCAAAGCGACTTGCAGCTGTAATTGCCGCAAAAGGCGGCTCTACAAAGTACTGACCTTAGGGGGTGAATATTTATGCACGCTGAAGTTTTCTGTTATTTTGTCCTATTTGTTGTTTGCTTCACAATAAAAAAAGTAAATCACATCTTCAAAGTTGTAGGCATGTTCTCTGGATGAAATGATGCAAACCTTCAAACAATCCATTCTAATTCCAGGTTGTGAGGCAACAAAACATGAAAAATGCCAAGGGGGGTGAATACTTTTGCAAGGCACTGTATATCAAACGGTCTACACAGCAGACTTCTCTGCAGTCCAAAACACACAGGCTCTGTTAATCTATATATCAAATGGAGGCTCTGTCAGTCTATATATCAAACGGTCTACACAGCAGACTTCTCTGCAGTCCTGGAGAGCGAGGGTCGGGTGTAACAGCGGAGGCTTTATTTTAATCCCCTCCAACAATAACACAAACAAATGAGATGAAGCATATTTGGAGGCTTAGAGAGGGATTTATCAGACCGTTAACCCGCAGTGGGGTCACACCAGGCGCCGCCACGTGTGTGTGTGTGTGTGTGTGTGTGTGGTGGGCATGACTGCTTTAAGTGGCCCTCGTGGATGGAAAAAAGGCAACCAAACTTACTTTGGCATTCTCTCAAAGAAGTCAGCTTTGAGTACAGTAGCGGCGCCACACACACACACACTCTCAAGGTTTCCTCTCTCTCTCTCTCTCTCTCTCTCTCAACACAGAGGGCTCTCTTCCGGCTGCAAACCACGACAGCAGGACATCGGCCGAGCGAGAGATCAAAGCAGGGAAAGACGGAGAGACAGAGACCAAACAGAGTGTGTGTTTGAGAGGGGGGGGGGGGCTGTTGGATACGGTCTGCTCTGCCATCCTCTGTCTCCCTCTCTCACTTTATCATTCTAACCCTCTAACACACACACACCTGACTGAGTAGCAAAGTGAGGCGGACGCGTTGGATTTGGGAGTGGATCAAAGGTGCTCGCCTCCTCTGAGGATTTGGTTAAGCAAATCTCTCTCTCTCTCTCTCTCTCTCTCTCTCTCTCTCTCCCTCTCTCCCTCTCTCCCTCTCTCCCTCTCTCCCTCTCTCTCTCTCTCTCTCTCTCTCTCTCTCTCTCTCTCTCTCTCTCTCTCTCTCTCTCTCTCTCTCTCTCTCTCTCTCTCTCTCTCTCTCTCTCTCTCTCTCTCTCTCTCTCTCTCTCTCTCTCTCTCTCTCTCTCTCTCTCCCCCTCTCTCTCTCTCTCTCTCTCTCTCTCCCTCTCTCTATCTCTCTCTCTCTCTCTCTCTCTCCCTCTCTCTCTCTCTCCCCCCCTTCCCCCCCCCCCCCCCCCCGCACGGGATTAAAGAGGGAGAACAAGGAGCAGGGAGACGGAAGGAGAGAGGGAGGAGAGAACCCAGCAGACTAATAATATATCATCAAGTGACTAGGCTGAAGGGGGGAAGAAAGCAGGCCATCAGCGAGAGAGGGAGAGAAAGAGAGAGCGAGAGAGAGAATACAAAAGAGAGAGAGAGAATAGCGTGCCACGCACATTTTATCATGAGGTCTAAACTACCTAGGCCACTGGTGTGAAACCCGATAGCCGCTCTCTTTGCAGCGCCGGCCGGTGTAAAGCCGGGAGCTGCTCTGTGAAGCCATTGATGGCCGCCGGCTTCCAGACTCCGGGGCAGACCGGCGGGCGGCTACAGACGCCCCCTCTAGCCCATCCCAACCCCCCCCCCACCACCACCACCACCACCCCACCCTGGGGCTAGTCTGAGAGGCGGGGGACACCACCTCAGAAACGTAGTTAGGGCCAAAGCAAAGCGCCATCAGAGGAAATGAGTGGATGAAGTCATGAGACGATGAGGAGGCCTGTTGTCTCTGTAATGAGGGGGGGGGGGGGGGGGGGGGCACCACACAGACAGGGACAGCCCCTGGCCTGGACAGACACCTGTAGGCCTTTGTTAGGAGGCTGGGGAGGCTAAGCTGGTGAGGCACCTATGACACACACACAAACGCACACACATAGCGATCAAGGCGATCCTCTAGGGCAGAGGCAGATCAGCCAGCCACCTGTGGGGGAGTGGCTGAGACGAAGACAGAGGCACGCCCCCCCTCCTTGTTACCATGGCGCCCCAGATGGAGGGAGGGAACCGGCCTAGGCTGTGGTGGAGCTGAAGAGAGCGACGCTGCAGGGAGCAAATGGAGGGAGGGAGAGACGGAGGAGGGAAGGAGACAGGCAGTTAGGGATTTATGGTGGAGTGTGTGGCCAGCCGACTGTCTGCCTTCTGCTGACACACACAGAGCGACTCCCCTCACACCCACTGCAACGCTGACACTCTGCACCAGACCCCCCCCCCCCCACCCCCCCCCCCACCCCCACACACACACACACACACACACACACACGTTAGTGTGTAAGCTTGATTACATTTGTGGCCCAGTAGGTATTCAAGCCCTACCACTTTACCATGGGCCTGGCACACACACCCTGTCACTATGCCTACACCACCACTACTACTACTACCACCACTACTACCACTACTATCACCACTACTACCACTACTCCTCTTACTACTACTAGGCCAGTCCCTGTTCCCTGAGTGTATTTTTACCTGATGATGAGCTGAGAGGCCTTCCTAAAGCAGCAGGTTGTGAACATGGCTAATAGTGGTTGATGACAACGCTCCACTAAACCAAAGCCATCCCAGCCTGCCTCTCTCAACCGGCGGAGGCCTTCGTCGCAGGGCTGCTCCGCGCTGTGGGCCAATAGCAGCAGGTCCAACTGGTCGGAAAATGTCAGGAAGTTCCAGGAAGTTTGGTTGTGTTGTCGGCACGTCAACAGAGAGCGCCCGTTCAAGTGTCTCTTTAGCAACCAATCAGCCTCTCATATCATAACAGATCATCATCATCGACAACAACAACAACAACATCCCGTGACCTAAACATTACATCATTCACGCGTGCACACACACAAAGAGAGAGACAATGGCAGTGGGGGGAGCTTTAACACCAGTGGAGCTGAAAAGGGCAGCACAATCACTCTGGGCTTGACTAGGCATCCAGCAACCATTGTTTTTGCTTCTCTCTCTCTCTCACACTCACACACACACTCACACACTCACAAACACAGGCCTGAGCACAAGCGCAGCTTCCAGCTATACCTCTTTAGGCTCTGGAGTCTTCTCCAAAATATCCTTGGGCCTGCTTCACAGTGGCAAACACATATCACTGTAACACACGCCCACACACACACACACACACCCACACAGGCACACACACACGGTTGATCAGGAACAACAGGTGTGTGTGTATGTGTCTCAATTTGAGTCAGACAGCGATGCCAGGGTGGAGATTGGTCAAGGGTGTACCCGTAGGGCAGGTTACGGAAAAAAACTCCCAAAACCAGAAATATCGTTCTATAAATCCCTCTCAAAACAGGTTTGATCCGAGAAAGCAAACTTCTACTGAAAGGTATGAGTCAGTCTTCTGCCATGATCTAACTCAGCGCACACACACACACACACACACACACACACACACACTCTAACAGTAGTAGTGGTGGTAGTAGTAGTAGTAGTAGTACACAATCACACAGAGAGAGGGAGTGAGAAGTTTCTTGTCCGACCGCTTTTCTACAAAACGTAAACTTGACTTAGAGTAAATAGAAACTCAGAGAGGCAGATGGTGCAGGGCTGCGGGAGGGGTGGAGAGAGAGAGAGAGAGAGAGAGAGAGAGAGAGAGAGAGAGAAAGAGAGACACACACACACACACACACACACACTCCTCAGGTGTTGGCTGACGTGGGGCCAGCGGTGGAAACAGGGCTTCCTCTGAAGCTGCTTCCACACTTCCTGGCTGCTGCAGCACGTTACTGAACGAGGCTGAAGCAGGCCTCACCACACACCGACCCCCTCCCCCACCCTAACCCTAACCCTAACCCCCAGCCAGCCCGTCCTCTCAGACATACAAACGTTCTCCCACACACAGGTGGGTGACAGAGCGTTATCAATGAAGGCAGACCAGTGAAGCGGCTCTACCCCTCCCGCCCGGTACACACCACTGTCCGACGCTGGGGAGCCAGGTGGGAGTGAGGAGGGACTCGGCTCATCCTGCTTCAACAGGAGCGCTGGCTGAACGGCCGGCACCGCCATGACAACCGGGAATCTGCTTACCTGACGGAGGTGAGGGGCGGAATCAGCCGACGCGGTCCCCGCGGAGCGACGCAGAACGGGACGGGGGAGGGGAGAGAGAGCGAGCGCACAACGAGCAAACGCTGCATCCACGGTGATGTCACCACTCCTCCTCTGTACGTGTGTGTGTGTGTGTGTGTGTACTGTGTGAGAATCCCAGGGGGGACAGTGGCAGACCAGGGTGGTTCAGGGCACAAACACACCCCCTGGCACCGTCTCAACACACTACCAGCATCTGAGGGCTGGTTACCGGTAACCGTGGGCGACGATCCACATCGGATGTGACTGCATCCGCCTGTGTGTTCCTGTAAGCATGTCTAGATCTGCCTGGCTCCTAAGACGCTGTCGTGAACCACACCAACAGAAACCTCAGAGAGGGGAACAAGCACTTTCCAACACACACGCACACACGCACGCACGCACGCACGCACGGGGGCTGGCACTACACACCCTGCTCCTGGGGGGCAGCAGCGACGTGCAGCAGCAGCGAGGCAGCGACTCGGAGAACCCACGACCCGCTCCCACTCCCACACAGTCACATTCCTGTGAACTGATTTCCCAACAAGCAGATGAATGGGATATACGCCACACAGGTCAGAGACGGAGGGAGGACGGCTGGTAGGAACTGGAGACAAGGGACATTCACCTCAGCCGGAGAGGAACGTCGGCATTGGACAGGAGAAAAGGCTAGACTTAGGAAAGACGGGGCGGCGGGAATAAGAGGGAGCAAAGGGAGGACGCGCGGAGGGCAAAGGACGCGCGGAGGGCAAAGGACGCGCGGAGGGCAAAGGACGCGCGGAGGGCAAAGGACGCGCGGAGGGCAAAGGACGCGCGGAGGGCAAAGGACGCGCGGAGGGCAAAGGACGCGCGGAGGGCAAAGGACGCGCGGAGGGCAAAGGACGCCAGGGGGCTACGTACGGTCCCCTCTGTCCCATGCATCCTGTAGACACACACGCACGCACGCACGCACGCACGCACGCACGCACGCACGCACGCAGACACAGACACAGACACAGACAGACAGACAGACAGACAGACAGACACAGACAGACAGACAGACAGACAGACGGTGGAGGCAGTAGAGAGGTGTGGCTGGCAAAATCTCACTGGCCTGACTTAAGAGCCATGTTTATCTGCCGGCTCTCCCTCGGTCTATCCATCTCTCCACTCCTCTCTCTCTCTCTCCCTCTCTATTTCTCTGTGGCAAACTGATCCATCAAGGGAGCTAGGCCAGTCACATGGTCTTGCAGGCAGGCAGCCTCTCTCCCTGGAACTCCTGTTGCTACAGAGAGCAGCTCAGAGCCATAGCGCATCGCTGCGTGTGTGTGTGTGCGTTTCCAGTGTGCACACATTTCTGTAACTACATCAGATCACGCGTGTGACCCCACACTGAGGTACAACGTGTCGAAGGCTTTTCATGAGGCTAATAAAGGCTCCCATCTCCAGCATGTTTGTGCCGTGCACTCGCTGTGTCAGTGTGCGCACGTGCCGCCGTGTGTGTGTGTGTGTGTGTGTGCGCGCAGGGAGCCGGCCGGGGATAAATTTAGCGCGTCAGCCCCAGACTGGAGGCAGTGGCTCTTTATCCTGCACTGTCCTACTTAACGGAGCGCTGCTCTCTGCTCCCGCCCCAGCGCCCAGCCATGCTGCCACGCGCCTGCCTCCCTCCCTCCCTCTGTCTGTCTGTCTGTCTGTCTGACCAGCCCCAGATACAGAGAGACACAGATACAGAGACAGAGAGAGACACAGAGACAGACGGTGCTGAGGTACAGGAGGGGTGTGAGCGCGGACACACGGACCCCGGCTGGCCGTCACGCTGGGACCACGTTACAGGTTCCCACGCCGCGGGGAGCTCTGGAGCGGACCGACCTGTGCTGGAATGCAAACGTGCAGGCGGGTGGCTTCAAATGCAGCTCAGAGTGTTTCATCAAGGGGGCAATTAGGTTGATGCCAGTGGGAACAAAGATGTCTGCATGAACCCGGCCAATTGAGGACAGGCATCGCAACCCCCCCCCCAGCCCCCACCCTCCTCTCGGAAACGCGCGGTCCCGGAGTGCATCTCGCTGCTGCCATGGCGACGAGCAGGATTTCTCCCGCTCGCGCTCTCCCTACCTCAAATGGCTTCTGTTGCTTTCCCCCCCCGACTAGACAGCGCGCCGCATTCTTTGAAACGACGCGACCACGTGCACACACACACACACACCAAAATAATTCAACGGTGCCTGGGTGGAGTTGGCAGCAGGATAAGGCTTACACACACACACTTGGTTCCCTGCCCCTACTCCACCTCCAGGCTCAGGGTACCCAGACAGCCATGACAGAAGTCCTAGCAGGCTGTTGTGGAGGCAGAGCCCTGTGGTTGGTCACGGCGTAGCCAGGAGAGTCTGCGGGAGAGGAGGCAGAAACAAAGAGAGAGCGTCTGAGGACAGCCACCTTCCCTCCCTCCCTCCCTCCCTCCCTCCCTCCCTGGTCATAGCTCCCGCTCTCTCTGTCGCTCGCGCTCTCTCTCTCTCAGGGGAGAGAGGGAGAAAGAGAGGTGATGTAAGCGTTTCAAACAAGCTGAGCTTTGGGGTTTGGTTTGTAAACACTCCCTGAGTAACAACGCATTCCACCAATGGGAGGCATAGGTGAGGCCACGCGCACACACACACACACAAATGAAAGGGAAGAAAGCCAACATAGCAACAGCAAATAGTTGCACTTACATAGGGCACGGAGCCGTCAATGACATGGAAATTAGGCTTGTCTATAAACTATCCAGACACACGCACGCACCCACGCACGCACGCGCACACACACACACACACACACACGGTGTGTCCAGATGATCACTCTGCCCTACCACAACTCCCCCTCACACAGTCAAAAGTCACTCGGAGCCCCGGCGCGTCCCGTCTCTGTGCAGCCACCGGGTCCCTGGACGAGCACAGGAAGTGACGGGGGGGGGGTGATGTAAGGTAGGAAAGCCATCGCCGCCCTACTGGAGGGAGGTCCCCGGGGGGTCAGGACGGCGCTCCGGGGGGACAAACTTAAACGGCACCATGGTGAAACACAAACACACAGCGGAAGAGGAGGAGGAGGGGGTGCTTTGGCTGGCCACCGGGGAGCCAAAGCACTCTGCTCTGCGCTCCTCTCTGCAATAAGAAAGTCTCACGCTGGGTCCCTCTCTAAGGACAACGAGCGGAGGGGTGTGAGCAGACTGGAGCCGGGCACGGCGGCGTGGTGGGGGGGGGTGGGGTTCACCGACAGACCGCCGGCCCGGGGGCGACGCTGGAACAAAGTCAGGACATCCAAGTCACCAAGCGGCTCCTGAGAATTTCCCTCGTCACGGGAACTGAGAGGAAAGAGGGAGGAAAAACAACAACAACAACATCCCAGAGCGGAACATGTTTTCTGGGCGGCGGTGAGCAAAACAAACCAAAAAAAACAACTATTTTTACCAGCATGCTCCGGCACAGTGAGAGTGGAGAGGCGGGGAGGGAGGTGGGGTGTGAATTCCGGCGCTGAGGAAAAGACCATTGTTCCGTGGCGCTCGGCCCCTCTGCCCACTGCTGGGAAATGACCCGCGCTATGACCAGACGAGAGGGGACACAAAGGGCCCGGGACGGGGAGGGGGCAGAGACACTGCGGGGGCTAATTAATCCTACACACACACACACACACACTCGACTCAGTGTCACGGCTTAAAGAAAACAGAAACAGTTGGTGAGAGAGTGTTTGTGTGTGTGTGTGTGTGGGGGGGGGGGGGGGGGGGGGGGCCTAGTGGAGACGGGGGCTCCTGTACCTCTGTCGAGGTGCTCCCCGGCCAGATACCATCAAACCGCCATCTGACTCCACACTGCAGCTTACTGGAGTGACTTCTAACCATGGCACCAACCCTCTCTATCCAGTCCCCAGCCGACGGCTCTTATTCTCCCTCTCTCTCTCTCTCTCTCTCTCTCTCTCTCTCTCTCTCTCTCTCTCTCTCTCTCTCTCTCTCTCTCTCTCTCTCTCTCTCTCTCTCTCTCTCTCTCTCTCTCTCTCTCTCTCTCTCTCTCTCTCTCTCTCTCTCTCTCTCTCTCTCTCTCTCACACACACTCTCTCTCTCTCACACACACACACACATGCTCTCTCTCGCACACACACACACACACACACACACACACGCGCACACACACACGCGCACACACACACGGCCCTGTGGTCACCTGATTTCCTGGGGATTCTGGAAACAGTGCGAGGGCGACATTTCGCCCCAGCCCCAAACAATGAGAGGCAAAGCCAGCGGAACTGGCCGCGGCAGGCTGCCTGCCTCCAGAGCGGAACGGGGCGCTGCTCCCTGGCTCGTCCGGGATGTCGTTTGTTTGTCTGGTAGTTCAGCTCCCCTCTGATCCTTCCAACCAGCCCCGGCCCCCCCACTCCCTGTAGTTATTAGGCTTTCTAGTTCATCTGCTAAGCAGGGCCTCCCATCTGGAACATAAAACTACAAACGGAAAGTAGGGAGAGAGAGAGAGAGAGAGTGTGTGGGGTTTAAGAAGCTCTAGGAGTGCTCTATGGGTGTGGGTGTTTGGAGGGAGGGCACTGAGAGGGGTGCGCTGTCGCCAGCCGGGTCTCACAGTCTAATCAGGACGGCCAGACGCTGACAGGGAGTAGACGTCTAGGGGGAGCAGCACGGTCTCTCTCTCTCTCTCTCTCTCTCTCTCTCTCTCTCTCTCTCTCTCTCTCTCTCTCTCTCTCTCTCTCTCTCTCTCTCTCTCTCTCTCTCTCTCCCTCTCTCTCTCTCTCTCTCTCTCTCTCTCTCTCTGTGTCTCTCTCTCTCTCTCTCTCCCTCCCTCCCTCCGTGCTCACAACATTAAACAAACCCCCTTCTCTGGCCCGTGAAAACGGTGCATCGCGCTCACACACTCGGGGGGGGTCACCGTCATAAGGAAGACGCCGGTGTGAACGCAGGAGGACAACGAACCCATCCCCAGGGCGGAGGTGTGTGTGGAGTGTGGAGGTGTTGGGTTACCTCTTGTTGATGGGCTTCTCGTCCTTCTCGTAGGGCTTGACGAACCACTTGCCCAGGCGGACGAAGCGGCGGTTCATCAGGCAGCGCTCCAGCAGGCTGTGCACGGCCTTGAAGAGCAGCGTGCGGCACTCGTAGGACAGGCCGCTCTCCCACACGCCGTCCTCCTCGGCTGGAAGAGAGGGAGCACGCCGGGTTAGCACTGCTATTGTGGTTGGACTTTAAAGTTTGGGCCGTTTTGAAGTGTTTGAGGGGGGCTCCTGAAACACACACACAGATACACACACCATCTAGGTGTCTAACCGACTTTACGCTAACCCGACACAAATTCACCAGCAGGCGTTGAGACCACAAACATCGCTTGCCGTGCTCTGTCTAACGGAGAGGAGCGGAGCAGGAAATTGAAAAGTCTACACGTGGACCTGGCCTCTGAGCGTTGACGGGCTAAAGGGAGAGCCGCCAGGAGGCGTCCTGACCGTGGAGGTGTGAGACGGGCGGGGCGCTGCTGTGTAAACGTTTTAAACGCTCGAAGAAAAGAAAAGTACGCGGGAGTCCATCCACCACACCTCAGTGACTCAAACACACAGACACACACACACACACACACAAAGACACCTGCGTCCAGCGTGTTGTCTGCACGTCCAGGGCTGAGAGTGTGCTCGTCCCGTTTTAGAAACTGAAAGTGGCACGCTTCCTGACATGCAAAGTGCACCGTCATATCTGAAGTGGCACCTGAGAGGAGGAAGAGGAGAACAGCGCCGGAGGAGAGTCTTCTTCACACGCCGGCAGCACAATGCAGGTCCATTCTACACAGAGGAAAGAATAGGACTACAGTCACCGCCAGCCTCCATTTATCTCTGGAGTGGTGCGTGTGTGTGTGTATGTGAGCTGCAAACATTGGTGAAATGGAATTTTTTACTGGTGGTTAAAGGAAATCAGTTTTTTTGGAGGGGCGCTCTGCATCGGTGTGTGTGTGTGTGCGCGCACCTCGGGTGAAAGAGAGGCCATCCGTTGCCACCGAGTCATAAAACGCAACGTATATGTATTTTAACTGAACATCCGACCGAAATAAAAACACACAAATCAAATAGAATAGTCTTCCTCTTCCTCTCCACTCTTCTCGTCTTTCACGTGCAACCCTGCATCATGCTCCACACCACCAACTCATTCCGGAACAGTTTCTAACATCAGTTCTAGTTCTTGGGTCTTCCGGTTTTTAGCCCTTTATAAGTAGACTCAGGAGAGCACACTCCCCAACCCATTACATGTGAATATTATCACAAATAAAACCGCAGGCAGTACAGAGCATGTGGCCCCCCTCCCCCCAATGCCTTGACACATCTGTCAAAAAAAAGGTGTCTTGAAGCTGAAAAAATTTGCATATGCTCTCGTGCTGCCCTGTAGTTAGTAAAATGAGGGGCGATTCCGTAAGTGTTGGACACATTGAGTGTGTGTGTGAGGGTGTGTGAGGCTCCCCGCACATAGGACCTATTCAAAATCAAATGGCGGAGAACAAGCGGTTCCCTCGTTCCTATCTCCCCCTACCGGGAGCCAGGAGGGGAGCGGGGCCGGGCTGCGGGGCTGGGCTGCAGGGCCGGGCTGCAGGGCTGGGCTGCGTGGGGCCTGCCTGGGCTCTGCCTGGGCTCCGGGTGCTGCTCCACCAGGCCCCTCCTAATACCAGGGTCTGTTTCTGGATCCCGCTCTGCTTTGGCCTAATCTCATTAACAGCCACTGCTCACATCTTGGAGCACCTAAGCTCCTTTGAAACATGTCTACCAGCAAACATCCCCACCCCCGCCTGACCTCCATCAGCAAATGAAGGCTGACTGCGACGCGCCGTGTTATCTGACGTGTGGAGGCAGGGCACCGGGGGAGCGAACCGCTACGGTGCGTGGTGGCTCTCGGTCAACGAACCACTGCTTCTAGTGAGCGGTGACGGTGAGCGGTGACGGAGGAGAACGGGGGAGCTTATCACCAGGAGGAACATGTGGATCCTAAAGCTACGGACAGAGAGAGGAAATGACAAAGAGACCCCCCCCCCCCCCACCCACCCAGAGAAAAAGGAGCAGCGCCAGGTCCATTGCCAAAGTCCAGAGGCAGAGAGAAGCTTGTTTAAGAGAGCCTGCCCTCATTTATTTTTCATGAACTTTAAGTTTGAGGGCCAGCTACATTTCACTGGTGCACTTGTAAACAACTGGCAGAGAAACTTAAAAAAAGGACATTTGAACTTCCAAGGCCCAAAGCAAAAACACCCCCCACCCCCTCCTCCCCCTCCACCTCCTCCTACTCCACCCAGGAGCGGGGAGGCCTTGTTCCAACTCAAACACCCAGCAGTCCCTTCTAGGTGAGCCACCGTACATTCCTCCATAGCGCCTCCTGAACCCACTGGCATCAAGCCTGTCCTGTAACCCCTCCACCTCCCAGTGGACACGCGGGGCCAGCCTCAAAGCCCCTCCACCTCCCAGTGGCGACGCGGGGCCAGCCTCAAAGCCCCTCCACCTCCCAGTGGACACGCGGGGCCAGCCTCAAGGCCCCTCCACCTCCCAGTGGACACGCGGGGCCAGCCTCAAGGCCCCTCCACCTCCCAGTGGACACGCGGGGCCAGCCTCAAGGCCCCTCCACCTCCCAGTGGACACGCTGGGCCAGCCTCAAAGCCCCTCCACCTTGGCCCGAGGCTTAGATGAGGTCTCTCTGCACTCACAGAACACTGGTGCAGCATGTGAACCTCTGGGACAGGGCTGGAAGCGCCGTGCTGAGCCCTCGCTCTGTGGGCAGAGAGGGGATTAAACCTGCCCTCACTCTGACGCGGTGTTCCAAAAAGCCACTAGCCCTGGGCCAGCCCAGCGCCAGATTAAGAGTAACACTACCCGCGGTGCCTTATCCGGAAACTCACGTAGACGGCTGACTGACCGCGAGACAGCGGTCTGAGGGGAGAGGCTGGAGGAGGAGAGATCTGGCCCAGGCTGGTCCTGCTACTGCCCCACCACCATGGATCCCCACAGGCCTCGTCCAAACAGAGAGCTCTGAACCCCGAACCCCTGAACCAGCGTCCACAGAAGGAGCCGTGGAAATCCCATCTGGTTCGCCGCGTGAGGAGCACATCTGCCTCCTCGTCACACATCCACTCCTCCCGCAGAGGCGAGCAGCGAACGAAACGGCCGTCTGGTTTGCATCAAGCGTTCCCAACCGACCTCGTGTTCCTCGCAGTTAGCCACAACCGCCACCCGAAACAGGAAGAACAAAAAAAAAAAAAAGCTTCACTGACGAAAGAAAAACAAAAACATTGCTGACAGTGCACGCACATAACAAAGCATTCCCCTTTTTAGACTCCACTGTGTATCTTCAGGAATAAAACAAGGAAAACGCAGCCCGGGCTTGGAGGAGGGACTACTGGAAGGAAGAAGGCGGGATTGGGTGCCTCCGATCGCAGGGAGCCCCGGAGCGGCCCTATGGACAGCAACCCGCCCCTGGCCCCTGTCTAAGAGAGAGCAACCTGTTCCCACTTGCGCTGCGCTGGAGACGGTGTTCCGCACTCAAGTTCCCACAGTCTTCGGGGAGGCCATTAGGAGCCGGCTTTGTGGGACCAAGGCTGCAACAAAAGCCCTGTCTGTCTCCATTTCACTCTGCCATACAATCATCGGGCATGTTAAATGGCAAGCACTTATGGCATTCCCTCAGACTTAAAACCGCTCAGCAAAAACACAGTTGTCGTCCCCGCAACCCCCCCTTGAACAACGCCACGTACGCTCCTTAACGCAGGATCTTCACGCCGCTGGTGTGACACACGCCGTTTCGCAGCGGAGATCACAAATCAGGCATGGAAATTCTCTCCGTGTCATAACGGGAGAGGTGTCAGGCCAACAGTTAAATACCCAATGCCCCAGTCCTTAGCCCCCGAGCTCTTCATCCAAGGCTGTTAATTGGACCCGGTTGAAGCGAGTGGGTGGGTGTGCTGGGGAGGGGATGGGGGGGGGCGACCGGTAGTCTGCTCACGCTAAGGGCGCCCTGGGAGACGAGTGGCCTGCTCCACTCGCTGATTTGCGGGCTCCGCTGACGGCCGCGACACTTTCATGTCCTCTCCTCCTCTCCGGTGAGGCCGGGCCCAAATGAGCTGACCTTTAACGGGGTTTCTTTCACTGGGCCAGAGCCGCACAGAGGCGAGAAAACACACACACACACACACACGCACAGACACTCTCTCTCGAACGCGTCCGCCGCCACCAAAGAGTGCGAACAGGGCAGCAATACAGTTATAAAGCCTACAGATCATTACAAAGACCACACACACAAAAACCCTTCAAGGAGTCTGGTGGCACGGTGTGCCAGGGGGTTTGGAGCCTGTGCTGGAGGGAGAGGAGGGCACCCGAGGAGAAGGTTTGAATATGGGATGGGGACAGCCCCCCTGTAACAGGTCACGCTGCACCAACAATTAGAGCACCAGTGAGTCATTTAAACAGGCAGATTAATGTCTAGTGACCCACAGGGCTTCAAGGGATACAACCAGACCCCGGGAAGAGCTTTTTCCCCCTCTACGTCTCATCAGAGAGAGCGAGAGAGACGGGAAGAGAGAACCAGCGGTGCTCCTCAGAGTCTCCATTACTCATTAATGAATATTTCCTGAGCAGAGAAGGAGAGAGCGCCCGCGCCTCGGAGCCGGGCCGTACGCATGACCGCGCCGCTGCACCAGCCAGCCAGCCAGCCAGCCAGCCAGCCAGCCCGCCAGCCCGCCAGCCCGCCAGCCCGCCAGCCCGCCAGCCCGCCAGCCCGCCAGCCAGCCAGCCAGCGGAGATCCATCAGAAGGCCGGGGGAGACAGGGAGAGAGGGAAAAGGAGAAGGAGCGGGTGGCTGGGGGCGGGCGTGGAGGGGGTGGGGGGAGTGACAGAAGCCAAGGATTCGCCCTGCGAAATGGACAAAATCGTCCAAGCCCTACCCACCACCACCACCACCAGCACCACCACCACCACCACCACCACCACCAGCAGCACCAGCACCACCACCAGCAGCACCAGCACCACCAGCACCAGCAGCACCACCACCAGCAGCAGCACCACCACCAGCACCACCACCACCACCACCAGCAGCACCACCACCACCACCACCACCACCACCACCAGCAGCAGCACCACCACCACCACCACCACCACCACCAGCAGCAGCAGCAGCAGCACCAGCAGCAGCAGCACCAGCAGCACCAGCAGCAGCAGCAGCAGCAGCAGCACCAGCACCATCAGCACCAGCAGCAGCAGCAGCAGCAGCAGCAGCAGCACCACCACCACCAGCAGCAGCAGCAGCAGCACCACCACCACCAGCAGCAGCAGCAGCAGCAGCACCACCACCACCAGCAGCAGCAGCAGCAGCAGCAGCAGCAGCAGCCATTTCGAAGCCAGGCCAGTGGCGGGTGTAGATTTATCTGTTTATTAGCCTCAGCATTTCACGCCTGACACTTGGGGCGGAGGAGAAGAGGAGTCGTCCCGGCTCTAAGCCGGGGTTAATTGGCCGTATCGGCTGCCAATTATCTCATAGGCCTACCAGTTTGACGCGTTCACTACAGCAACAACACAGGAACACGGGCCAGCACACTAATCTCCAAACTGTTAGTTGAAAATTAAATCTTAATTCGCTCGACCACCTAGGTGAGCATATAAGATCTCCTGTGGCCAACGCTATTAAAAATAATAAATCAACACTCTCCTGTTACAGTGTACCGTATATGCAACCAACGTCTCCATCTCAGTCACAAAATACGCCCCACGACAAACGCCCGGAGAATGGCCGAAACATTGTCAGCGAGACGTGGTCATTGCAACCTCTCAGACAGCGTGGGTGGCGACAAACCGTAGAACCTGTATTCTGGGGCAACGCCCCTCCCACAGAAAATCAGTCTTCCTCCAATCTGACCCCCATCTTCACAGAGGGGGGGGGGGGGACGACGACGACACAGAAACAGACACTTGACCTGTTAGCCAAGAGTGTCAAATGTTTGGCCTGTGGTGCTCTCGAGGCTTCTGAAGTGTTCCCCTTGGTGCTCACCACGGCCCCCCGGTCACCCCCCCCCGCGCTGATTCCACGTCGACAAAGGCAGCCACCCAGAAAGAGAGTGGACGAGCGGGAGAAGAACCTGGCACCAGCCCCCGGGAATACCGAAGGAGAGGCGAGCGCCAGCAGCAACAATCGCCGCATGCCTCGCGCCTCCCAACCAAAACACGGCGGGCCTGAGAAGGAAGGAGCTCAACTCAGCTCTGCTCTTTCTTTCTCCCATCCATCGTTGGACGCGTCCCAAACCAGGCGCTGATCGGTGGGGACGTCTCAAGTGCACTCCCCCTCCCTCCCCCTCCCCAGGGACCTGACCCAACATGTAGTAATAAATGAATCGGTGTGCTGCTGAGTCCTGGCCCCCCCGGGTAGCGAGATAACAGAACCCCCCCCCCCCCCCGCCACACACTTCCCCCTGTTACTTCCTCATTCAACCTTCCCCTTCCCTGGGTAGCGACAGAGGTACCTAAGGGGCTTTGTTTGCAGTCGTGTCCGCAGTCGTCACGAGACTGTTTACGTTTTACCAAAGCCTGACTGTGTTCCACTTGCCACTTTATAGTCGAGCCCTTTATCAATTTCTTTCCTGGAGCAAGAAGGTGCTGGGTTGGGGGGGGTGGGGGGCAGGTGATCGCCGATGTAAGCCTAGGGCTGTGGTTGCACCTGGGGGGCAGCGTGGAGCACAGGAGGGCTGGAGGGTCAAAAACACTGTCTGCACAGACAGACATGCTGATGGGTAAGTCTGGCAAAGCAGCTCCCACGTTGTGGGGAAGGACGAGCACGAGGGAGGAGGCTGAGCTGTGCAGCCGATCGATCAGCCCCGCAGACAGACCACCGCTCCTAATTTCTATGCTAAAGAGATCAGCGGGTCTTTGGGGAGGGGAGACAGCAGCCATTTATCTCCCTCCGGCCCCGTGGATGCCTCTGGAAGGGAAGACACTCCGCCGAAAGCTTTCGAGGGCGGGAGAGGAGGAGGAGGAGGAGGAGGGCATTTGCATAAGAATACATGCTTATGGAGGAGCAGGGGGATGGGGGGGGGGAGTGCCGTTTCATTTAGCGTCTGCGTCAGGCTTGCTCGGGGATCATTTGGGCGCATGGCCAGAGGAAGATTGGAATTGGTTTTCTCTGGCGCTGGGCTCCAGGGGGGCGAGGCGGACCGTACCCCGCCAGTGAGGAGCAGGGGGCCACACAGCCGGCTCCCCTCTAACCCTCGCCCGCCCCCCCCCCACCTCCCTCTCTCGACGCTCCCTGAAACGGTGGTTAAGGGTCAGACGTTAAGGGATCCCTGACGTTTGCCCCCCAACACGCCGCCTCTCTCCTCCGCTCGCTCTCCCGCTTCTTCTTCTCCTCTCCTCGTCTCTCTGGGGAAAAAGGGATTACTGGCACGCTGGCACGCACAAATGGCACTCGCTCGAAATTAAAAAAGACTTTCACAGGCCGCTAATCTGACGAGGGCGGAAGGCGAGGGGGGGGGGGCTGTCTGAACGAGCGGGACGCCATTTCTTGCCTGCCGCCGACATGAAAGGCGGGAGGCGGATCGTCTTTACCACCTTGCCGTGTGTTCAGACTGGCTGAGAGGGACGGGCGCGGAGTGGAGACCCTCCACCGCTCCGATAGCTCCTGCCAAGGTAACGTGGTCGACCTGGTATCCGTGCAGATGGGGGAGTGTGGCGTGTTAACAAATGCCGGCACATTCCGGTGAGCTGCCCCTGCTCCCAGCGTCTGTCTGTCCATTCCCACCTCCACTGTCACAGCACCCAGGAGAGGGCCCCCCCCCCCCCATGTAGTCACCTGTCAATCTCATGTGCCTATCTGAGAGCTGTCCCACACACACACACACACACACACACACACACACACACACACACACACGGAGTGGTGATGGACTGGGGACGGCACAATATCACCCGCCAGGCTCCCCACCCCGTGCACTGAGGACAGGGAGCAGCAGCCCGAGGTCTCAGCGCAGTGACAGGCAACCACAGAGGGACGGACGGGCCCTCTGGCTGTACCAGAGTCTACCAGACAAGAGGGAGACGGAGACAGAAACAGAGAGAGGCAGCTTTTAGCGCAGGAGAAACAGAGATATTTCGGCACCACCCAGCTGGGAGCAATTCACACCGAGACACATTCAGAGTTCCCTCAATAATAAGCAGCTGTCGCCGAGCAGAGGGGCCCATAACACTGGCTCTAGTCATCAAACACTAAGAGGCTGTCACGGAGGAGTCTTACTTTGATGGACTTTTGATGGGCCAATAAAAGTTGCCGGAATCAGAAAATGTCAGGGCTGACTATGTGGGTTCTTCCCCGAGCGGAACAACGGCGCCTTTTCATAAATAACTAATAGCAACCACAGCAGCGGCAGAGAGAGCAGACTCCAAATGTCCCGTCCCGTCACGCCACGCTCCCATTAAAGCGCTATCCTCGTAATCCCCCCGCAAACAAAGGGCTGGGACACGATCACCTGGGTGTACGCTATCTAAACACCCAAATCCATCAGCCCTCCGAGGGCCCCCAGCCCCCCCGCCCCCCGTCCCCGTCCCCGTCCCTCTCCGGCCGGCTGAAGCTCCAGGTTATTATGGAAGTCCGTCAGGGCTCAGTGGGTCATCCCGGACGCTTTCACCGGCCCCATTCTCAGCCCACTCCAGACGCCGGCTCCGTAATGAAGGGGGGGGGGGGGGGGACGGCGCGGGGAGGCGGTGTGCCGCGCAGACCCAGGAGTTCAATCTCCCTGACGGGGGAGCATGAATAAAGATGGCCTCCGACCGTCCTCAGCCACCGGAGAGAGAGAGGGGCAAGGAAACGGAGGGAGGGAGGGAGGGAGGGGGGATAAGCGTGCAGCTTCTACGATGCGTCTGCCTCGTTTCCTGCACGGTTGCTGCTGCATATTCCGGTTCTCCCACGAGTCCAGCGCTCCATTCCCTCCACCCGTCCTTCCTTTAGTTTTCCAACGGGAAGAAGATGCACCCTCTGGTTCTGCCTCAGCGCCGCACAGTGAAGGGTGCTGCTCAATGTGCTGGAGGGAAGCAATAGACTGGATGCTGTGGTAACCCTCTCACACACACACACACACACACACACACACACACACACACACACACACACACACACACACACACACACACACACACACACACACACACACACACACACACACACACACACACACACACACACACACACACACACACACTGGCAAGCAAACAAATTAGGTAAGCGAGTACGGTTGACCTGCAGGGGTTGCCAGTGGCAGCCTGGTTCATCACTCAGCTGTGAGGATGACAGAGAGCGGCTACAAGGTTACCATGGTACCTAGGACCCCGCCTCCTCCCTCCCTCCCTCCTGCCAGCGCTCTGCTGAGGCTGCCCAACAGCCAAGCACCAGTGACCATATTTCACCCTCTGCAAAGGCCGGGACTAGCAAGTCAGGGATTTAAGTCAGCCAAGTGTTTTCAGTTCCAACGGAGAGTGTCGACCGAAACAAAAAACACTCGGCTAAAACGGCGCAGGTATTTAAAAACACCCTCACTCTCCCCTTCTCACCCTCCCCTCCCCGCTCACCTGCGAGCTCGTGGTGGATGAGCTGGGCGAAGTTGGGGTCGTCGCCCCACCAGAAGAGCCAGAGCTCGCGGCGGCCCGGCCGCTGGCTCCGCCGCCACACGCTCAGCACGTCGGCCTTCAGGCAGCGGCTGAAGCTGCACAGGATGGGGTCCTCCTCGGTGACGGGGAAGAGGATGG
This sequence comes from Galaxias olidus, assembly GCA_026901105.3. Lineage (NCBI taxonomy): Eukaryota > Metazoa > Chordata > Actinopteri > Galaxiiformes > Galaxiidae > Galaxias > Galaxias olidus. The sequence continues at coordinate 64,731 of JAPMUY010001747.1, forward strand.
GCGCCGAGGTGGGGCCCTGCCACACGTACCGCTTCCATTTGATGCCCGTCAGGTCCGCCTGCACACAGGGGGGGAGGAACAGAGAGAGGGGGGGGGGGAGGGGTGAGAAGGTGTGAGTGACGCAGCACCCGAGAGTAGACACCTGCCGCGCTGCTTCGTACCTTTTCAAACGGGGCCTGTCAAAAGGGGCGAGCGCCACTGACCTCATGACTAACTAACTAGCGAGCCAGTAGAGCGGGAGGGGGGGAACGAGGCACCGACGGAACGGAGGAGAGGACGTGGGGGGGACGCGCGCAAACTGGACAGGGCGAGAGAATGGGAGAGGGAGATGAAGAGAGTGTGGAGAGAGACGGGAGGAAGAGTAAGTAAAAGGGTGATTGTTTATCCAGCAAATGGTGTGCACTTGTGCTTCAGGTACCTTCCGTCTCCCCGTGAACAACGTGCTCGGAGCTCGGGGGGAACGCACACACACACGCACACACACGCGCACACACACGCACACACACACACGCGCGCACTAATGCTAGTAAATGGGGTCTGACCACCTTAATCCTTTTTAACGATGAGTGCTTTGGGCTTTTCTAGAAATGTAGCTCGGGCTTTTATGGAGAGAACAAAACGAACGAGAGAGAGAGAGAGAGAAAGAGAGAGAAGAGTGCCAGGCTGCAAATCACAGGCCGGGCTATGAACTGATAAAAGTGGAACAATAGGCACCAGGGCTGGCTAGCTGACATGCTGACTGACAGCCTGGCTGGCTGGCTGGCTGGCTAGCTGGCTGACTGACCGACTGACTGACCGACTGACTGACTACCATTCAGCACAGCACCAGCCACTGACCACCGACGTGATCTACCTCGCCACACAACCAAAGAACGGAGATGATCCGCTGCTGCAGAGCGCGCCACACGTGCCTGCTAGAGATCTGGGTTCTATTGGTGGGCTTGGCGCTGGCCGGCTCTCTCTCCAAAGTGGATCGTCTGGTCGGGCCGCAAAGGCATGAGCAACCAATTAATCTTAACTTTAATTCATGGGGGTAAACCTTAAACACTTAAATCAATTTGCAGAGGGCTTTGAGCCTTGAGCGAGCGATTAACCGCGGCCGCACTGGAGCACTGGTCTTTGGCCCAGTGGCGGATAAGCTGGGAGCTTTGTGTTAGCACTGCTGCTACTGCTGCTACTGGTGGGGGTGGCGGTGGGGGGGGGTTGTTAGGCATTGTCAAAACAGAGTGCTCTGCGGTGTCAACTGGAGCGAGGCGGGATCACAACAAGTTAGCTGCTCTACGTCGCAGGGGCCCTGTGCGGACCAAGGTGCAAACGCAGCGGCGGCAAAAGGTCCCGACAGCGAGGCCAGCAGAAATGGGAGGGCCAAGAAGTCGACAGACGGGAAACGCCAACATGGGAGGCATGCCATGCCGTTGCAAGGTAGCGAATGTTAAACAAGGACTTCAGTTTGTCAATCTAAAGGTGGCAAGTGCATCTGAAGTTCAAAGATTGGACTGCCAGCTTCTGTCATCTACTTCTGATGGGAACTCCCTTTATCTTGAACCTGGAATTTACAATGATTGGCAAGGCAACAAAACAAAAAAACCACAGTCCCTTTTGTAAGACTTCTGTTCCGGTAAATCATAAATTCATCAAGTCCCATCATAGAAAAGAATCTTGCTCCGGGCATTGAAAGACTACTCTGAAAGCAGAAATCTGTCTTCAGTCAAGTAAGCCAGCAGTGAAGGGGGTGGTAGGGGAGGCGCTAGCTGACACCTGCACTGGATCTTGCTAAGACACATCTGTGTACACAATGCGATATAGAGGAGGGGTTGAGTGTGAGTGTGTGTGTGTGTGTGTGTGTGTGTGTGAAACCAGATCACACAGTCAAACAGACTTGTACACTCCCAGTTCCACCGCGGTCGCACATTGTATTTCATTATGCTTACCCTACAATAACAACCACATTAGCTCTGTTTCCGGCACGCTAAGTTATGACTCTACAGTAGCAAAGTACAGTCAGGCAATTTGTTTTGGACTCGCTTGCCAGGGGGAACCACCGCTCGACGGTGCACAATCACAAATCACTCCGTGCCGCTGCTCGTGGATAAAGCCGAGGGCTTGGCTTCAGTAATCGGCCCGCAGTGCCATTACACAGATAAAGATCAACACAAGGTAAACGGGGGATCCATCCTGGCTAATGGCCCCCTCTCCCCCCCCCCCCCCGCTCCACAGGCCACTGGTCGGCAGCGGTGTCAGCAGTCCCCGCCGGCCCCCTCCGTCCACACGGGATGCGCTGTGTGCAGAGCGCACGAAGAGTCCAGGAAACCCAAGCGGCTTCCTTCCAGCTCTGCGGTTACGCTGCATGCGAGTGTGTGTGTGTGTGTGCGTGTGCATGTGTTTATGAGCGTGTTACTATCTCCGTGCGTGCTGAGGTAAGCGAGCAACGCTCTATGCGAAGTGTCCTGGTAAAAAGAGACAAGGAAGCGGTCGGGTGGCGTTTTTCACTTCTCAGACGGCAGGGCCAAAATCTACGTAGCAGCCTGGGAGGAATCCAAAGAGAAAGCCATTTGACAGACTCAGGAAGTCAAGTCAAGAAGCGGTCTGGATTTGTGGGGTCGTGACCCTGCCAATCGTCAGCTGCTCACCTTCCCTCCCCCGTTCCAGGGCTCCCCTGAAAAGACAAAGTGCAAACAGCTGCTTTTCCTGCCACTCTCCTGGCTAAGGGACAAGCAACAGGTGTAGTGGCTCAAATCATTTGGCAGACAGCCCCCACCGTTAGCCGCTCTGTCCCTTGTCCCTCCTCCCGCTGCAACAGGGTGCAGCCGCAACACGAAACTAATGTCTGTTTGCATCTGCTGCCCCGGAGAATGTGAATCTTATCGGGCTCATCCACCCTGCACACCACTTTTGCACTGTAATATTTGGGTTTCTAATCCGACCAATGCCCTGCTATTAACCGAGGTTAGGCGCCATACTGTCGACAGTGCAACTTAAACGAATGATTTCTTTCAAAAGATCAGTGTCTAAGACCCAATACAATATGAGCCTACAAACTAAGCCCCCGACTGGAAAAAATATCAAATCAAAATATCGACGGTCCCGAGAAGAGGCACTGAAAGCTGTGGAAAAACGACCACGCTGTGCTCGCATTCTTTCACCATAAACCACAAAGTGAAGTCTGTTCAGGGAGTGAGTCATAACAGCAGCGGTGTCATGCTTGGTCTCTGTGTGCAGTGAAATGTCAGCCTGCCAGAGCAACCAGTCCTTTCCTGGCTCGTTCAAGTCTCCATTTTAGAAGTTGAACTTGATGGTCAGCGCCTTCACATGTACCTATTTATTCCGAATTTTGTATTACTAAAGAGAAGGGCAACTTTTTCTTGTTATATACAACTCAGAGCATTATTCAAAGACAAAACGTGGCCGAAGTGAAGCTATGGCTATTTATGGTTAAATAGCCATCCAACTTTTATCACCTTTAATAAGCAAAGCTTTACAGTTCGGCTCCCTTTAACATTACATTAAAATAAGCTGAAAATCGAACTGAGCCCATACAATCGCTGTCGCCTCTGAAGAATGATGGGAATTAAACAAGCAAAAAGCCCTAGGTGATCTGTAAACCAGCAGATAACATATCGAACAACTATAAAGTGCAGTTTTATTACAGAAACAATACATGTATCGTATGTCATTGACGGTATTCAAGTTTTATACATCTGAACAAGACTTGACAGAAAAATTAAGGCAAGCCTGAGGACAGTTCTACAGATCTACAATTTCTTACCAAATAACAATATGCCATAGATTTGCAAAAACGTTGCATGCACATTTTGTGCATCAAGCTTTCCTGGGAAGTGAGCAGCATGAGCAATACATAACAAGATAGCATAACCAAGTTAGTCAACTGCAGGGCTTGGTGGCTAACGTCAGCTAACTAACGTTAACAGGTTGTCCTGTTAACATAATGGAAATAGTGAAACTGATGCAGACAAATGCAAAGAAAAAGCCACGAACGTTGCAGTCATAATGCAATGGTTAATATAGTTACATATTAAATGATGCTACTCGACAGGCCATAAGCCTGCTCTCTTCTCTCTGCTGTGGCTAACGTTAGCTTAGCCCTTTTCAGCTAGTTAAAAATGGCTGCTTTTCCCTTTAGTTTTAAATCTCTTACCAGACAGAATAGATTGGAATGGCAATCCTCCAAGCTGGCCCCGTTAGGTACAAAACAAGAACTCATCCTTTCAGAGCGCGATCCAACACTCCATCATTTTAGGTCCCGGGAAATAATGAACAATTTTCAATTGTGTTTTGTAGGATGTGATGGCTAATCAACGAGAATAATTTTTTAACAATTGCCTGGAGAGAGTTAATTCAACAACCTTTCGATTGCTACTGTCTGTCAAAAATAAAAGCTGCTAAAATAGTCTTCACAAACTCTGACCGGACCTCTCAAAAACACATCAAGCTAAAAATTTAAAGGGAGCCAAAAATTCTCTTAAAACAAAAAGAAAAGGAGAGCAAAGAATCAACTCTCCCCCTCCCCCTTTGCTTAAAACGATCTTTGCAAAAAAAAATAATATCCTCCCTTTACTCCTCCATCGCCAAATCCAATTTAAAAACGGAACGCATCCTTTAAAAAGCAATCGAAAACTGGCATCGGCCTATATTTTTACGGTTATTTTAACCATTATTTCGGTCTCTGTTCCTACTGGTTTCCATTTGAATTCATGGATTCCTTTCTTTAATGGCGGCCACAGGGACAACTCTGCCTCCCAAAGCCTATTGGCTCATTCGTGGTCATGAGGGGTGTAATAACACTGACTGATAGCTGAGTATTGCCGCTAGGCGAGCGCAAGTGGCGCTACTGAGCAACCAGATTTTGTTACTAATGACAAAACCTTTCAACTTGCCGACTTTCACATTGCTCCACCTAGTGTAAGACATGGCCAACATAAAGAATCAGAAATGTGTAAACATATGTGTCGTTAATGTTATAACAATACATGAAACCTGATAATATTCATGTAACAGTTCTCACCCTTTTCTAAAAGTATTCTTACCAATTTAGAGAGGGTGAGTAATAGGGAGTACCAAAACATATTTTTCATTGCTTACATCTTTTGGAATTGGGATACTAAAAGAAGTCCCCTTATAATACCCTAAAAATAAAGACATATATTACGAATATGAAGCTTGTATTACAGTTTCATAATAATATTAAAGTGCTATTTAACTAATCCCCGTTTACTATAACTATATGCTAATTTAGCTGTTTATGCTCAAACATGTCACCATCAGGGCAAATCTGATGAATTGCACTCAGGATATTATGTATGTGTGCTTTCTGTGATGATACTGTAGCCAGTCTCCAAGCCCTCCTCTAAGATATTATCTATTAATAGTGTGCTCCTTGTCTTCCCAGAGATTAGGATCTGATCCTGGCAGGTTAAAGCTCTCCAAACATGTAATCTCCCAATAGACTAGACTGATAATCTGACATTCATTGCTCCCCTCTGCCTTTTTCTCTTCTCCCTAGAAATGAAAAACCATTATGGAGCAACAGGCTCTATGTACAATGGTGAAAGGAAAGGCATCTGATAGCACAGCTGATAATGACAACTGTAATAGCACAGTAACTAATGGGAAAAGGACGTGTTGTCCTCCCCCTGCCAGATTGTTATCAGCTGTGCCTGCACTGGCCTTCTCAAAGTTCCACAGGGAGACATTTTACAGCACACCAAAACAAAGTGGAAAGGACGGCGTGAGAAGAAGTGTTTTGAGGTTTGGAATTGGCCTACCGCTCTGATTTGACATGCTCTGCTGTCCCTGTCGGACTGCTAAAACAACAGTGTTCCATTCGTCAGAGCAGGCCTGTCTCGCTGTTGTGTGACCAGATCCTCGGCAAAGTGAATAACAAACTGATGGTTCTGGCTGGGAAAAGGCATTCCCTGGATGGAATGAGATACCGAGGTTCAGATCGGACAGCCAAACGGTGCTGGAGTGAAATCCATTGTTATATCACATGTGTAACTTAACAGACCAAGAATGGCTTGAGAGTCAGTGCTGAGATGTTTTGTTGCATGTATTTGTGCATGTCATTAGGAGTCTACTTTGTCGGTGGCGTGTAGCCTGAGCGCGTGTATGTGTCTGCGCTCGAATGTTTGAAAGTCCTTGTGGCATGCTGACTCCTGAGTCAAGAGGATGACCTTAGCTAGAGAGAGGAGGAACATCGGTTGGTGCATGGCCTATTCAAAAAGCTTTCTGTAAATCAATAGCATTGACCATGGCAGGAGAGCCTTCACAGCCCAGTCTGAGGCAGCCGCTCTAAAGCAGCCAAGGCGTCAGCGGCTTAAAGAATTCAAGGGCAGGAATCAAAGGTCCATAGTTCAACAGCAGAGCTCCTGTTTACAAAGGCTAAGTGGTAATATCCCTTTTTTTTCAGCCCTGGCAGTGGGAGAATGGGTTAGTAATCAGGTGGGTCAACAAGGGAGCTGTGTTTGAACAGAGTGGTGAGCCTCCCATCCCCCATGCAGGAACACACACACTGATAGGTGCACACACATGCTCCCACACAGCCTGTTTCTCTAAGTCGACACGTGTCAACAAGACCGCTAAACTCTGATGGATTCTGAGGAACATGGGATGCCATTGAGAGCAAGCAATTATCTCTTCCATTTTGCCCATATGATGATACTTAGACCTGACTTCAAAGTTATTAATATGTAAAAAGCCAGCTCAAGCGCCAAGGATGGGATTTTATAAACCGGGAAAAAAGGTTTACACAAAACAGGATTGATGTGAAATTAAACATTCAATACATTTTTAAATGGTCCCTAGACCTATTAGTACATACTTTTTCATTTTCAAGGCTTCAATGTATGAAAGACCTGGAAAATCAGATCATTTGTATCAATAAATACTTTTTTACCTGGCTGCAATGTCATTATACATGATTTTGAAACATTCCATTAGTACATTGCGTTTGAGCGATAAAAAGGAATTAAATAAAGGAAGATAAAATAGTTTCTCTGTTGTGGCACCACAGATGCATCTTAAAACCTAGTCTGCGATCTTGCTTTTCACGCTATCTGCAGTCGGTCCAATGTCCTGGTTGCCTTTCAGGTCAACAGGGAATCGAGAGACAAATGTGATTGTCCTTTCAGTCGGTAGTTGGAAGCCTGGCGGTCTTCCCTGTGGGCTCGCGGGGGGGGGGGGGGGGGGGGGGCTACACAGTGGGGGCCATGCGCCCCCCAATCCACCTCCCCTCCCCGACCAACGGTCAGAGCTGCTTTGTAGGAGGGCCTCTGTGTCACAGACGGAGCCAGCAACTGGCAAACGGGTCTCTTTCAAACGGTGTCAGATTGTGTCACTCAAAGGCAGTTGGGCAGAGCGCTGCTCTTTCAGTTGAGTCAAAGCGGCTACCAATCTGTGCCCTTTGTAGTGGCGTGTGAGGGGGGGGGGGGGGGGGGATAAAGTGCCGGGCGGCTCGCTTGTTTATACCACCGCCCGGCTTCTTTGTCGGGGCAGCTGAGCCGCCTCTGTTGGTGCCCTGTGTTCAGCGGGGGCCTCCAGTGAGGGAGCGAGTGGAGTCTGCCTCGCCCCTCAGCTGGAGGTGGAGGCCAGGGGCAGTGGTGCGCCGGTGGCGTGCCTGTGCGGGAACATTCCAGGAGGACAAATGAAGCTTTGGCTGTGCCTTTGTGCCGCTGCTGACTAGACAGGAGGCTTTTGGCACAGAGACAGCGGCACACATCCCCCGCCGCTACACCATCAGACACACTTTCCTTTGTTTTTGGTTATTATTCCCCCGCTTGCCGTCTTTTCATGGACCCTTGTTGATAGGCGGCCTCTCTCTCCCTCTTTGCTGCCTAAAAATCCTCCCCTCCCTCCCTCCTTCTCCCCTCCCTCCTTCTCCCCTCCCTCCCTTCCTCTCACACACACGTTGTAAGCAGATGGAGGAAAGGTGTCTTTATCAGGGAATTCTTTCGCTCCCCTTCTTGAGCAGCCTCCAGCCTGCCGGAACAGCGTGGGATTAATCAATTCAATATGAATTGAAGGCTTAATGAAATGAACCCCCCGCTCCTTCGGAAAACCGTGGAAGGGGGAACAGAGCTGGGAGCTACTTGAGACCCGCCGGAGAACGAGAGAGAGGGGGGGATGAGAGAATGAACTCATTGTTGGAATTACACCATCAAAAGCAGCAGTCAGCGAGAAAAAAGCCCTCAAGTGGCCCACTGTCAGAGGCTGACCTGTGTGACTGCCTGCTGCATGCCTGGCATGGCTGGGCGACAGTGGGGACGTTAAGAACAGGCCGGGCTTTTAAAAAGGAAAGGAAACGCACGCGCGCACACACACACACACACACACACACACACACACACTCACACACACACACAAACACAGACAGACAGGCCTGCAAAACCATGTGGAAGCATAGGAAGGGAAATGGGGTCTAAACTGTAATACACACATCAATTTACTGTCATTTCATGAGTGATGTAGCAACCAAATGTGCTCTGTATCCCATTGCACAAGTCATAACTGACAACGCTGTTTGGTCGTGAAACAACAAGATTGTGAGTTATAACCACACAGGAAAGGCATGCCTCCGCAGAGGGTTAAGCTGCCGGAGAAAGACTTCCAGGTTGGCCCACGCTGCATTTTTACCCCATCCATATGGCGGATTGCAAATAGATAACAGGATGCACACAGACACATCTCACACACAGACACGCACACACACAGAGACACACACACACAGAGACACACACACACGGCCAGGGTTGAATCCAAGGTCAGGTAGAGCAGGGTGCATGCAGAGGGCTGTGTTCGTGGAAACACAGAGAGGGCTCTCGGAATGCGGGGCCAGCCGTGTTGCTCCTCGCTAATGGTGTAATTGGACGCCGTCCGTGAGACCACAAGCCTCTGGGGCCAGTGGGCTCCAGATGGGTCTCCTCCACTGCTGATTGATAGAGAGCCACTTACCCCAGCGGGGCGCCCCCTCCTCGGGCTACGATTGGATTGCCTGCCCCTCCTGGGCCTCCTGCGCAAGCGGGCTCGTTACATTAGACGATGATATGCATGACAACGAAACGCAGCCCTTGCAGAAAATGCTGGGATTGATAATAATTGGGTTGTGAGTGATATGTGGGTCCACCTGGTCTTCAAGCCCCAACAGAAGATTCAGGCTGAAGTATTATTATTAGTTGCCTGATGGATGGACAAGTGAGTGGAAGGTGAGCTTAGGGAATGTGAAAGAGGCTATGTAGCATGGGCTGGTGGTTCTGCTGGTGGCTCTACTGGTGGCTCTGCTGGTGGTTCTGCTGGTGGTTCTGCTGGTGACTCTGCTGGTGGTCCTGCTGGTGGTTCTGCTGGTGGTTCTACTGGTGGTTCTGCTGGAGACTGCTTGTGGTTCTGCTGGTGGTTCTGATGGTGGCTCTACTGGTGGTTCTGCTGGTGGTTCTGCTGGTGGCTCTGCTGGTGGTTCTGCTCATGGTTCTGCTGGTGGTTCTGCTGGTGGCTCTGCTGGTGGTTCTGCTCATGGCTCTGCTGGTGGCTCTGCTGGTGGCTCTGCTGGTGGTTTTGATGGTGGCTCTGCTGGTGGCTCTGCTCATGGTTCTGCTGGTGATTCTGCTGGTGGTTCTGATGGTGGCTCTACTGGTGCTTCTGCCCATGGTTCTGCTGGTGATTCTGCTGGTGGCTCTGCTGGTGGTTCTGCTCATGGTTCTGCTGGTGATTCTACTGGTGGTTCTGCTGGTGGTTCTGCTGGTGGTTCTGCTCATGGTTCTGCTGGTGGTTCTGCTGGTTCTCAAGCAGTGAGCCTAGCCCCTCTCCTCACCGCTCCCCCAGATCGAGGCCTTCCCATGTGGCCCAAATCTGGGCTGAGAGGCTCTGCTGCGGCACTACGGGCAGACTTAAAGTCTGGCTGTGTGTCCGCATGCAGCCGAGGGGGAAACAAAGAGAAACACGCTGCCAAGGATATGCTCGTCAATATTTCATGGGACGTCGTTCAATATGAACGAGGAGGCTTATTTGAACAGGTTACTTACCGGTCAATACGCTTACCCAGAGCCATGGCTGAGGTCTGTGTAAACACGGTGATTTCACCTGCAGGCTCACGGCATTGGAACATATTGACATTTCTCCACAGGTGCTCGAGAGAAACCATGTGTTGGTTGTTCAACATGTCTGTCGTCTCTGGGCCTGTGATATTCACCTGCTATGACCAGCGGCGTGTCTATCAAAGGAATGGGCTGGAGCCTGTGCAATACCCCCTGCATGGCATGAAGAACCCTCTGCTCTGGTCCTTTAGGCATTGGTGTTACTTTGGATGACAGTCTTTCTCTTTCTAAGTGGCTGCCTCCCACACTGCCTGCGTACGGTCCGGACCCTTCGACTGTCTATTCCTCAGTCATCTTGGCACTTTCACTTCCCTAATTGTTGCGGCATCAACGTGCATGCGTGTCGTCACCTGCCCCAGCGGAGACGGTTTGATAGGGGCTCTTTGTCTGTTGTGCTGAGGAGGCAGCCAGGAAGGGAGGGTTGTGTTTCACGGGAATACGTCTAGGACGGTGTTAGTCACGGTGCAACATGCCATAAACGCTCTCCACGTGCACCCGCTCAACGCAATTTACACACTCGCAGAGCGCTCATGCATTATGCATGCGTGCATCTGCGCTCGTATTAATCGCGTGGAGTGTCCTGCTCTGAAACGAGATTATTGTTTGCAGTCGATACACACGCTGTACAACTGGTGTGCGCTCTTCAGAGCAAACGCCAAGTCCGTCATTGGCACGGCGTCTTATGCGTGTAATAAGGCTCCTTGGATTTTCTTTTGAACCCTGATTTTCTATCCAAGACCGGTAGGGATTGAAAAGGCAAGATGTTAAACACGCTAAGCGTATTGTTTTGTCACGGTGAAAACACATTTTTGGGTGTTGCTGAAAAAGTATTATGAGGGTATGCTAACACCCAGCAGGAAAGACCTGGGTGATACATTACACTTTAAAACAGTTTAGAGGCTACATTGGCTCAGGTTATTTGGTTTGCAAATCAGCTGTGCCCTCAGATGCTGGAGTGCCTTTATAATGCCCCTTTAGGGAAATAGCTCAACCAGCCTCACTTCATTATGACACCAACAAGACAACTTGCAGTGAATGGATGTAATAATAGCACAGGCTTTTTTAAAAACAAAACCGTGTCAACCGTCCACCCCCCCCCCCCCCCCCCCCCCCATCCCACACACATATTTCCCCTAATCACTGCCCCTCCATCTCCCGTGTCTGCCTCAGAGCTGTGGGTCCAGGATGAGTCAGAGCTGGAGCCAGGCAGCCAATGTCCTCAGTGTAATCTGAGCCCAGGGTTGGAGCTGGCTATACTGCTGCTGCTACTGCCTGGTCCCTTCCTGGCCCGCTGGACCAACGACGCGCACACAGCCAGAGTTTATCTACCGTGTACATCTACCATAAACAGGGGCCCGCAGTCGCCCACATGTTGTGGTTCTAGTGTCACTGGGGAAATGGCACCGACAAACCTTGAATAGCAAGCAGCCGGTGGAGTCACTCACCAGCGCGTGCTGTTCTCCCCGCGAGGCTCGGTTCTCAAAGCAGACCCAGAGGTAGGAAGGCAAGAAGGCAGAGGGGGGACGACGGAGCTTGTGAAGGCCACTCCCATGTTCTCCACCACCTCCTGCTGTAGTGGGCGTTTCTCTAGCTGCACTGATCACAGTGGGGCCCTTCAGAGACCCGGGGAACTCTGTCTGCAGGCAGAGGGAGAGAGGGAGGGAGAGAGAGAAAGAGAGAGAGAAAGAGAGAGACGGAGAAGAGAGGGAATAAAGGAGGGAGGCAGAAGGAGAAGTGTTGGCAGAGCAATCAGACCCGCAGCTCCAATTACCGTGCAGCGTTTGGCTGTCGGGCCAGCGGAGGTGAGTCAGAGGAAGACGAGGTGTCTCCCGAGCGAGGAGTGGAGCAATGCCCCCCCCCCCCCCCCTCTCTGTCTGCCTGCTCCCAGCTCATTTCCCAGACTGGCCCAGATGAAAACCCAAGGGGTTTGAGCCAGCCTGCTTCTAAGGGACTCGCTAAGTAAGTGGAGGTGTAGGGGCAATCTCCTCCCCCGCCGAGAGAAACGGAGAGGGAGGACGGGGGTGCATGCCGATGGATCCCGCCCCGCCCCCTGCCCCGTGCCGTCTCCTCGGAGCACACTGGCATCCATCCTCTCTTCCTGTATGCTGAGGCAGGAGGCCTTTGGTTTCCCTGTGTTGTTGCCTCGGCCTGGCTCGCTGGATGCTTTGCGACCGCTTTGCCCTTGGCCATGGCAGGTGGCCGGGGAGCCCCTCACCTCTAGACGAGTGATGCAGTGGCCCAGCCGGCTCACCGCTCTGTGGGGGCTCCCTGGGGGCCCGCACACACACACACGCACACGCACATGCACACACACACGCACACACGCGCACACACGCGCACACACACACACACACACACACACACACACACACACACACTCAGTCTCCACACACACACACACAAACACACACACACTCAGTATCTTTTTCTCACACAATACTTTCAGGCCCAGGCCCCAGACAGATATATATTATCAAGGTGAGTGCTGCTCCGGCCCCAGGTCACCGGGCCCCAAAGACCAACACATGGGGGCTCATTAGTGTGACAGGGGCCAGGGGCAGGAGGACAGAGTGACGGTCTACCAGCACGGAGGGCTGCTCCGGCCTGGACCTCGGCCCTCTGCAACCAGGACGGGTGTCTTTAGCCGGAGCTGCGTCATCCATCACCGCCGCCGGTGTCCCGAGTCCTACCCCCTTCCCCCCGCCCCCCGCCCACCCCCCACCCCCCGACCAAGCGCCTTCTTTTGATGATGGCTGGAACACGGATCTGAGGAGGGCAGGCATGAGAACTCCGCTGCAGCGAGTCACCACAGTTAGGCCTCGGCGCCAGCCAGCGGTGAATAATTAGCCATTCATCTTAGCTGTCACACAGTTATTTCCCTCCTGGAGTCCGGAGCAGGGTCGGCCCCGCACACTCGCGCTGCCATGGGGAATGGGGATGGGAAACAGTGCGGCGTTTGTGAACGGTGTCTTTTTTTCTGTTTTGACAGAATATTGAACGCGCCGTCACGTGACCCCCCCCCCCCCCCCCCGGGGGGCTCCGTTTTCTGGTCGGTGTGCTCAGCTCTGATTGCCTCTCCGTCTCTCGACTCTCCTCCATGTCGAGAACGCCCCGCTCTCGCTCTCCTTTTCTCCCGGCTTAGAGGGAAGCAATTTCATTCCAGTTCTGGGAGTGTATTTAAGGGGGGATTTCTATTGTAGAGATACATAATTAATGACCAGCCTGGAATTTCTCGGCGCGCACAGAAACTCTTGCCTCTTTTCAAATTCACCCCCCAAACCGCCGCTCGCCCTAGTCCTCCGCTCCTTCTCCCTCTCTCTCACCTTCACAGGGCCCACTCCCCTCCCCATGCCTTCCTCCCCACCACCCCCCTCCTCCTCCATCCTTCCCCTCCTCCCCGCTGAGACAAAAGGGAGAACCTTCCGGGGTCTCGTGTCTTTAACTATTCAGGTCTGCGCTGTGTTCAGGGCTTTCTTTTCCCGGCTAACATGCAGCAGCCAGAGCGTACGCCAGGGCCAAATTAGATTTGCAGCGCGCTTTTATTTATTTATTTGCCTTTTCAACAAGTGATTAGTCTCCGATGGCCCTGGGTTTCATGCTTAGAGCTAGCATTTCAATTCAGTGCACAGCTTTCTTATCCTGGAGCTAATAGAAAGGTCTGTCTCCGGCAGGAATTCTCAGCCCACAAGAGCGCAACCACTTTAGTGCGCGGATGGAGAAAGGACGAGAAGAAAGGGGGAGGGGGGGGGGGGGGGGTGGAGGGAAGGATGCCAGCGGAAGCAAAAGACGGGGTGGGTGGGGGGGCAGAGCGGGGCCGGGGGGGGCATCCTTCACCGAGATGAAAACATGACGACGAGTGATGGCCGCGAGCGAGGAAGATGTCCTGGGTGCCGGCGGCTGTGCAATTACGCCAGACAAACTGAGTATGTAAAAAGACAAAAAGAAGAGGGAAAACAACAGCACCGCCTCAGCTATCTCTCCTCTCTTCTTCCTCCTCTCCTCTCCCTCCCTCCGCCTCATTCACTCACAGGCCGGCCGCAGCCTCAACCCCAAACCTCCCACCTCCGTTTGTCTGCAAAAATAAAACGCCTTGCCAGTACATCTTAATGACAGGTTACAAATGGCTCCAACGCTGGCCTAGGTTAGTGGGGTTTCATCAATCACGGCAAACTGCAGACACGGGTATATGTAAGGAGATTGGTTTAGTCACTAACCCAGAACAAGCCCAAATGACATCAATGAAGCTGGGAGGAGAGGGAGGTCTCCGTGGTAAACAGCCGGAGCCGGGGAGAGGCAGGGGGCCGCGGGAGGAAAGGCAGCCTGCGAGCACTCCTTCACCAGACTGAGCCTCACCTCCCCTCACCTCTGTGCCGGCGCGGAGCCCCGTGAACGCAGGCCTGGCAACGATTGAAACGTTCCAATCACCGAGTCCCTGGAAATGGCCGCCAGCCGTAACTGCCGTCGTCAAGGTTTTCAGGTGCAGGTTCACGGGGCATGGAATCTAGTTCTGTGGGAAAACGCCGTTCTGTGGAGAAGCACATGTTCAGGCCTTAAATGGAGTAGGATTGAGAAGGAAAGACAGGCCCTTTGCAAGCCGGTGTAGAACTAAGCAACTGCGGTGCCATTTCTACAAAGACTGATTCAGTTGAGCTGAAGGGTTGCCCTTTGGATAAGCTTTGAAATCTTCCCAGCCACCGCGTCGCCGGGCCGTTTAGTTAACCTCTTCCCGGCCCCGCGGACATCTGGAGCACACGCCTCCTCAAAGCCCCGAGGCCGGGAGCCCCGCGTCTAAAGATGGCGATTTAGAGGCTTTGTTTGTGGGCCCCCCGTCCTCCCCGCTCCCCATCTTTACTCCTCCCTGAGACGCTCACTCACCTGCTCCTGCTGGGAAAGAGACGGAGCCGCGCGGGCGGACTTTTCATTTGCCAGGGAGCTTGGCACGGGAATAATTACCTGTCTCTATGATCAATGGCCTGATAACTCACCAGAATCACACAGGATGGGTGAGCAGCGCCAAGTGGGCCCACACACAGGGAGAGGCAAGGAGCTGGACAGTTCCGGGTTTAAACAGTACACACACACACACACACACACACACACACACACACACACGGTGCATGCACGAAATTCCCTCAACGCAAGCTCTTTTTTTCTGTCTACCTGTCTCTCTTGCACGCACGCACACACACACACACACACAGACACACACACACAGACACACACACAGACACACACAGACACACACACAGACAGACACAAAGGGATCATATTCTTCCCACTTCCGCGGGCCAGACATGGCCAAGGGCACAAAGACTGGCGGGCCCTTGAAGAGAGATCCCACCCAACCCGTCTGACACACCGGGGACCAGGCGTCTTCCCTGGGTGGGACGTTGGTCTGATTTAGCCCGGGAACACAGCCCGTTATGTATGTCAGCAACGGAGCAATAGCCTCATTATCGCCCTCGTCGCCCGCTCACGGTCCTTCCGTAATCGCCCTCTATCCTCCATTTCCTGGCCACTTAACCGGGGATTAAAACGGCGTGGCAGACATTCTTTTCACGCTCGCGCGGATCCTTTTATGAGCCGGTCCTCGCGTGGCCCCCGGCGGTATCTCTCTCCCTAATCCCGGGGATTTGGACTAGCACACTGAAGCCCGCCGCCACAACACTCTTCCCCTGACGCCGCTGTGGGGGGAAAGTTTGCTCCTCCGCTCGGCACATATTTGGGGACTCGGCGGCCCGCTACGCCCCGCACAATCTGTCCCTTTCAGTCCTACAAGAAGGCCTCAGAGCCCAGCTGCCCTTGACGTGTGCTCACTCTCTTCAGCCCAGCCCTCTCTTTCTCAAGGCTGGTGGGCTGAGGTGAGTCCTCCACCGCCACACCCCCAAAGCACATGTACAGATACACACACACATAAGCACAGAGATCCACACACTGTACGCAAAAGCAGTCAGTAAACAGTCACGTGAATACAGAGAGGGAGAGAGAGAGAGAGAGAGAGAGAGAGAGAGAGAGAGAGAGAGAGAGAGAGAGAGAGAGAGAGAGAGAGAGAGAGAGAGAGAGAGAGAGAGAGAGAGAGAGAGAGAGAGAGAGAGAGGGAGAGAGAGGGGGGGCAAAGACAAGAAACCTTGAAGCTGCCTGTTCTTCCTCAGAACAACGTACGAGTGGCAGAGGATGCACAACACAACAGCCTCAAGTCTTTACTCCACCACCAGCAGGCAGACAGGCAGACAGGCAGTCAGGCAGACAGGCAGACAGTCAGCCAGGCAGACAGGCAGACAGGCAGCCAGGCAGACAGGCAGACAGGCGGGCAGGCGGGCAGACGGGCAGACGGGCAGACGGACAGACAGACAGACAGACAGACAGACAGACAGACAGACAGACAGACAGACAGGCAGACAGGCTGACAGGTAACCAGGCAGACAGGCTGACAGGTAAACAGGCAGACAGGCAGGCAGAAAGACAGACAGACAGACAGACAGACAGACAGACAGACAGACAGACAGACAGACAGACAGACAGACAGAAGCCACGTTAGACCAGCCTGAAATAGTACGCCTCTCTCCAGACAAGAAACACTCCAGCAGCTCCGTTCAGACACAACAAGCCCCGTAACTTCACCCGGACAATGGGAAAGTGACACGGAGCGATGGCTCGTTCAGAGCTGTGGACGTCATGATCTCGTTACGATTCAGTTCTTTCCTCTCAGGAGAGAGACGGCCGACCTTTCCCCGGCTGCAGCCTATCAGCGGCGTGCGTGTCACCGTAAACAACAACAAGAAGGCAGAAGGTGGAGGAGGAGGACAGGCCGTCTTACCCGGTGGCAGTGGGGACCGCAGGTGGAAAGCACGGCTGAGTGGGACATAAAGAGCTCTCTTGGGAATGTTAAGTGCATGAAAACCGGGAGGGGAATCAAGCCGGGGCTGGTGGGAACGCGGGGACGTCTCTCTGTAAACAACGAGCAGCGCCGTAAAACACTCTGCTCCTCACGAGGCTCCGTGTCTGACAAACGCTTTACGACCGTTGGGAGTTGTGTCAACGGAGAGACGGGGGGGTATCTCCACGAAGGGGCCCCCCGTCCGCTCTCCTCCAGCGTGCCGCGGGACAGCTCAGCCCAGAGGTGGTGTAACTCAGCCCCCCCCCCCCCCCCCCCGGGCTACGCCCAGCTGCCCGCAGGGTGTCCCTGTGTACCTGAAGCATAGCGAGCGGCTGCCCTGCTGTGGCCCGGCTCTGGAAGGGTCCAGGAGCCCTTAGTTTAGAGGACCCCTCGGAGGATGTTGTGGGGGGGTATGGAACACACGTTCCCTGTTCTTTTGTTCTCATCAGAGAGATCCTGAGGGAGGCGTTCTCCTACCACGCGGTGTGGGTCGTGGGTTCTCTTTGAAGTGTCGTTCCGCCTCCACGCGGCGGCATCTCAGCAGCGTTCACACACACACACACACACACACACACTCACTCACACTCACACGGAAGCACACAACACACACCGCATCATCTCGAGGGGCGGCTGGGGCGTGACAGAGGGGGGGGGGGGGGGGGGGGGGGGGGGGGGGGGGGGGGGGGGGGGGGGGGGGGGGGGGGGGGGGGGGCTGGCATTGTCATGGCGCCGGTAACTGAGAGGTGTGTGAATCATCTGCCACCATGGCGAGGGCGCCCCGCTGGTTAAT
>JAPMUY010001747.1:87500-150000 GCA_026901105.3 Galaxias olidus
CACAGTGTGGGGGGCCTGCACAGTCTCCCTCTTCTCCAGCCCCCCCACTAGGACTTACACAGCGCTTACCTGCCGCAATCATTAAAGACACAGCATCACGCAACGCCCTCCACACACACACACACACACACACACACACTGGCTGCATGAAGAGTGGGCACCAGATGAAAGCCATGGCTTAGCGCAGGCAGTCCTCTCCCCTTGGAAAGTGGACCATGTGATGGATGCCCTGTCCGTCTGACAGCTATTCTATGTTTGTGTGGTTGAACCGTCTTTAACCGTTCACTCTGCCAACCAAAATCCTCGGGCTGACAAAAAGGCACGGGATAGCCAACATCTGCAAAGAATCGTTTTCGTGTTCAGCTCCCCCTCCTCCAAACGGTCTCACTTCATGAAGCATTGTGGGAAAAACAAATGCAGCAGGTGAGGCGATAGGATCTGTTTGTCTGGCATCGAGCATGGAGCTCGGCTCACGAACAGGGCATTGGGGCTAACAACTGAATCTGCCAAGATCAGCTTCTCGTGGGTCCCGAACACACAGACACACACACGCACACACACCGCCCGCCAGCCTGCCAGGTTTGAGGGGGGAGAAAGAGAGAGAGAGAGAGAGACAGAATCGATCCAATCCAAACATTCCCTGTTTCACAAACACATCTCCCCACTGTCTGAGGGCCAACCCCCCCCCCCCCCCCTCCTCCTCCTCCTCCCCCACCCAACACCCCCCACCCCTGTCCCACCTCTGCCTCCCCCCCCCCCTCCCGCCCGGCCGCGCCAACTGTTGCTCCCTCCCCGGGGCAGCTTAGTGGAACCTCTGGCTGCCCAAGAATGTAGGGCTACTGCCGCCGCTGCTGCTCTCTGTTAAGGATTTATGAAGACTGGCAAAGCAACGCGGCGCTTGGCCCCTGGATGGACAAAGAAAGGGAGGGAAGAAAACAGAGAAGAGGAGGAGGAGGAGGGAGGAGGAGGAGGAGGAGGCGGACCTCTGCTGGGAGACTGTGCACCATCAATAGAACACATTACGGTGCTGTTCCACACAACCCTAATGCCATTAGCTTGCATTAGAGCTCACTCCAAAGCTTGATTTACAGCTTCCTTGTTGACCAATTCTTAATGGCCGGGGTTAAAAGGCAGGACTCCTCCCGTTGCCAATGCACCAATGTGTCCAACAAGAACACAGAGTTTCCTAAGTGTCACTGTGGGCCGATAGGAGAACACCGTGCGAGTGGAACACAGCATGCAGAGCAGGTAGCGCATCCTTTGGGAAGTGCCGGAAGTCCCGCAGCCACTTAATGCGATGGCCCAGGTAGCCGCTGCACCCACATCAATCAAAGTGGCAGAGCGAATCCTGAGCGCGGCCGCTCGGCTGTTTCGTCCTCGGCAGCGGGGACGGGGGGAGAGGGGCCTCCGCGAATCCATTAGGATGCACGGGGAGAGGTCGCAAGCGATGGAGCACTGCCGGCGACAAGGAGCTGGGGGGGGGGGGGGGGGGGGTCTGAGGGGGCGTCCACTCAGGCGGTGAAGAGAGCCGCCGCTGAGCAGAGGTCACCGTGGAACGATTCCTTTCACCTTGGCGGCCGCGGTGTCGCCCGCGAGGACGCCGCCCGATCCACTCAGCACATGAATCTGCCGCTCTCAGTGGGCTTCAGGGGGGCTGGCCCCTTTATTCACTTCACAGAGAGGGAGATGGAATCAGCCGCGCGGCGAGACCGTAGCATGACACGTTGGCGTGCAATGCTTGGGATTCATTTGTTTTAATGCTAAAAAACAGAAGGCGACTCACAGGAGACCTTTGTCTCCATATTGCTCTTGGAATCACCTGGACAAGCTGAAAGGCTTCCATGCGTTGTTCATTTACCACACAGCATCTCAATGGAAAGTCGTCAGCAAATTGTCCTATTTCGTAATCGGCTATTCATGCAGCAGAGGTAAGTGGGTTAATGTAGTTGCGCTAATGTGAAGCACATTCATTGCTTTGTAATTTACATGAAAACACGCCCTGAGCTTGGCAGCTGAAGAATGTTCACTTGGCAGTCCTGAGTTTTCCCTCTCCTCTCATCCCTTGTTATTAGGCTCCACCTACTGGACGGATTGTTGGAATGCCTTATGAGTAGTCTGGGTTCTGGTTGCTCTATAATCCAATTCAAAGGTAAATTGAAAGTATTGCTATGCAACAGGCCTGGTAGACTCATAGATGAAGCTCGATTACTGTGGTCCAGGGTTGAGTTTTAGAGAAAGCCTTTAACAGCAGCAAGAACTGAAAGATTATTTATACATAGTATCTGGATCTGGAGGCCCGACCATGCAGGGTAAAGCTTTTGGAACCTCGCCCCAACACACACGCGCACACATGAGTGTGCACCACACACACGAACCCAAGCACACACACAAACACACACACACACACACACACACACACACACACACACACACACACACACACACACACACACAGCTCCCATGGGGACATGCACCCATAAATCAAACTATGGAAGAGGTGGATGTGCCTCCCACACGCTAACCACTAACACAAGCATTCCTCCTCACTAACATCACACACAAAGGAGGGGCCCACATGCAAGAGGTTCCCATCAAAGAAGGAAAGCCGGACTCAAGGTAAACTCTCTGGTTCTGCTCTGTGAATCTAAACCTCCATTATCCTCTGGACACGCGCTCACTTTTAATAACTCATGTGATTTAAGTTCAGTGAATTTTGTCTATGTTCTCTGTGGTGTCCTTTAGCTGACCTGTCCAGCTCACACTGCAGTGACAGACGTGGCTGTGTATACAGTGGCCTAGTCAACTGGAAGGTATCCAAATGTGGGGGAGAATCATGTCAAAGCAGTGTGTGTGTGTGTGTGTGTGTGTGTGTGTGGGCGTAGCCAAATGTGTGTGTGTGTGTGTGTGTGTGTGTGTGTGTGTGTGTGGGCGTATGGGCGTGTGTGTGTGTGTGTGTATGTGTGTGTGTGTGTGTGTGTGTGTGTGCGTGTGTGTGTGTGCGTGCGTGCGTGCGTGCGTGTGTGCGTGTGTGTACACGCATGTACAGACCGACAACCACAGAATAAATATTACAACCCCAAGTCAGTTCGACCTCTTATGTCTCTAACTTATTGCCGTTAAGCAGACATGAAGTGATCCAAGCACAACATTTGAGCCATATATACAGCACACAGTTCCACATACTGAGCACAGTACATCCAGGATAATGTGTGAGCTACTGAAAGAACAGATAACATCCCCAGATGTTTTCTCACGGCCCAGTTAAGATGGACCCCTCCGCGTGATCCCCTTGAGAAACGTGAGCGTTCTTTTCCTGGACGTGACGGCAGAGGATGACATTTGGAAAATCACCCAGTAGTTCTGGGAATAGTGACTGGTGAAGTGAGCTCCGTACGAAAAAGCCTTCCACTTTCAACAAGCTCACAAGGAAATCCAGTGCGTTCACACACATACACACACCCACACACAGACACACACACACATACACACACACCAGTGGGAAAGCAGGGTAAGAGTTTAGTCTGTGGCAGCTTGAGATGTCAGGGAGGCATTTGGCACGGCGAACAGAGACACGGGAGGAGAGAGGAGAGGGGGAGGAAAGGGGGAGAGGGACTGTCAGGAGCGATGGCAGGTCACCGCTCCGCGCGGCGGTTTCCTGGCAAACTCTATTCAATCTCCAGCACATAGCAATTTATACGTCAAGTTAACCTCCCCTTCACCGGCGCAGCTCCAATGTCTTGACCGGGTTCCTCAGTTCCACTGAAAATTCGACAGCGCAATAACACAATTACTGGGCGAGGGGAGGGGAACAGGGGGTGGAGGAGCCCCACCATGCCACAGTACATTAACCTCCTTCCAGAGTGATGCATGGCCCAGGCAACGCAGCGGCCGGGATCACAGGAAACAAGCCCCTTCATTACCGACAAGCCAAGGGGCTGCCGTTAGTACATCCGCACCGTGACCCCAACAAGCCACGGTCGACCGTAAACAAAGTGCATACACGTTCAAACAACGTTCAACATGATGTTGTTCACAGTGGTGTGTCGCGTCGGTAGAACCGCAGGCTAGCTGAGGTTCATGTAAGGATGCATGGATCAGAGGACCCTTGACGTTGATTATCTCACTCTATGGGAAAAGCTGTGAAATAATTATAGATATTATAGCGGCCATGCTCTGTCCTATTAGATAAAGTTGTGTTAGTCTCTTGTAGTGGTTTATTCCTTAAACACAAGAAGACTTGGCTCGGACCCATAGCTGCTGCCTGCTGGAGAGGCTAGGCAGGATGAAAGGGCCTCTGCATGAACCAGGCTGTCACCTAATAACAGCACCTGGGAAGCCAGGAAATAGAGATAAGCAGCATGTTGTTCTTGTTTTGGTTGAAACTTAAATATTTTACTGTATTGTAAATATTGGAAAACATTTTCATTATTTGCTTATTTAAATCTTCTTCATTTTTGTTTAGTTGTTGTAATTTATTTATATTCTATATTAAACACTGGTGGTTTTCCCTGTATAAATAAATATAATAATAATAATAATAACGTTCAAAACTCACCTTGCAAAAAGATTCTTTGTGGGTCTACCTCTCAGATTTGAGGTAGACCTAATAATATGGTACACTACCACATTTTTAATAACGTGATCAAATATAGATTTGGGGATCTGTAAAAACTTACATTTGAGAAAAATTTATATTTTTTCACATACAAAATTGGCTTAGCTGTTGAAATAAATTAACAATTAATTTATGTCCACATAAATGCATTTGCAGGTGGCTTTTTGCGTGTGAATGATTTTATGGGGTGCCAAGTGAAAAAGAAATCGTTAAAATGTTTGTGTTTTTTCCCCCAGATTTAACTGAAATCTAGTATTTTTTTCCAGATTTAATTTAAATATTGTATTTTTTCTCAGATTTAGAAATGTCTGAAAAATATTTAAGTAGGCTAAATGTTTACATTTGTAGTTTCGTATATCATTTTTAAATCTTAAAACATTTTCTACATTTAAATCCAACTTGTGAAATAAATCAGAGGAAAACACGCTTTTTTGTGCACTTGGCGATTGAATACACATTAAATATTTATTTATTTATATTATTATTGTTTATTTACTTTATTTATACAGGGGTAACTGACTGAGACCAGGTCTCTTTTCCAGCAGTGCCCTGTTTAAAGGCAGAATATCTAAATTACAACAACAAAAAATGTTAATAAATAAAAAAAATTTACAATATTTACAGTTCAGTACAAAATTTAAGTAAAATTTTTACAATTTAACAAAAACAAGAACTCCCAAAATCCTTCAATAAAAGTTTAATTTGTTCAACAGAAACAAACTGCTCTAATTTCAATTCCTGTTGAATCTTGTTCCATTTATTCAGGCAAAAACATTGAAAGCTGATTTATCCAGTTCTGTACTTGGGGCTTTCAAGGGTGATATAGTCCTATGAGCATGTCCTATGACTACTGAATTTGTGTTTTAAAAGGTAAAAGGTAACTTGCCCAGAAATGCATTGCAAACAAAAAAGAGACAATGTTTGCAAAAAAGAGACAACCACTAAGAGAAGACCTTCCTACTATTTTATACAGTGTACAATGATGAGCTCTAAACCCATCCCCAGTTAAAAAACAGCACTGTGGTAAACTGCATCAATGGATGGGCTGCATATAGGCCTACACAATATCACCAATGTGACGTTATAGGCTCGAGATTTAGCAGAAAATACATAAATGTGGTATTTGTGAATTTAAATATAATTTAAAAATAAATATTAATTTATATACATTTTGTATACTAGGAATCCAACAACTTGGTTTTCTCCCACTGTTGACCCCTGGGTTTGAAATTAATGTTAATTAAGAGACACCTTGATGGATCAGAAGGGAGATAACCCACAAATACATTTTTCTTTCTTTTCTTTGTTTTCTCTTTTTTCTCTTTTCGCTTTTCCTCCCTAATTTTCTCTCTTGTTTTTGCTCTCATTATACTTAGCTTATTTATTGAGGTTGCTATAGGGGGGCTGTCACATGAAAACCAAACAGATGTGGACCAAACTCGGCCATTATTATTTAGCCCTGCTGACAGTTCTAAAATAAAATAAAATAATG
The DNA here is from genome assembly GCA_026901105.3 of Galaxias olidus. NCBI lineage: Eukaryota > Metazoa > Chordata > Actinopteri > Galaxiiformes > Galaxiidae > Galaxias > Galaxias olidus. Next base: position 93,608 of record JAPMUY010001747.1, read on the forward strand.
ATACTTATTGTATATTGACGTTTGCAATCTTTATTTTCAGTTAAATTACAATACAATTTGACGTATTTGTTATTTTTGCATTGCCCACTTTTATTGAAAGTTTTAAGTTATTTCACGACATTTTACGCCGCCGTACTTTCAAGATGTCTCCTGAAAGATAAGCTTCTTTAGCTATAGCAGCAAGCAAGTTAGTTTTCTTTTAGATTTATTTTAGGTTTTTGGAACATTGCGTAGTCTCAACAGTTTATTAAATGGAGACTATTAGTTTACCATGAAACTCCGTACTCAGTATGAAAGGTAAGGGTTGCTAAAGCTTTTCTAATCGCACACCGATTTAGCATTAGCATTGCCTGACGTTGCTAGGTTATCTATCTCAACTGATTTAGCTATCAGTGTGTGTTTTTGAACGAAATGTCAACATGACATTATGACAATATGTCACCAAACGCTAGATGCCAAAGGAAATTGATTGCCAGCTTTCAACGTTGCGCCAAAACCTACAGTTGATTTAATTAGCAAGCATTGCTAACGGCTAACTTAGCTAGATAGCTCATATATGTTGATTGATGGTAATTGTTTACGTGGCTATCTAACTATTGTCGCTAATATTTTAACTTGTCTCATTGTCAGGCGGTGTACCTATCTTGTTTACTAAGTTAGCGAAATACCTCAAATATATTGTATCCAGTGCGATCCCTTTGCATAAGCAACTAGTGTTTACTGCTGTGCTGGCAGGATATGTCCTAACCCAGGATATCCCGTACCTGACTTTTTTTTATATCATTTGTCAAGGAGTGAATCAAGACGAACATTGAAGCCAGGGGAGTTGCCAACTGTAATGCAGTCTAATTCAAACGAGCTGGGTGCCCAAGCAGGAAACGGTTTATCCCTGACTTTGCAACCAGAACTTCTAACCAGGACCCCAGCCTCTGCGGGGTCCTCAATTCAAGAGACTGACGAGGTGCGGATACCAATGACCAGTGGGTCAGCAGAGCTCAGTGGAGGGGCTTCATCTAGGAGATCCAGAGCCATCTCCCATGGCCACTCTCATTCACATGGACACAGTCGCCCCCAGCAGCATTCGCACGGCGAGCCTGAGCCCGAACCGTCAGATGCTGACCTGGACTCTGGGGAGCCCACTAGCTCCTTCTCTGAGCTGCGCTACCTCTTCCGCTGGGTCCAAAAGAGTCTTCCTTTCATTATCATCCTATGCTCCAAGCTAGTCATCCAACATGCCCTTGGTAGGTATGACATCAGGCAAATACTGAGACTGTGTTTAAGGCAATCACAAACTGCTAGTCATTAGACTTCTTTCAACATTTGCAGGTCTAGCAATTGGGGTTGGCCTATTCACAACGTTTCTGTATGTGAATAAAAACCTTCAGGCTCAAGTCTTTCTTCGGGTAAGCCTAACCCCCCAAAAACCATGTATTTCTGTGCGTTTTGGTATGTATTCCCACTGATTGATCTGGGTATTCCTGTATGCATCCCCAGGACCGTCGCTCCAAGCTGCAGTGTTTGTGGCTGCTCCTGTTCCTGACCTCCTCCACCCTCCTGCTGTACTACACATTTCACACGGAGACACTTTACTACTGGTGAGAAGGACACTCTATCAAAGTATTGGGACACGCCTTCATCTGTAACTCGACTAAAAACACATCAAACTCAAACTCTCTTCTCCTTTTATTCTTTTTCAGCCTTATCTTCCTCAGCCCCACTGTGGAGCCTCTGGGGTTCTGGGAGGTGCTGTGGGTCATAGGCATTACTAACTTCACCGTCAAGTTTCTCTTCATGGGGTTCAAGTGCCTTATCCTACTGCTGCCGCCCTCACTGGGGACGCACAAAGCCCAGGTTAGTAGGAATACATGTTGGAGCCTGTCGAACAATTTTTTTAAGTCTCTGTTAGACTCTCCGGTATGGCACAGGTCCAGGTCACTTATGTGTGTGTGTGTGTGTGCGTGCGTGCATGCGTGCGTGCGTGCGTGCGGGTTTTTGCTCACAGGGGCGGTGGCTGATGCTTGCGGAGGAGCTGGGCCAGGTGCACCAGGCGATGGCTCCTGTCCCTCTGTGGTTCCGCTACCTGGTGACCTACCAGGAGATGGACGGGGCCACAGGCCTCACTCTGGGGGTGCTGCTGGCTCTGATCTACTTCATCCTAAAGGTGAGCACCGGTTCGGGGCGACACACAATCACAACGCAACGCAAATGCCAATCCTTCTTACCCTCATGTCTCTATGCAGCTTTTGGAATTGTATGGACGGTGGGGCTCTCTCCAGAAAACCCTGAGGACCGTTCTCAATGGCGAGGTACGTCGTCTATGAGCAGGGCCACACAGGCAGAAAGTTGACCCGGTCGGTCCGGGGGTTGTCTTACAGGTTGTCTTCTTGTGGTTCCTCAGCATACGGGGACGGCAGCCAGCAGGAGCCAGTGCAGCGAGGCGGGAGACGTCTGTCCCATCTGCCAGGGGGAGTACAGGGAGCCCCGGGCCCTCCTCTGTCAGGTAACGCCTCCGCATGCAGGACAATTACGATGTGTTTTCAGCAGCCTCTTAGCACACTTCACACAACTTTGAACTCAGTTTCAAATTGCGAAAGCCAAACGTTGTTTTGATTAAAAGCGCTTCGTAACATTCAGGGTTGGTCACTTATCTACAGTGCATCCGGAAAGTATTCATACCCCTTCACTTTTTCCACATTTTATTATGTTACAGCCTAATTCCAACATGGATTAAATAAAAAAAATTCTCAACATTCTACATACTATACCACATAATGACAAAGTGAAAAATGTTTTTTTTTTTTTTTCTCAAATGTATTAAAAATAAAATATCACATGTACATACGTATTCACACCCTTTGCTGTGACACTCAAAATTGAGCTCAGGTGCATCCCGTTTCCACTGATCATCCTTGAGATGTTTCTACAACTTGATTGGAGTCCACCTGTGGTAAATTCAATTAATTGGACATGATATGGAAAGGCACACACCTGTTTATATAAGGTCCCACTGTTGACAGTGCATGTCAGAGCACAAACCAAGTTATGAAGTCCAAGGAATTGTCTGTAGACCTCCGGGACAGGATTGTATCGAGGCACAGATCTGGGGAGGGGTACAAAAAAATTTCTGCTGCATTGAAGGTCCCAACGAGCACAGTGGTCTCTATCATTCGCAAATGGAAGAAGTTTGGAACCACCAGGACTCTTCCTAGAGCTGGCCGCCCGGCCAAACTGAGCAATCGGGGGAGATGGGCCTTGGTCAAGGAGGTGACCAAGAACCCGATGGTCACTCTGACAGAGCTCCAGTGTTCCTCTGTGGAGATGGGAGAACCTTCCAGAAGGATAACCATCTCTGCAGCACTCCACCAATCAGGCCTTTATGGTAGAGTGGCCCGACGGAAGCCACTCCTCAGTAAAAGGCACATGACAGCCTGCATGGAGTTTGCCAAAAGGCACCTAAAGGACTCTCAGACCATGAGAAACAAAATTCTCTGGTCTGATGCAACCAAGATTGAACTCTTTGGCCTGAATGCCAAGCGTCATGTCTGGAGGAAACCAGGCACTGCTCAACACATGGCCAATACCATACCTACAGTGAAGCATGGTGGTGGCAACATCATGCTGTGGGGGTGTTTTTCAGCAGCAGGAACTGGGAGACTAGTCAGGATCAAGGGAAAGATGAATGCAGCAATGTACAGAGAGAGCCTTGATGAAAACCTGCTCCAGAGCGCTCTGGACCTCAGACTGGAGCGAAGGTTCACCTTCCAACAGGACAACGACCCTAAGCACACAGCCAAGATAACAAAGGAGTGGCTTCGGGACAAGTCTGTGAATGTCCTTGAGTGGCCCAGCCAGAGCCCAGACTTGAACCCGATTGAACATCTTTGGAGAGATCTGAAAATGGCTGTGCACCAACGCCTGATGGAGCTTGAGACGATCTGCAAAGAAGAATGGGAGAAACTGCCCCAAAATAGGTGTGGCAAGCTTGTAGCATCATACTCAAGAAGACTTGAGGCTGTAATTGCTGCCAAAGGTGCTTCAACAAAGTATTGAGTAAAGGGTGTGAATACTTATGTACATGTGATATTTAATTTTTTTATTTTTAATACATTTGCAAAAAATAAAAAATAAACTTTTTTAACTTTTTCATTATGCGGTATTGTGTGTAGAATGTTGGGCACATTTTTTTTTTTTTTAATCCATTTTGGAATTAGGCTGTAACATAATAAAATGTGGAAAAAGTGAAGGGGTATGAATACTTTCCGGATGCACTGTATGTAAAAAAAAAAAAAAGGTAGAAGTATTTGCTACTAGGTGTGCAACCGTTAGCGAATCAAATAGAATGTCTTGTATCCACAGCACATATTCTGTGATGAATGCGTCGCTCTGTGGTTCAACCGGGAGAAGACCTGTCCACTCTGTCGAACCGTAATCGCCGAGAAGATTCACAAGTGGAGGGACGGGGCCACGTCGCCTCACCTGCAAGTCTATTGATGGATTATTACAGACAGAAAAAGACTGGGCCAATGACTTTTTAATCTTGGACACTATTTGAGTTGAGTGTGTGTGTGTGTGTGTTCATATGATAATTACATGGAATGATGGCAATACTCTCAGTCCCTGACATGTACAGTTGACCTCACTGTTCCCCCAGGGCTGTGCCCCCTGCGGCCTAACGTCAGGAAGGGCTATACTTGCACCGTGGCATGTTACTGTAACAGGAACACTTTGTTTTTTTTTCTATTTACACTTTTATGGATGACTGGATGGTGAGTTCAGCGTGCCCTCCAATGTTGTGTGTTTTCTTTCCTTATCAAATGTTTTGTATTCTATAAAATTATCAACTTTTTGACATCCGCTTTCCTAATAGGTCAGCAAATACTTTACTGTAACATTTAAAAAAAACATGTAAATAATATGTAATCAGAGAATTTATAAATATCCGTTTTATAATTAGACTTTACCCCTTCTGAGTTGGATCAAAATAATGTCCCAGAGATACATTTTTTGTTTTGTACTTGTACGTGTCCACTAAACCAGGCCGCAAAGCCTGGTTGTCAGAGTACTTATTTTAAAAAGGATTGTGTTTATTAGGTCCAATGTAACAAAGATAGCAGGGGTGTCTACAATAGACCACCAAGCAGGTTCCTATTCCTTTTTCTCTACCTACAAGCTAATGTTCAGAAAGTCTGCTTTGACCAACAGGATGTACCTCCTGGCCTCTTTTACATGATTAAAAAACACAACCTGTGTTGATTGATACCATCAAATCTCAGTGGCCTAGTGATATATCAGGCTTACTTGCAAGCTACTTAGGCTTCAGTTGATCAAGTCGTAAGGAGGCAGGTTTGAATGTGAAGGCGTACTGTCATTTATGTTTTCTGTTTTGGGGATTTATTGAGGATCCAATATGCAACTAATTGATCTGATTCATACATAAATTATTTTTCTATAGCAGTGCAGTATGTTTTTTCAAACCAAAGAGTTGATCTATTTTATTACCATTTTACATTATCTAGTTACTATCATTATCATGTTGCATCCCTTTTCTTGTTTCCCACCTGTGTTGATCAACAAATAAAATGTACACGATTCAGCGTGTTTCTAACTTACTTAATGTATTTTTAAGGGGGCTTGGTCTTTGAGAATTCAGAGAATCAATGGTAGTTTTAGAGTTAATCTAATGTTAAAACCTGGGAAGAATTTCTGTATTTGAATGTTTAGCAGTTTTTTTAATTATGTATAAAGGGTAGCGTGTACTACTGCTTGATAAGATCTTAAGCTAAGCAAAATCCATTATAGACAGAACATAACAGGACACAAAAAATGAGCCGCATTTTATTTTTATTTACCTCATTCATTCGTTTATAAACATGATAAATCTCATCGAGGGAATCCCAAGTACAGACTTATTAGGTCGGGGGTGAAATAGATACTAATGAACTGTTCCCAACTTTGAACGTGGTGTGGAACTACTCCCAGAGCTGTTGCTGTCTTTGTAAGCTAATGTGTTCAGTTTTAACTTAAGAAACATGTACACACACAGTTCTTGATCTTTACATCATTTTAAAGAGTTAAAGATTAGCACAGCTTTCTGAGGCAAACGAGGACAGCACCTAATTCAATCTTATCAGTCAATTCAACAGTATTTTATACATAACTGCAATTATATACAAGTTGCGATTTGTCAAGGCACAACCCTATCCCCGTTTATTTTATCAGTCATCTTTTTCACAATACAACATACGCTACTAATTGATCTTAACACTCCGAATATGCATTATGAAGTTCAAGTTTTCAGCGATGGAAGAGAGAAAGTAAGTTATTAAATTGTTATTTTCAATACAATGACTGCAGAATGGTAAATATGCCAGGAGAACATAATGAGCAGTTGCATTTTGAAGTTTCTTTGAGAGATTCATGGTAAATCAAAACCATTCACACTATGTGACGAAAGAATATTTCCAATATAAAATAGCACGTCATTTACACAGATTCACGTTAGCTTGATCTGACGCTAACTCAACATTGAACACATCATTTGCATAGTGAGACTGATGCGGTGGAAAGACAGACCTGTGGCACTATAAATAAATATCGAACATTTAAGAAAAAACTTTTGCCACAGAGAGCAGAATAAAAACTGTCTAGGATCAAAAAGAAAAGGAGTGATTTTTAAAAGGGCCAACGGCTGCGGCAGAACATCAGAAAATCAAGTCTACACCAAACATCAATCACTATGGTCATGACCTCCCATCCATCTACAAACTGACTCATTTGGATTCAATTCATTTGGACTCATTTATCAGAGGCAATGAGATACTCAGTCAAGTTCAGTGAAGACGGACCCACCAACTGGCCACCTGGGGGCAGCAGAGACACTCAGCTATGACTGCAATCAAATCTTTTTAGCAATTTCCCTATAATCTGTGGAATGGAGACAGTGGCTTGTGTTTCGTAGCAAGTTTAGGTATCTTTCTCTACATGAGGCAAACATTTGGTCGATAAGACAGTGCTTTTGGTCTTGCAAACAGTACAGTTTTGGATACTAAAAACCACTCATTGCTAATCAGTTACATCATTGCAAAACTGCTATGAATTTCGATTCACCCAGGATGGGTTACTTTCATCTCATAGCGAACTATGATTGTGGTGTCATGTTTGAAGGAAGAGGATCACATGGCTTGACTCCAGAGGGTCACATAGTAGCAGCTTCAAGTTCAAAATCAAATCGGCAAGGAACAAACGTTACAAATGGAAGATTACTGAGTCCAGTCACCCAAGTCGGATGGTGCCCAAAACGTTGGAGCCCTTCTGTTGTATAACACATTAAACATAATGACATGGAACAATGCCCGGAGCATCCCGACACGACTCGCGCAACGCAGCCCAAACCAAGCAAAAGCCTGCTTTAAAAAGGCAGTGGTGAGAGCTCGGCGTTGGACATCTTGGGTCCTCTAGGGGATGGAAACCGATCTGACGGAACGCTCCTCTTACTCAGCCTCTCGTTGGGAGAGCAGCCAGAAAGCCTGCGCAACCACTTATAAAAAAAAAAAATCGAAATAAAAAGCTGCGGGCGTGTTCAAACATCCCGATAGGAACAGACTCAGGTGGCCTGAGTGTGTGACACCCAAAGACATTCGGAGTCCGTTTACATTCAACAACAAAATTCAAAGTGTGTCTGGGAAAAGGAACGGGGTTAGCTACCGGAGGGTTCCAGTCGGACTGGTAAAGCAGTGTCAGTGTTAGTATTGATTGTGGTGTTTGGGCCGCGATGCTTTTACGCTAGGATCCCCTTCAGTTCTTCTCCAGCCTTCCAAAAGCAGTGCTCCCTCCTGTCGCAGCACAATAATAAAAAGAAGCACCAAAGCAGGAAAAAAAAAAGGCGGTGTGATTTCCCAACCACAGAAAAGTGGAATTTGCGTAAAAAAAGGGGGGGAATACTGTGTTCTGAGGCATAATCTAATATCTCAACCAATATGCACGGCAGCCTACAGCCTCACATGGAGAGGTCAAACAGAAAGGGGGGAATCACGACCCTTGTCAAAAGCACAAGTCTTTTACAGTCTCAGGGAGCACTTAAGTCACGTTACGTTGAACAGGTCATCAGCAGTAACAGGGTCCCACTCCATGTAAAAAGCACCAGTATATGTATATATATAGGAGAATCTAGTCAAGTAGTAGGGCCATCTGTCCCATTCTTTATGGTAGCACCGTAGCAGTTAGTCAGGAGTGCCTCCCACACTACAGGTCTTGCTAGGGGGGGGGGGGGGTGATGGGGGCCAGGCCTGCCTGCCAGCCAGAGGCCAGGGGCAGCAAGCAGCTAACCAGGGCTCCCCTGGGGCCAAGCCAGAGCAGCAGGAGAGGAGCAAAGGCGCTGCTGGAAGGAGCTGGTGATCGGTTTGTCAGTCAATTAGTAAATCTCTACAAGTCTCTGTTCTTCAACAGAAAAGTAGGAGGGAATCCTTTTTTTTTTTTTTTTTCAAGTCCCTAGTTTGCGGGGGGAGCCGAGCGTCATAAGTTCATCCGCAGGTGCTCGGGCCGTTTGGACATGAGGGGGTAGGTGTGCTTCTTGAAGGGCCCCGTGCTGCTGGTGCCAGAGGGCTGCCTGATGGGCAGGGGCGCCGAGGCCTCCGAGCTGTCGCTAACCTCCATGTGCTCCATGGCGGACACCTCCATGGGCTGATCCCCGGAGCCCCCGGGGGCCATCGCCGACTGGGCCCCCGGGACGGGGCCGCGCGGCCAGCAATCGCCTCCGGCAAACTTCAGAGGGCTGCGGAGACAGGGAGAAGATCCGCACTTGGGAGTCAACATTGGAGCAGACACAGCCTGTGTTCACACTTTAATTTGACCTTTGTTTGTCTAGGCATACATGCAAAGCCAAGAGAGTCTGGTGTTTTATTAGTTCAGGAAAACACCACGCGGGAAGCGGTGGACGGCCAGCAGGTGGGCACCGCTAGACGCAGCCTGCAGTGATGTAAAGAAACTCCAGAACAAACAGCCCCAGCCATGGTTACCTCACGGGCGTCCTCGGGCTCCCCGGAAACTTCCGCGGGGAGCGGAGCTTTGGCTCAAAGTTGAACTTCTCCTTGACGTTTTCCAGCACCGAGGGGGCTACGTAGGTGAAACCCTGAGGACGCAGAAGGAGGAGGGAGAGGAGAGACAGACGTCCCACGGGGAAGATTATAGAGCGCTCCTCCAACAAAACCCCTCACAGCAGGCGGGCAGCAATAATACACTGACTAAACCATTTCACGCAATGTGGCGGAACAGTCAATAGAGGTTCCAGTAAGGCAAAGCACAACAAAAACCAGATGTGATGAATTAAGCTCTCCTGGGCTGCTTCTCTTTTATCTAAACACGGGAACAGACAAAACAAAGGGCCCAGAGACTGTGTGTAGGCAGACTGTGTGTAGGCAGACTGTGTGTAGGCAGACTGAAACACAGGCATGACGGGGGGGTGGGGTGGGGGGGGGCTAACGGGAACTACAGCAACCCCTTGGACACTGCAGTGTGTGTGTGTGTGTGTGTGTGTGTGTGTGTGGAGGGCCTACCAGGAAGACTTGATTGGCACTTTCGCTGAGCGTGGAGTCGTCGGGGCTGTCCACCGGCGTCTGGCTGGTGAACTTGGAGTCGAACTGGCTGACGTCCTCGGCCGATTGCTGCGGAACGGGGAGGGAGAGGCCTGTTAGTCAGCAGGGGCTCTGGGGAGAGGCTTCACAGCGTGGGAGGAAACTGCCACTCTTACAGGCCGCTGTGCTAAGCTTGTTTGGTGTTTTCGCCTCCGTCGACACGGTTTCAGCGGAAGTGTCGCCCCCTCACCCCCCATTCAAGTGACAGTTGCCCAGCATGTCAGTCAACACTTAAAAGAACATCTTCCCACAAAGGTGTCTCTTTTAAATGTGTTGCATGAATGGAGTCCTACAATTTGGTGACTACTGCACGCAGCGAGAGTGAGCTCCTACCAGGAAAGGCTTGAACGGAGGCTCCACCTTACGGGCCAGGAGGTCATCCCAGTTCACGTGCCGGAAGAACGGGTGTCCCTGAAACAGCCACCAAACATCCCCTTTTTTAGAACGAGACAGGAGGGTGTATCCAAGAACAGACGTTAGCTTTGACGCTTTGGTTACCTGCACTTCTGAGGCGTCGCCAGGGCCGGCTCCGAGTCGCAACGAGGCGTTCCTTTTCAGCAGCTGAAACACAAAAGGCGGGTTACGACCTCCCCTGCACAACGTGGCAACACGAGGGACGCCAGACTGCAGTGGTGACGGCCTCGACGCCATTTCAAAGCGAGCAGCGCTACTTGCCTTCTTCAGAAGGTCCCGGGCCTCTTGCGTTAGGTAAGGTGGGAGGTTGAGCTTGCACTTGAGGATTTTGTCGATGGTCTTCTTCCTGTTTTCCCCAGTGAACGGTGGCTGTGAAGGGAAGAGGTTGTCACGTTTATCGAAACCCAAGCCAACCCAACACCCTCCTACCCCCCGGACGCGTACTCACAGCTCCGGTCAGCATGTCGTACATGAGAGCCCCCAGACTCCACCAGTCCACGGCCCGGTTGTGCCCGCTCCTCATCAGGATCTCCGGGGCCCTAGTGGGTGGAGGATGGGGGGGGGGGGGGGTCAACACATTTACTCTGGTTCTGAGGACTACAGTTATATGGGACGTGCATGAGCAGGCTCGCTGGGCCCCTTTCCTAAGCATCCGAAAGTATTGGATCGTCGGTGAACTCACATGTATTCTATGGTGCCACAGAACGTGTGGGTGACGGTGCCATCGTGGATGGACTCTTTGCACAAGCCAAAGTCCGTCAGCTTCACGTGACCTACGACAGGGAGAAAACAAAGCCAAAAAAAGATATAAACCAAACCCAGTTCAGGTTTGAGGACCAAAGCGTGCTTAATCCAAGCACGTTTCAGTAAATAAACCAAACCAAGTTCAGGTTTGAGACCAAAGCGTGCTTAATCCAAGCACGTTTCAGTGAATAAACCAAACCCAGTTCAGGTTTGAGACCAAAGCGTGCTTAATCCAAGCACGTTTCAGTGAATAAACCAAACCCAGTTCAGGTTTGAGACCAAAGCGTGCTTAATCCAAGCACGTTTCAGTGAATAAACCAAACCCAGTTCAGGTTTGAGACCAAAGCGTGCTTAATCCAAGCACGTTTCAGTGAGAGCAGGCAACAGTGAGCAGGAACTCACACATGTTACAGGTCGGGGCTTATGTCTTCCTACAACACACTGCACGTCCTGTGTGGGGATGATGGATGTTGGCATACCGTTGTTGTTGAGCATGATGTTCTCTGGCTTCAGGTCTCTGTAGATGATGCCTTTCTGATGCAGGTGGCCCAGCGCCATAGAGATCTCTGCCAAGTAGAAACTGCCAACAGAGAGGAGTATACCAAGATGACATACTCTCTCACCTGGATTTACTCTAATATACAACTGTGACTGAGTTATAAGCTATATATTAACAAAACATAAGGGAATCTCTCACAATATCTTTAATGTAGAAAAAGCAACTCCCCTCCATTCCTTGACCTCCCAAAAGTAAATCGCTTCCATATTAGTTTAAAGGAGCACTTCTTTAAAAGGGAATCATTTTCATAGAGTGAACAGACTATGCTTAAACTTTGATCTGTAATGCTAGAAGTGTGGTTCAACACTGCAGCCAAACGCGACACGCCCTTATCTCCAGGAGCAGGCGTTAAATCAGTCCCCCGACCTTAGGTTTGTGTTGACACAACATGCGGTGGGCGGATGGCCCACGACGGGAGGCAGGCCGAGGAGCTTACCAAGCTGTGTCCTCCATGAAGATGCCCTCTCTCTCCAGCTGCATGAACAGCTCTCCGCCTGACGCACACAAACAGACGACGCATGAGCTGGGCCATAAACTAGAGCCCGAGATCAGCTTGCAAACACCATGACACCTCCCCCGTTTCCACTCACGCTGAGAGCGTGTGTGTGGGGTGCGAGGCAGTTTGGTTCCGTGCTAAACAACACGCTGTGTGAGAGAGAGGGAGCAGGCATGCTCACCGCTGAGGTACTCCAGGATGAGGTACAGCTTGCCTCCCGTCTGAAAGGCGTAGATGAGGTCCACAATGAAAGGGTGCTTCACCTCCTCCAGAATGTTGCGCTCGGCCTTAGTGTGGGCGGTGTCTTTTGCATTGCGCACGATCATTGCCTAAGAGGGAGAGGGAAGCACAGAGGTCTGGAGTGTTAAACTAATCACCCCCCAGAAAAATGACTTCAAGAGACTATTCAAGACACAAAGAGAACAGTCTAAATAAAACTGTGTTGATTGCCTTTGGCCAAAGCCACGTGCTAATCTTGTTTGGATAGAAGAATGGCAAACATTCCAACTATTTCAGCCATGCAGAACAATACTGTATCTGTTTCAGTTGTGTTAATCTGGGCCTGGAGGCGGAGCAGGAGCACTTTAAAGAGTAAGGGCTCTAACTGCCTGGTTCCTGAGTGCAGTCACCCATAGGGATGGACTGTGTCTACACAAGCTCAATCAACCATCCGCAAAGCCAAGTTAGTAGGCAGCCTGCTGAAATAGGATGGGCTTGCAACTCAATAGAGGTGAGAAGCGGGGCAGAAAGCCCTGTTGAGTTTGGTAGAGATTACGGATGGCTGGTCATGCACTTCTCTCTCATCCGCCAAAGCAGTGAGGATAGGATAGTATGGTAGCTAGAGACCATAAACACTGACACATAAAACCTGTAAACACATCCATTACCAGACCTCAGGGTTTCTGGGAAACCAACATAGCTGTTCCAAGCCTAAATGCAAGCACTAGAAGAAACTGGGGCCAATCTTAAGGAAAGTGGTAAAGAACAAATAGCTCAGAGGTGTCATGAGAAAGGCCTCCAATTCTATTACATGCTGGGCTGACCTAGTTCCTGACTGCAGCCTGGGAGCACCTGCATGCACAACTACCGTGCTAGTACAAATGGGCCAGCGTCCAATTTAGAATTACGTCAAGACTAGATTAATCAATTGCTTAACTTGCCCCATGGCATTCAGAGTTTATCAACAAAAAGATAAGATCATCAGAGATAATTAATATTAAAAAATACCTTCTTCAAGACCTTCATGGCAAATATTTTTCCGGAAGTGGCACCTGCCACCTTCCGCACTTGAAAAACCTGTCAGACATAACAATTCTGTAAATTATTTCCGGCAGAAGTTAATAAAAATGATTGCCAGTAAATCCATGTTTACAGCAGACATAGGATCTCAAAACCTTTGGAAATGGGGGCTGTGCTTAGGGGTAAACCAGGTCTTACCTTTCCATAGCCACCTTTACCTAATACCCGTAGCAACTCAAAGCACTCTGGCTTGATGGGCTCGGTTCCTTGGTTGACGATGTCTTCTGAGATTTCGAACTTTTCACAATCATCCATGTTACTTGGGGGAAACAGTGAAATGGTAAAGGTAATTAAAACCAAGATTGATAGGAAGTTAGAGGTGTGTTTATTTTATTGAAGGCGAATATTGGCTAGTTACTTACAACTCAAACCCACTGCACTGATCCATGTATTCACCGTGTTGATCCTGGGGGAAAAAATTAACCATTATCTATCAACTCGTTTGATGAGAGGTTAATAGCTAAATAGTTCCGACAGGAGTCACGTTAGTTGTAACTTCCCTGGCTAAGGCGGCTGTGGCCATAATGCTGACTGACGTCCAAAGTCAGACTCCCATTCTAGACGCAACACCTTGCTGGCAGTCCAAACAACGTTCGAAGTCAGACCGGGCGCCTAGCCGTAGCAGCGCCACAGACAGTACAGTACGGTTATCACGGAATACACCACACCAAATAGCGGGTTAGCGTAAATGATATGTTACGGTCGATTTCAAAAGTTAGGCATTGGTGAGAGAAAAAAATTTAAGTTACGTGAAGTGACATAAGTAAGCATATGTAACTTGTAAGCTGCTACCAGTATCACGCTGAATTTCAACTAGCGGTAATTGGCTAAACTACTAGCTGGGATGTTCAAGCATTATCAGTAAACGTTTTAGTTGGGGACAATATCTGGCTGCTAGTCCGGTTTAACAACAAAGCGTAACATATATACGTGAAGGCGCAGTTGGGATACATGCCCTGGAATTGATGCCAATATGTTTCAGCTAAAGTTAACCATCATTAGCCAACTGCTAGCTAGCTAACAGCAATAACGCAGCAGCAGCAGGAGGAGCGCAGGGCCAGCGTTAGCTTTACGCGCGGTTAACAAGATATAGACAGCTAAGTGTTGCTAACTTGTTAACTTACTCCATCCTCAAGTTCATCGTCAGACACAATCTCGTCCCCTTGATCTAAATCGATGTCAAATACTCCAGCCATCGTATCTGCACTCATAAAGTTGGCCGTTTTAAAATCAAAGCTCTTGCAAGCTACCGATAGTCGTATCTACCGCTTGATGGACATACTCATCGTCGCTAGCTAGCTAGCTAACGTCGGTACCGTAGTAGTATTGAGAGAGCCCATACGCCACTACCAACATTCCAAAGTGGAAAAACAAAGCATTGCTGAGCTTGCCTAGCACAGTAGCAGGGAATGTGAAACGAAGGCACACGCCTTTGGGGGGCGACAACACACATCAGTTGTTTAATATCTGCAGTTATTTATCAAATCTGCAGCTTGCATTAAGACAATTACATTAATTGGCAATACCTCACTAAACAAACCAAGCTATGGAAGCCCATAAGGGGCTTTATTCAAATGAAAATGTAAACTTGAAAATGCAAATGCAATTCCACAATAGCATTATCACTTTCCACATTTGTATGTGTTTTTTTGAGACAAAATGTAAGTGAAAATGCAATCATCCCATTTTCATTTGCATTTTGAAAGGCTCCAATGGGCATTCTGTGTCAATATTCAAATTCAAATGCAAAAGCTGTTTGACATTATATTTTTAAAGTCCTACCCCGCCATGCTGCGGACAATATTCAAATGTTAATTCAAACTTGAAAATTAAAATGCAATATTAAAAAATGTATTCTCATTTTCCATTTGTGCAAGCATTATTTATGTCACAATTAAAATTAAAATGCAGTTGTCAAACAATATGAAAATGAAAAGGAAATCGCATTTGCCATTGCATTTTCAAACACTTCATCTTCAGTACTACGCTGTGCAGTGGACAATATTCAAATGCAATACGTGAATCAGCGCTAGGAGTCAATTGCATTCGCATTTTCAAGTCACCATGCTTTCTTTGGGACAGAACATGAACATTCAAATGCAATCCGTCAGTCCTCTCATCAAGGCGGGTCTTAGGTTTGGACCTCACTTCCTCCTTCTGTCACTTAAAATAGTGCAAGCTGTAGCTAGCGGTGTTGTGTCCGGTGCGCTAGGAGATAACCAGTTTGGCTATTGGACAACCTAATTTTGCCATTAACAGATGTTCGCGACAGAACAGAGAAAGTATGTATTGCAGAGTAGGCCTTAGGTCTACTCCATTTCTGGCACCGACGTGGACGTGTCTCCGGAACCAGCCAAGCCTATGCTATTGCCGCAGAGATGAACACTCAGTGTGGCTAACTCTTGTGTGGCTAACTCTTGAAAGACAAATGAGCAAACTTACCTTAATAAAATTGCCCAAAACAAGCGCAACACTACCTATGGGCACATATTTATAATACAACATTATTAAAACTATAGGTGTGAACGTTTATGAAAACATTAAAACCTTTTCCAGAAGAAATTTGCAGCGTTTCTAATGCACCTTATTAGACAGCTTTGTCCAATCTAATGTGGTAGAATCCTTCCTTCATATTATCATCCACATCCCATATTGTGCTATAAGTTTATTTATTCAGTATGATTCTGATAATTAATAGTGTAAACATGCACATGAGAGTTGAAAATAATGCTCAATCTATTAGCCCACAGCAAGCATTCAGCTATATGACTGTCCGGCTTCTCTTCGTTTCAGCACTGTCATTGTGAATAATTAGAGAGAGATTTTAATAAATGTACTTCTTTTAATAAATGCAAAAACATATAACTTGCAGCACAAAATTATGACTAAGGATTTGCGAAATAGCAGCTCCAACGAGTTCGTAAAAGGGTAATGAAGCAAGTCACTAAATGAGGAAGTGACATCCTAACTTAAGACCCGCCTTGAGAGGACTGACAGATTGCATTTGAATGTTCATTTTCTGTCCCAAAGAGTCCGTGCACTGTAAAAAAATAAAGTTGGCTCAACTTATAATTATGAGTAACCTGGCTGCCTTACGATTTTGAGTAAGATGAGAAAAGAATATAGGTTCTGGAAAACTTCGTTATTTTAGTTTGATGTGCTTCAATTTAAGTTCATGCAACTCACTATATAAAGTCAGTTTTACAAAATTGACACACACTAAACTGACTATTTAATGATATTGACAGAATGCCCATTTGTAAGTTGAATAAATTAATTTTCATTTACACAGCATGTTAACTGTAAAATATGTCAGGTCAACATAATACTTCGTTCACAATTGATATCAGATGAGGAAAGATATGTCTGGAACTTGTTATTTTAGGGTACTTCAATTTGAGTTCATGCAATTCCTATGGGTTTGACAAATTTGACATACAGGATAACCTTGTTTTGCATTCAAATTTTCTCGACAACATATCGTAAACATGTCAGGTCAACATACTACTTTTTTTCCACAAAAGATATGGAGGGAAACACAGTCTGAACCTCGGGTACTTAAGGTGCGCGAGTTTTATAGCTTGCACAGTACTTGGCAACCGCAGCGATTTCACAACTTGCAGTCGCTCCGTGTCGCCAGTTGAACCCAGGGGGTTGTGATTATTGATAACGATGTTCAGAGTAAGAGTTGCAAAAATATGTTTTTCATATGCCTTATATAATTTGCTATGTATGTTTAATAGGGATTGTATCGCTTTGAGATTACTCTTGCAAAGTAAATCACAATCCAAATAAATTGTAATATCATATTACATTTAATAACTTTCTGGGATATATGCAAATATATTACCTCAATGGCCTATCAGGGTAGCAGTAACGATGACATACTTCACGCGGTCAAGAGTCAGGTGACGTCTTCAGTATGTTAATTCAATTGTTCTTGAGTAAACTTGAATGTCTAAGTTGCATTGACTAACATGTTTTCGCGTGATCAGTTGAGCAGGTTCCAACTTGAAATAACAAGTTGACTCAATGTTTTCTTAATTTTAGTACAACTAACTTATTAAAACAAGTTGAACTAACTAAAAGGCCAACACATTTTTTACAGTGTACGAATGTGGAAAGTGATAATGCTATTGTGGAATAGCAATTGCATTTTCAAGTTTACATTTTCATTTGAATAAAGTCCCTTATGGGCTTCCATACCAACCTTACCACTGCTTTCAATTGCATTTGGGCAAAATTTGTAGAGGGGTAAGATTAAATAAATTGCCAGCACCATGCTGTGTCACATATTACAAGTTGAATTTTTACGTATTGAAGAGGGCCATTATATTGGCCTATAAATTGTAGGATATTTAATAAGTGGAAAAAAGACCCTCACAAATCTGCATGCAAAGTTGACAAAGTAATCCATAGCATAGTTAGTTTTAATAGGAATCAATTAGTGTTAAGACACTTCTCTTTCAAATCACAATAAAACAAAGATGTTTTCCAATTGTCATAGGAAAATGGCACTATGAGGCTGTGTAATATACTCTGTAAATAGACCCTTGATGTTAACTTTAGGCATTTTGGAAGGTGTATACATACTGTCTCGTTATACACAGTTTTCAGAATTCATAATATCTTCTAATTTGTAGAATGCAATATCTTTAATAATTTCTGGATCTACACATTCTACAGTTTTGGTGGACACCTAATTCCAGGCACAGGTAATGCTTGTACATGCCACACTTGTATAACCCAAGCAGAAATAGCTAGGCTTAATTCCAGCTTGAAACAGAGCACACTAACATGTGAACAGCTTTTACTTAGTCTGAGGAATAAAATAATGTTGATAATTATGAGACAAATCCATTCCATAATAAATAGTAAGGACTATCATCTTAAAACATTCTACAAACGTTTCAGCATTTTGAGTTGGTTTTCTCACAAAAAGGGCCGAGACTTTAAATACGTTGGAGTGTCCGTATGTGCCGATAATGTCTATTCCCAAATTCACAGTTACCGATGTCACAGCCAGATCTGACTCATCAACCAGATGTGACTGACCTCTGACAGATCACAGGTTTGCCACAGGTGGGTTCAATCATATGATTAGTTGGAGGAATGGTATTTATGGGTGTCGGTTTTATTACAATAGCTGGGTGGACTCTGTACTAGAGAGACCGGAGTGGGTGCAGCCAACAGCCAACAGCCAACATGAACAGCTGGGGAAAGTAACCAGCAGAAGGCAGGTGTTGTCTGGGTCTGGGTGTGGGTATTGCAACCAATAAATGGTGTATAGTCCCAACCTTAACCGTCTATGTAAACTCAGTCTATGCCTGGAACCACCGCAATTGCACCCAACATGGGGCACAGATGGAGGGCATAAAATGTCCACAGAGGTGTCCCCAGTGGCCCAGCGGCTGGTTCAGGTCCTGGAAATTCAGGGGCGGCAGTTGGAGACTGATATCTAGCTCCAGCAGGCCAAGGATCAGAAGCTTCTGGCCTGAATCCTTGAAAGGGGAGCGGCGAGAGACGCACCTCGACGCCCGCACGTCCAGCTACATAAGATGGGGGAGGAGGACAACCCAAAAGCCTTCCTTGCCACCTTCGAGGTGATGGCCTGGCAGTGCGGGTGACCAGAAGCAGAATGGGCATGCCACCTGCTTCCTCTGCTCACAGGGGAGGCCCAGCTGGCCTCCCACAGCTCACACATCTAGGGCCTGTGCCATCTTACCCATATTTTTTATTGATTAGGGACAGGTTGTATAGTGTGAGTCGTTAGACTCAGGGACAAGAAGTGTGTTACAATTGTTGGAACCGTTAAGCCGTTGGAAAGAGGTCTGTCAGGCAGCTCATTATAACCTAATGGCAGGCCACTTAGGATTTGTGCGATAGTGGTGTGCATCCTGGCCAGAGTGTCAGCTAGTGAATCCCCGCCAATTCTGAAGGCCCTTTTGTGCCCTCTTCCACTGATTGAAGTGCCATTTGAGGGGATTGGCATGGATATCATCGGCCCATTAGACCAAGGCGCACAGGGCTACACTTGGTTTGTACTGTACGGTTCGATTATTGATTAGTACCAATAAACGAGGTTAGTCCCGACCTTAACCATCCGTGTCGAACTCAATCTGTGACCTAGAACCGCCACAGGTTCTACTGATTGGCTTAATGTGGACTGCTGGCTACCTGATATATTGTACAGCAGATGGCAGCAGGAACAAAATAAAGCCCTTGTAAATGTGGACGTTTGTCCTGATCTCTGGGTGTTTCATACGGGCACATGAGTTCATTCTCCCGCATTCTTCTGTGACAGGCTCCCCAGGAACCCAAAGGTATGTGCCTTGTCACATTCCTAAGATGTTGAGTATACAGGTATGTTTGTGGTTGAAATACTTTGGTGTGTGTGCCTGTATAATGCAATTACCCCACGCGTTAGATAATCTGATTGACAGGCCTTTGGTAGACATGGACTTCCTTCTTCAAAGTAAAAGTACATTTAGATGTTGACATCTGTAATGAGATACCTAATTGCTTACCTGGTTGGCTCCTCTGCAAAGTGATATGTAATTTATGAATCCTGTCAATCACTATAATGGCAGTATCCCCTCCTGTACTTAGGACGATAGTAAACAATGATATTTAACAATCAAAAATGATCTACTTCTCTTACTTTTCACTTTTATGTATTAAGTATTAATCATTTAAGTATTAAGTATTACCATTTTAAAAAAGGTAATGTGTTAAAATAGGCAATTTTGCATATTTACGATACGGGTTAAGAGTTATGGAGCATAGCTTTTAAAGCTAGACAGGTTTTGCTAGGTATTTACGAGGATGGCAGTTAGGACTGAGGGCACTTCGCTATGTTGGCATCAGGTGGCTTGCCTAACGGTTGAAATCAATGCCCAAACGTGATGTGGTTGGGAAAAAATGCCTGTTACGAGTTCAGTCACAGATTCATTTGAGACAACTCATTTTGTCATTGAATTTCTGAGTAATGACTGTGTCGTGTTCTTTCGAAAGTACCTATAAAACTGTTAGGTGTATGTTTGTGTGTTTGGAATAGTGAGAGATCATTATAACAGCCAATTTAAAATACTTTCAAACTTGTCAAATTCCAGCATCTGAACATTAAGAACAGTCAATTTATGCTGTTACAGTCGCTCACCAGTGGAGGGCGTATCGTCCACACGACCCTAACTTGCCTGCTCGGGTCCAGTTTAACATATGACCACAGCTACTCTGGGAACTTAAAACGAATGTAAATGAGATCAAAAATACATATCTACAAGGTCAGCATAATGAAACGAAGCCTGTGAGACTGTGCGAGAACATCTAAGCGGAGAGCCACATGTGGGTATAAATGGCTTGTGGCTGAGGAAGATGATGTCAGTGATATTTCAACGTACCTCAGTGGTTAAGCTGCTGACACGGAGGGCAGAGCCCCCTGGAGAGGGCCTGACTCACTCAGCCAGCAATTAAACCAGAGACACCAGCAACGGCCCACCAGACGCTGCGCACATGCGGAGGAGATAAGCCGCAGTTTTTTCCATGTGTTTGTGTGTGTGAGAGAGAGAGAGAGAGGGGGAGACGGAGAGGGAGGACAAAAGCGGCTCCGTCATTTGAAAACCAGTCCTCAAGCCTGTTTAGACAGGCAGGATTTGCATGTTGGTTTTCCTCCTGTTCTGAGCCCTGGGGGCGGAGGGGGTGGGGGGGGGGGGGCATCTCTCCGTCAGCCAGGGCGTGGCTGCTCTGGGACAAGCCTGCTCTCACCAGCCCCTCTGCACTGGTGTCCCATACAAAAACACCAAATGTGACCTCCAGTCTGTCACTTCATTCCGAAGCTCTTCAATGATGAATATGTTCATTATCCAATCTTTTAACCTTTTTTTCTAATTCTATTCTATTATTTTTGTCTCAGAAAATAAAATTACTGAACTAATGAATAATATTAGCAACAGCTCAGCCTAACCTAATTATACAAATATAACCATACGATCATTACTAGAAAAAATCATTAAACATACTCAACCCACATTGGTTGTAAACTGCAACACTGACTGATTTTCAATTTGAAACGGATAAAATGAGAAGGTTGACACAGAGAGACTCAGTAACACGAGCGCTATTTGGATTGAAACCTTAGCTGATGAAATGTGAGGAAAATAGAGTTAGCCTACTGGACATCCCTCCTCCCCTAGCGGATATGTGAGATTGTCTGGATCCCCTGGTAGAGCGTTGCCCTGTGGGATCACGGCTCATTGCATAGATTAGGAAATAATGGACAGAACCCCATCGGATGTTTCACAGACTTTATTTAGAAGGAAGGCAAATTAAAACCAGTACACACACCTCTAAAATAACTCGCTACGGACATCTATAACATAGACACATGAGCACTTACGCATAGAAACATAAACAGACATTGGACAAACACACACTCGCACATTTTCTGGCACCCACGCCAAAAAGGGGGCTCCCTTATGGAACAGGACGTCCTGAAACCGCCAAGAAAAACACACTCCCCGAGCCAGCCGGACCATTCCAATGTTATCCCGGGATTTTGCTTTTATAACCAAGGAATAAGCTTCCCCGTTGCACGCTTCCATAAGATAAAGGAAAGTCCTCCTGGCTCGGTAAGTTCACGAGCAGAGTCAGAGAGAGCATCAACTGGTCAACGAATGAGTTCCAGGAGCCACTTACACATGTATGGGCCTAAGCGAAAACACACTCAAACACAGCTATATTTCATTTGAAAAAAATGCAACATTGGACCAAACTAAAGTGTGTGTTGAGCAATAGGGAACATGCTATTGTGAGAGTGAAGAGGGAAGTGTTCAAGGAAAGGGGAACGAGGACTGCATGTAATATACCAGAGACTGGCTGTCACAATGGAATGTGTTGCAATAAGGTGTGTGCGTTCTATGCTTGCTGGAAATTCTACGCAACAGAGATAGCCTGGGAAGAGCACAAACACATGGGCCCATTTAACGGAAAGGTAGTGATACGGGTGAGAAAAGCAAAGGCAAACTCCCCCGACACACACACACAAGGAACTACTAACACAAATGTTTCTGCAGGTGTTAAAAACAAAGTTCTGACATAGCATGAACAATTACGATTAGCGTCAGTGTCGAGGAGATGCAGCACATCGTTCCACAGAGAGTGTGAGTAAAGGAAGTGACATCTGACCACACACGGCCACATGGGAACTGATGCTGAGACAATGGCAACGACAGAGCACAACAGGATGCTGGTCACGATGAAAGAGCCCGAAAAGTCAGACAGCCTACAGACTGTTGTCGCCTTGCAATGTAACAGCCAACACCAGTCTGATAAGCTATCTGACAGGTCGAGAGAGGGACGGACGGATGCCTGTGAAACACGCGCACACACAGACACACACATACATCTTGGCTTTACTTACCCCTAAGAGAGAGAGAGAGAGAGAGAGAGAGAGCGAGAGAGAGAGAGAGAGAGAGAGAGAGAGGGAGAGAGAGAGAGAGGAGTGGAGTTGTAGAGGTTGCCTGGAGCGCAGGACCAGCCCAGACCTCCGTGCGTCCAACAGTGCTCCTCTGTTTTGAATCTGTTCGGGTGAGTCCGTCTCCTAGCTCCGTCACTGGGCCAGTGCAGCGAGTTCATTCGAGGGTTCACTCGAGGTAACAGCACAGGCGCTTTTCACTTGCCCCCCCCCCCCCTTAGTTTCCCTGCCTGCTTTGCACCCAGCGCTCCCAGACCCACATACCATGGCAATAGCACAAGAGAGGGGGAGACGTTTCACGAGCAATCACGGAGGGGGGGGGGGGGGGGGGCAGGGAATCTCAGATCACAAGCCAGCTGTCGTTATCTAACGAGCAAAAAGAGCCAGGCAAAAGAAGAAAAGAAAAATAGAGGCACATTTTGATGACATAAGATCGTAACTTTCTTAAAAGCTTCCCTGCTAGAGAAATGACGAACACGAGCTGGGCAACGGAGAAGAGTTACGGGGGTTTGAGCGAGAGAGACAGAGAGAGAGAGAGGGAGAAAGAGAGGGAGTAAAGAAAAACTAAGATGGGAAGGCAAGAGAGGAACACTTACCCCGAGCCTCTAAACAGGTCCGGACACACACACACACCACGGGGACTAACTGTGAGGCTATCCCTGCGGCTCAATCTGCAACACACAGCCACACACACACACACACACACACACCCTGTTCTCTGTGCCCCGCTCCCGTACGCGTACACACGCAGTCTTGACTCGGGAGTCAATGGGTTGAGTGCATCTGGGTTGAGTGGCCGACGGCTGACTCATGCTCGCTACGGGAAGTGGAACAATGAGGGGAGACAAAGGGAGCAGCGCAATGATTCATTGACCAGTTGATCGCCTCCAAACGGGGGTCCACAGTGGCAACAACCATCCACACAACACCACCACTATGCACAGACGGACGTCAAGCCTATTCGGCAGACGTTCAGCTCCTAACAGTCTACAGTCGATGTGTGCGAAAAGGGATGAGGGCACAAAATGGCACAGCGTTGCTCACACGATGTGCTAGCCACTGACATGCCGCGTCATGTCTACATTACAAAAGCAATTATTGCACAGTGCATGATTAAAATGTAACAATTCTCATAAATTACAAAATCGAGTAAATATTACATGGAAACCAATATCAATATCACAAAAATAAACAACTTACTTTACCGATCGATATGTAACCTACACATAGGCAACATTTAAACAAAAACGATCAAATTTAGTAAGCAATGGAAGCTAAATGCAAATGCGACATAAAGTGTCACTTAAAAAACCTTGGCAGAGCAGCTTAAGGCCTGGCTGAGGAGAAAGACCTCTGCCCCCTCCACTGCCAACTGTAGAGCAGCTAGAGAGAAGGCTGACAGCCAGTCCACAGCCTGCCCACCGCATGCACAGCCCAGGGCACCTACCTTGGAGAGGGCACAGCTCCCTGAGCCCCAGCTTAAACCACAGGGGTGTCTATCCACCACAAAAGCCTTAAATAAGCATTCAATGAATACACAAGTAAAAAAAGTCCCATTCTATGTAAAGGAGCTCTGGTCTCCAGTGCTACCCAGAGAGACAGAAGAGGGACGAGTAGGTACAAAGGAAGGCCTCTGGAGAGGCAGCCGAGAGAGAAAATGGTGGCCGGGTGTCCCTGGCAAGGAGGAGGAGATGAAAAAGCATCCAGCCGCTGGAGGGGTGGGGGTGGGGGGGTAGGGGGGTTTGAAAAGCCAGAGGGCCCAGAGAGTGGAGACACACCGGAGACGGGCCTCACTTGCTCTTGCCCTCAGAGTGGCGCTCCTGCTGGGAGCGCTTGGCATAGCTCTGGGCCATGGAGTTGACGATGGAGGAGACAAAGAAGACCACCATGACGAGCACCACCTTCTCAAAGAGCCACGACAGCCAGCTCTCGTCCTGCCGGGAGGAACCACAGAGGAAGAGCGAGAGAGAGAGAGAGAGAGAGAGAGAGAGAGAGAGAGAGAGGGGAGAAGCGGTCAGTGATGATGTCGAGGATACACCCCCCCCCCCTACCTCCCCTCCCCCTCCCCCACTCCCGCCCTGTTTTCTCTCCCTGCCTGCCTGTCGGTCGGTCTGTCTGTCTGCCTGTCTGTCTGTCTGCCTGTCTGGTTGTCTGCCTGTCTGGTTGTCTGCCTGTCTGCCTGTCTGCCTGTCTGCCTGATACTGGCGGCTAGAGGCTAGATGGGGATCCAGCAGCATGTGCAGGACTGATAGAGATCAGGGGTAATAAAACGTGCAGCGACAGCCCCCGTCATCCTCCCTCAAACGGCCCCGTTGACCCCAGCTGGCAGCCTCTCTCCACCAAGCCAAATTGCCTCGCTTCTCTCCTGTAACTGCAGGAGGCTCAAGTTACAAGAAAAAAGGAACATTGTTCTAGAAGCAGCCTTAATCTCTCGTTGTGCAACCCGAAGTCGCCCCCTTTCTCGCTCCCCTAACCCCCCACCCCCCCCCCCCACCCTCCACCCCCCACCCCACCCTCCAGCTAGCGCGTAAAAAAAAAAGAAAAAAGGAAAAAAGAAAATCGTTTTCAATGAATCACTTCAAGAAAGCGAGAGAGCGGAGAAAAAAAAGCTTTCAAAAAGAGAGATAGGGCTCCAGCTACAACTGGCTCTTTTTGTTCCAGCCGTGGGTTTTGATGGATTGTCATTGGCAGGGGGCCTCAGCCTCCAGTCAGCGCTGGGTTCAGGCGGGGCATCCAGTGTGAGTGTGTGTGTGTGTGTCACACGGGGGAGTGACCACTCACACACACTTCCAATAGCTAGGACATGAACATGACTCAGCATGTCGCGTACTACAGTACTATATGGCTAGTCTAGCGCCAGAGCTCACACTATCAGCCCCCCCCTTCTCTTTGTGCCCCCCCCTCTCTCTGTCCCTCTAACGGCAGGCTCACGCCAGCTACAGTACCCTCAGCCCGTACTACATACAGCTGGACAAAACCAAACCGCCAGGACGCTAATCCTACTCTACGCTCCGAGGCTGAGACGCGTGGTGAAAGATAATGGAGGTGGTGGCAGGAGGAGGAGGGCTGAGGGGCCCTGTACTTACGGCTGGGCTCCCCTCGCCGGCCTGGTGGTGCAGCTTGGCCCTCTGGGCCTCCAAGTACTCCATAAAGGGCTTCTGGAGCGCCGCACCCAGCACTGGAACCAACCTGCCTCCGACGGCACGGACAGACGCAGACAGAGGAGAAGGAGAGGGAAGAGAGGGAGGAGAGCGGGACAGGAGGGAAAAAAAGAAGGAGGGAAAGAGGCCGGAGGGAGGGAAAGAGAGAGAAGGTAGGGTGGGGAGGGAGGGAGGGAGGGAGGGACAGTAGGGGGGACACATCACGTCACATCATTGTTACTCACCAGCCCAAGGGCAGCAACAAAGGGAGTCTCGCTGTCCTATCTCCTGTACAGTGTCCTATCTCCTATCTCCTGTACAGTGTGCCCCCCCCCCCTCCCCCCCTCCCACATGACCTGAGATCTCTGAACAGCTCATCCCCACCGAGAGGAATTTAAAACAGACCCCGACAAAAAAAACAACAAAAGTACAGGATGTACCAGAGCTACATATCCTATAAATGGTTTAAAAAAAAAAAGAAGAAACATCAAAAAAGGAAAGAGAGACCTCAAACAGAAAAAAAGAGCAAAGGAAAAAAGTTGGGTTGTCCTCCGGTTCCACACACGCAGCAGCAGCAGCAGCAGCAGCGGCGGCGGCGGAGGCAGACACACACAGCCTTCCGCTCTAGCGCTCGCACACACACACACACACACACACACACACACACACATCGGCGAACTCGCTCAACTCCCCTGCAGTGCTCCTCTACGCTGCAGTGAGGGGTGAAATGAATGACTTCTCAGAACTCTCACATTTATCACCGGCGGTTCCTGTAAGAACTGGCCTCAGCCAATTAATGCGGGACTCGCTTTCGAGCTGGGTCATCACTGGCTGAGAGTTAAAAAGGGGACGGCCCAAAGGAGGAGGGAGATCCTGTACCAACCATATTAGGAAACCCTAACAAGAATTGGCCACCAACTACAACAGTATACTAACCCCTCCACCCCCACCCCCCTTGTGTAATTCTCTCACACACACACAAAGAAGAAGAAAGGAGAGCGAGAGGGAGAATGTCCTGGAACAGCCAATAGCCCATCCCTAGTCAGGAGTTAGTGATTAATCACTAAACAAATACATGCTAAAGACCGAAACACTATTTGGTAGCAATACACAGTCTGTTACATGACGGGCCATTGTTTGATAGCATTCCTCTTCCCTTCTACATCTCCGGGACGCACGTACTAAGTACACTTCGCAGCACCTCACACATGTTGGTATAGACAGGGCATGGTGGTGTACTGCTGAGCTTATGGTTGATGACTTTCCCTTTTAAAACACAGTTGTGTCTGCAGTCACTGATGTGACCCTGCGGTCCCACACAGACACCCACACACACACACCTCACCATGTCGACTAAAAAAGGCTTATGACAAAATCATTTCACAAAAGCTTACTCTTTTCATTACCTTAGCACCGCGGCACGAGGAATTCTCAATAAAAATAGGGAGAGAAGAGACGGGAAGTCTCCACAAAAAAAGAAAGGAGACAGATTGTAATTCAATTGAAACAAAAGAACAGAAGCCACATGTATCAAAAATCAACCAAGAACAATTTGAGCAAGAAAAAAAATCCCCTCCCCCATCACACAATTCAAAAGAATTCAAGTCACCTTCCTGGAGTTAGTGTTAATAATATATCACATTACAACCTTGTTTTTGTCAAACTGCACATGTCAATACGTATTTAGAAATAACTACCAATACCAATCGTACCAAAACGAATAGAAACTATCTAGAACAAAGACAGAGAAAGTGCTTTCGAAAAAATGGCGGGCTCAAATCATGCCCTGTTCGATGAGCAATACTGAGTCATTCGGCTGGTCACCTAAACCAACTAAGAGACAGAAACTCCACTAGTAGTCACAAAATCATTTATAATACCACAGGGACTGTCTGACTTGCTCGCTGTGGGTTTTCAGCCTTTTGGGAATATATATTTTTACCTTTAACAAACTGTTTGAAAATGATGGATTTGAGATTGTTGCCTCAGAAACTGTGCTCTTTGAACTACCTGTAAGTATCCAGAAAACTAAACTGTGTTAATGATTGTCATGTTCAAGAAGCTGAGAGGTACCTCATTTCTTATCTATAACGTAAGTAAAGAGTGTCCTGTGGGCTTTCTGTAGAAGTGGAATAATTCTGTAAATGTATTTTTCTTTGCAATAAAAAAAACTGAAGAATGATGAGACTAAATTGTGGTTAATTCATTCAATATACCAAGTGTAATTAGAATTTCCCTACGCCAACACACACCATGTTTTGAGGCTAAAGAGAAGGAAAAGTGGTGGTCAGCGGCAGAATTTAATGATATAAAAATGAATTATCTTCCGAACTGGTAACTACATTCAAATTAAAGCACCATGTTTGCTGAAATTTAGTGGTAGACATATAAAGTGAACAGATTATTTTCCATTCAGAACTCATTTACTTACTTTTATGAGCTTTTCAATGACTCTCAGTGTGTGTGGCAGAAACAATTAGCGTAACATGTTTTTATGTGGTTTCAAATTGACAATAGTGTCCACATGATTTAAAGGTCAAATGCATGCCTATCATAGTTTTGGGAGGAGGCTATTTAAGTGTTAAATTTGAATAAAAATATAGTTTGCTAGTTTGCAGACATAGAATCCTCATAATCTGAAAAGAGACTACTTAATTTACAGCCGTAAATGAAAAGGCTTGGTTCATAGAAGCAAACAATTTGTATAATACATTTCTATTTCCAGTTCACAGAAAACCACCCCACAATAAATGTGAATACATTACAAAAAGCGTTAATCATTGTATTAATCATTTTTGCAGTAGTATGGTCCTAACTTCTTGGTGTGTATGGTGTCCAACACAAAGTATGCTAATGATATAAAATGATATTAGTAGAATGGGAAAAAGTCAAATATTTCTACACAATATATATATATATATATATATATATATATATATATATATATATATATATATATATATATATATATATACAGTACTGTGCAAAGGTTTTAGGCAGGTGTGAAGTGTTTAAAGTTAGACTAAATATATATATAGAAATATAAATTTAAATTGTTTATTATTTTCATCCAATCATAAAATACAAAGTGAGGGAAAAGCAAATCTGCATCAAATCAACATTTGGTGTGACCACCCTTCGCCTTCAAAACATAATCCCCTGCCTAAAACATATGCACAGTACTGCACTATATAAATATATATATTTATAGAAAGGAACGTTAATAACAAACTTGTCCACATGCGGGTCAACTGACTAATATTATTGCTTAGAGAAATGACTGTTAAGAAGAAATGAAAATGTCTGCGCAAAGGATACTATTGTATGCAAGATGCCTATTTTACTATCAAAAAAATTGTTATACCATGAATATATCTTGTGCCTAACAATATTTATTCTCTAACCTTATATTATATTAAAAACTCAACAAGTGAGCTAAAATACAGGCACAACAGAGATTTTCAGACCCTCCGTTTTATGTATTATCAGTAAGTGAATCAAACAAC
This sequence comes from Galaxias olidus, assembly GCA_026901105.3. Lineage (NCBI taxonomy): Eukaryota > Metazoa > Chordata > Actinopteri > Galaxiiformes > Galaxiidae > Galaxias > Galaxias olidus. Next base: position 122,867 of record JAPMUY010001747.1, read on the forward strand.
ATTATTAAACCAAAGCAACATGTTGTACTTAATACACACATATTCCTAAAAGAGTTTGTAAAAAAACAAAAAATATAAAATACAAAATTAAGTAAACATTCAAATAATCATTAAAATATGTAAAACGATAAACATATTTTTACTGAAAAAATGTTTTAAATTATGTATAATTTGTAGAAATACAATTTTATATTTAGTAGATGGAACGGTAATAATGGAGGTGTTTTGTTATTACTATAGTTTATAATATACTGGACTATGAGTTTGCATGTCCACTCCAAAGCCGGGAGTTTTTCTCCTGCAGGACAGTCATAACAGACAACGATCTGAAGGAACGCGTCACCTTTTGAATCAGTTATTCATTTAAAAATAACATATCATTCTCATCCGGCACATACTGAAATATGCATCCACTTTAGTCATTTAGTTGTATTTTGTTAGTGAAGACGAGGCTATAGGTTTGGTAATATAGTAATATAAAATAAATAGGCTATAATTTAGAATATAATGATGATTTATTATTTAGTGCAAAGTATCCTGCCTAGATCTTTAGTCCATCATGACACGCCTTATTCTCCGTATTTGCATGACATCACCGTATCTTAGGTCATTGATGGTAACAAAGAGACTGACTCAACTCAGATTGGAAGGTATTAGTATTAGGGCAAACACACACACACACACACACACACACAAAGAACACAAAGATGCACAAAGGCACTTTCCTCCACTTCTAGACAAAACGGAAACGCAACAAGCAAACTGGAAGGCCGATGACCCTCGGCTCCTCCAACACTACGGGCCTCTAGGTGGGTGTGAGGTGGGACAGAGGTCCTGCCTCTACAACAGCCACCCTGCAGGGCCAAAGCCCAATGGTCTCCTTACTGTCAGCTGTGTCACCTATTCTAGTGGGGATGACCAGAGGATGGAAGCGGTACCAGTCAGTGATAAATCATCGAGCAGTAGCACCGTGTCCAGGTGCCACGGATCACCAACGATCTGAATGGAGGATATGTGGGGGAATTCCTGGAGCAGAAGAAAAAAACACAACGTTTCCTTCCTGATAGCCCCACATCCTTGTTGCTAGGGACAGAACTTGAGAGGGTTCATTTGTGACCACCGTCAACGGTCCCATTTTTTAATGAGCTATCATTTCCTGCTGGCGGGAGAAGAGAGTGTTTTTTAGGCGGCATTCATGTTGTGGAGCGCGAATTCCACAGACCATGAGTCACGGGTCACCTCTGACCCCAAGGCCCCTTTCGAGGGCTGCCCTCTCGCTGGAGCTCGCCTTGCCACCTCCGAAGAGGAAGAGGCCCTTACACACAGACGCACACACATGCACACATTAACAAACACACACGCATGCAAGCCAGCATGAAGTAACCAGAATGCACAAACAGACACACACAAAAAACTGCCACACTCTTTGTACAGACCCACACACACACACACAGACCCACACACACACACACACACACACACACACACACACACACACACACACACACACACACACACACACGCAGCAGGGCAACCTAGGGGCGGGACACGGCGGGACGGGTCCAACGAGTTCAGCTTGGCTCACGTGACGAGGCGGGCTCACCCTCAGCCAGATCCAGCCGTTAACAGCCTGACAGCTCCAGCAGCCTAGGTAACCGCCGGCGTAACCACACAGCACAGCCCTCTCACCTGGGACACCCTGTTACCTGGCAGAGGTGCTGGAACACCGACCATTATCTCCGCATCAAAGACACAAGGCTCACCCTGTGCAACCAAGCCTTCAGACAAACAACTAAACACATCGAAATAGTGGCCTGTGTATACAGAGAAATTGCTCCAGGAAAATACATCTTACAAAGGGACTCTAGAGGTAATGTAAGGGCATTTAGTTTAAATAATGCAGAAAGGATGATTGTGTGTGTGTATGCGTGTGTGTGTGTTTGTGTCCCTGCCTCCTCCAGTTGAATCAGGCTTTTTCCCAATGACTTCACCACTAAAGCATGGAGCCTGCTCCTGGATGGAGATCCCCCTACCCCGGGTGTTTATCACATCCCTGCTCCACAGCCATCTGTGTCAGCCTCAACACACACACCCACACACACACACACACACACACACACGCAGTTATTCAGGCAGACAGGCAGACAGGAAGACAGACAGACGGACATATTTGGATGCTCCCTCTTTCCACCCTACACAAAGAGAGTCCACTGCACGAGTAGATGAGGAGGAGCCAGCCTCAGGATGACATCACCTCTTTTTTGGAAACAACATATGAGCGTGGGGTTAACCGTGAGAGATCGCCAGACAACACTCCCCACCCGCCACTTCAAACACACACACACACACACACACACACACACACACACACACACACACACACACACACACACACGCTCGGCACACACTTTGCCCCCTTGGGTGCCAAATGCACTGCCAGGAAGCAAGGGCACCAATTATAGCTCTCTGTTATTCCTGTCACCTCCTGGGCCAGCCAGTAAAGCAGCCCCTAGCATCCCTGCACCAAGCCCCTTGGTCTAGGACGTTCTCCCTGCGGAGGCCCCCTGTTAGGGGTCTGGAGCCGGGCGTCTGGTGAGGCGCTGGGTCACTGTGGGAGCGCGGGCCTACTGTAGAGGGGCTGAGGACAAGACCAGGCCACACACGTTACCAAAGCCAGCCAGTGGGAGACAGAGGGTGGGGTGGGGGGACGGGGAGGGGGGGGGGGTCCATGAGACACACTGTCTGCAGATCCACCGGGACCACGGACAACGCACCGGACAACGCACCCTAAAGGTCCCCACTATCCTCTCAAAGGAAGTGCAGAGCGTCCACCTAACCCCTTCCTACCCTGAGAGGAGCAGAGTAGGTGAATCAGACCGTGCGGTGCAAGGCCACGCTGACACGTCGTAGTACTAACCACATGGGTTACTGTGTAGCGGTGGAAAGCCACAAACATCGCCTTCCGCTCCGACAGACCGTGTTTCACCAGGGTGCCACGGCTACACGGCAGGGCAACCGTGAAGCTGCCACGCGCAGGAGCAACTGCTCCCGCTCCCCTCCTTTCTCCTCCCAGACAGAGACGCGCACGTCAAAACACGCCTCGGGAGGAAATAAACGGAGCGTGTCGCACGTAGCTGCTGCTGCCCTCGTTCGCCTCTCACCTTTGTGCACAGTGGTGGTTTCAGATTGGCAAGTGTTGTTTTGCATATTCTGTGAGCAGGATGTCAGCTAACGGACTGAAGGAGGTGAAAGTCCTGCTCATTGAATCACTCAGAGTTTTCGTTCCCCCCGCCCCCCCCCCCCCCAGGCCACATGGCATTCTGGTCGGCAATAGATACTGAAATCTAGCGCCGAAATGAACTAATGTGTGAGAAAAGGAAACAATCGAAGTTGTAATTTATAGGTAAAAATTATATAATAATATCAGAATATATATAGACAAAAATATATATTTCAGTTTAATAAACCTGCAATATTAATTGCATTCACATTTGTGGTGATAACAAATGAAACACAATCAACTCTGCATGCTACTATGTTTCATGAAAGTGAGCGGTTCTGTTACTGGGTCAGTGAGCCACCATAACCCACAGCTCCACCACTATCAGAGTTCTGAAGAACCCCTATGGAGAACACACCTCCACCCCACCACCACCACCACCGGGTTGTCTGGACCACGATTCATCTGTAATCAATGGCTGCTCAGATGATGCATCGAGTCAGTCTCCCAATGAATACATAAGGGGGGGTTTTTGATAATGTTTCGATGACTGGACAACACACCAGATCTGTACGGCGGACAGGACAAGGAGAGTGGAGAGACACAAACAAATGAATCAGAGATGAATAAAGCAGGATGTCGCCATAGAAACCCCCCGGCCTGGGACATGGACGTGGGGCCTCCATTCCCCCTCCTAACACTGTTACTCATCTGAGCCCTGCACAGAACGCCGTGTAGTCCCTTTGTTCCCCCCTGCGTGTTAACGACTACATAACTCTCTCATATCCTGCCTACACTTCCCAGCCGCCGATGCACCGACCCGTAGTCCTCAGAGAGGGGGGTTCTCGGTTCTGTCGGGTCGGAGAAAGGCGAAGCGACTTACACGGGGGCCGACACATCTGCCCTTTGTCTTATAGTCAGAAGTACATCAAGAGACAAACACACCAGAGAGTAATAAAAGGAACAGGAAACTGAAGAAGGGGGGAGAGAAGCGAAAGACGGGTACAAGCACGAGGAGGAGAGGAGCAAAAAAAGGGGGAACCCCCGCGGCACCTCGCGTTAAACTTAACGACGGCACGTAAAAAGGCGGTCGCCTCGAATCAGGGGCCTCCATTCCTCACTCCCTGGTGTGGCTCTCTCCTCCGTTCTGATCCAGGGGCAGTGAAGGGAGGCGTCCCGACTCACAGTGCTCCCCAGTGGCAGAGACCCCGGCAGGGCCGGGAGGAACGGGCACGTCAGGGCCCTCCCTGGGTTTCACAGGACTCTCCCATGTATGAGTAATAATGACTATCTGAGAGAGCGATCTCTACAGCCGGCTAGGCCCTCTTAAACCCAGAGGGAGCAGAGATAAGATGAGAAAGAGCATTGGCTTTGGGGGGGGGGGGGTGGGTCACAGTGAGCAAGAGCTGGGGAACGGGTCAAGGATCCCAAGGATCAGCACACGCATTCCGAGCAGGTCCTGAGTTCTGTGTCAGCCCGACTCATTCCCCCCCCCCCAGACATGAGTATTGAGAAGGATGACAACTGAGTAGCGGAGACATCTCTCCGGGGACCTCTGTGGCAACGTTTCCGGTGAGCTGTGGGTCCCACCTGGTCTGGCCTCCACGTCCCAGGGCTCTCCCTGTGAGCCCTGCAGGGGGGCTGGGGTGACCATCTGTGGGGGCATTGTCCTGGTAACGGCCTCCCGCCTTGGAGAGGGACGCGTATTGAAATGGATGCTTTCTCCTACAGAGGAAGCCCCCCCGACTGAGGATTTGGGCCCCACAATTCGCCCCCCCCCCCCCCTGCATTTCAATGGCTTGCCCCCTACAGGACCCCCTACCACACAGTCAGGCAGTCAGGAAGGGCTTAACCCAGGCTCGACATGGACAGTGAAGACTGGGAGCGATCTGATGGGCTCCAACCAAGACGATGGATTATTTGTAAAGTTAACCCTCTCACACACAGAAGAATAAATCTCTCTCTCTCTCTCTCTCTTTCTCTCTCTCTCTCTCTCTCTCTCTCTCTCTCTCTCTCTCGCTCGCTCTCTGCTTCATGCACACACTCACTTTGAAATATGCCCGGTTTACATTTTTGCCTGCCTTCAGCGATCTCAACCTCCCCTCAACAGCCAGACTTGAAAGAGGTAGCCCTGTCTCCACAACATGGGAAAAACATTGACACGGCCCAGACATACTGGATCACTCTAGACGCTTACTCATGGCTCCACAACTCTACCACCCAACTTCAACTTCATCACCATCATCATCACCGGGGCCCCACTTATCATTTCATCTGACGGTGGAGTGTCTGGCTAACTGGCCCCCACCAGCTCAACCTAAACACAGCCCAAACTCAGCCTCCATCAAAGGTCCCTGCTGGATGGCCCCCACCAGCTCAACCCAAACACAGCCTCAGCCTCCATCAAAGGCCCTTGCTGGATGGCTGACTGGGAAGGGGCTTGATGTCCAATCACTGACAATTATTTGGCATGACTAACACATGAAAGCCATTTCTGCCAGGAAGACAATGGTGTGTGTTTGTGTTTCACCCGCCAACATCCCCGCACTAAGATAAGAGCCGAGAGTAGGGAAAAAGAAGGAGGGCAGAGCCATTTCTTTACTCAATGAAGCTTGTCTGTGTGTGTGTGTGTGTGTGTGTGTGTGTGTGTGTGTGTGTGTGTGTGTGTGTGTGTGCGTGCGGCTGCAGTGGAGGAATCACAGAGGTAGAGATTGATTTCTGAAGAGTAGCACAAGCTTTAGCAATGGTTCATGAACAAAAAGGTGAAGGATATGAAAAAGGTTTGCTTCAGCCCTGGATCAAAGCTATCATTGTTTTGATGACAAAACATTGTCTGGGCAAGCATCTCTCACTTCATGTGGAAACATCTGCACATTAGTCACGAGACGCAACATTGAGCTTCAAGTCGGATCATTGACATCCTCTTACTAATCTTAATGCGTTTTTATGATCAATTAAGTAGGAATGTTTAGTCTTGCAATACTTCAAAATCAATCTACCTTAAATGTGACACCAAAAATGATTTATTTCCAAAGGTATGCATTCCTCTGTAAGTCAGCAGTGAACTTTCTTTTCAAAAAGACTAACCTGAAAGAAAGGCTGAACAAGACATCAAGCGCTTAATAAAATAATATACTGTATATACTGTATATTCACACAACAAAAATTTTTTTTTATACAAAATATATATAGCAATGCTTAAAATACCATGTCCCATACTTCCTTAATTCATCTTTATCAGACTTCTAAGCATTTCCTACCTACGCTTACCTGGAAAGCAGTGCCGGTTTTTATGATAATTCTAGGTATCAAGGCTATGTTTATACAGTTACTAGGAAACATACTTTTGGGGCTGGAACTGCTTTTTCATAAAAGGTCATGCTATTACTTGCATGTGGGGGATTTACCATGAATAATTGTTCTTTTGTAGTTCCGAGCCAACGTTTGCCTTTCAACAGCACTCTATTGTTGAGCAGATGTTCAGATGGACTCAAATCAAAAGGGCATATCCACGCAGCTTTGACTAAACAAACGCCTGCAACAAACGTACGGTCACACCCTCTAAATTAATGTAATAATTCTGTGATTGTTAATTCATTTCAGTGCACATTTCTAGCGTCAAAATGAATCCTGCTGTCGAGGGCAACGTGTGACCAGCACGCAGGTGACCGTGCGGGTGGGGTAAGACGACAGTGCGGAGGCCTAAATCTCCTCTGCCGTGTCTATGCCAAGTGACTAACCTGACAAACGAGAAGAGGGAAATCGCACCGGCCACCTCATGTCATGTGACGATGAAATCAGCCTGACCAAAGTCCCTTCACACTCTGTGTAAAAGGAATGACTAGGCCTTTTGATTTCTGATCTTTTACACAACACGTCTCTGTCCGAAAACAACAGATAACAAACTAGACCAAAAACCAAACAAAGGTTGACTCACAACATCTCATCTAAATAATATATATATATATATATATATATTATAAATATAATAATTCCTTTAAATACAAGGAATTATAAACGTTCAGTGCATGACTTTCAAATTCAAAATGCTTTGTTACTTCCAAGGTTTTTGGGTGTCAATAAAATAGTAGATGAATTATCTACAAAATTTCACAAATTATTTGCTATAAGAATAGGGCAGTATAAATTAAAGAATAAAATTACTGTTTTCCGCTCATATAATAAGCAAACACTTCTCAGCTGAATTGTTCTGTAATGATTTCAAATTAGGTCTTATAATTAAAAATTATTAGTGACGTTACAAAAAGGTTAAACAAAATTAGTGATTTGTTCTCTCAACTTCAATGACGGAAGATTAGATATTTTCTTTAACAATTACATAACAATAAAATAATCAGTTAACGACTATCACAAATTAAACATGAACAACTCATACTAAATAGTGACATAATTCCGGGATCTTGTACATTGAAATCTGTTGAATGTAACCCGGCAAGTTTCAACAACATTGACCCTTGTGCTACTGCACCACAAAATACAGGCAGGCAACCTAGTGATTTCAGGATGGTTGCACAATCAAAACAAAAACTCAAACGTACTATGGGTTCTATCAGTGCTATCTATTAAATATAAATGTAATATGATCTGTATGAAGATAGAATAGGCAAAAATCTATTGAAATACCAATGTCAACACACTATTAAAATGTACAAAGCTGAATGTGGTCAAATCCATTTGACAGTTAAAATCACCTGATCTGCAAAGTCTTTTTAGTCTGTTTTTGTCTGTTTTAGTCCAAAAATATAACGAGTTAATTCTTAGAACCAAAAAAAATGTTTGAACAAGTTTTTCTATTAATAACACGTGTGTGTGTGTGTGTGTGTGTGTGTGTGTGTGTGTGTGTGTGTGTGTGTGTGTGTGTGTGTGTGTGTGTGTGTGTGTGTGTGTGTGTGTGTGAGAGTGAGAGATTGAAAGAGAGAGATAAATAGAGTGTTTGTGTGAGAGTGAGATCATTATAAATTGAGGCATTATTATAAAATGTGTATACCTGTAGTTAAAGAGTTAAAGGTGTGGGTTAGCACAATTCATTCATGAATAACTATATATGTTTAGTGTATTTCAAAGTGTGTGTGTGTGTGTATATATGCAGATGTATGCTTCCATCCAATTAGGATTATTATTGAAATGTGTTAAGCTGCATTTAAAGGGTTATGGTGTGTGTGACTGTAATTCATTAATGAAGACCGGTGATTGGGTGTGTACGTGTGTGTGTGAGTGTCTATCAATGCTACCTCTACTGTGGAGGCAGAAGGGCCTCAGGAAGGAAGTTGACGGTTAAAGTTGTAAAAGGGAAACTTCCCTGAACGAACAAGCAGGTTTGTGACACAAACCGAAACTTGTTAATCACCCATCATCTGTCAGCTTGAGTCTGCGGCTCAATAAGCACCAACGAAAAGGGAATGGATATTTCACAATGCAATTCACCTACTGCATGAATACATGTCTCCCCTCTCTCTTACACACACACACAAACACACACACACACACACACACACACACACTCAGTTTCAATAAATTCTAATTATTAGGGCTTAATTGCTTACAGATTTTTGGGGTTATCTTAAAACTGGCAAATAGAAGGGGACAAATTGTCAAGAACAATAATCTTCATAAATAAATAAAGTGCAAGCAAGTCTCATGGCAAGGTCCTCAGCTAATGTAATCTTTCCTTTTGAATCAACACTGCAAAGTATCATTTAGGGAGGGTGTGTGTGTGGGTATTTGTGTGTGTGTGTGTGTGTCAGTTTATATATATATTTGTGTGTGTGTGTGTGAGGGTATATATGTGGGTGTGGGTGTGTGTGTGCACGTGTGTTAAGAGCGGCACCCTTGACAATGCTACAAAGGTGTCAAACGACAAACAGATATGTACACCTTCTTTTCCAAGAATCAGCGTCAAGTTGACCCAGAGGGTTGTGTGTGTGTGTGTGTGTGTGTGTGACACAGAAAGAGAGAGACAGGGTCAGTGACAGTGATGTGTGTGGATGTGTCTGAGTGGCAGTATAGGGATACACATGTACATGTTTCCCTGTCTGGCTCGGCCCATGACCGTGTCCCCTTCGTAGGCGGTGTCAAAGCCTTTCCGTTACTGTAACACCGCCATCAAGGCCACGCCACGGATCCTCATAGCTCTCTTAGCGTCACCCTCTCAACACTAACGATCCATGGAGCTCCGCTGAACGTGGGTCCAGGTGATTCTCTTCCTCCTCACCGGAGGATGAAGGCGTACGTGTCCGTGCTTCTAGTTACCTAACACCCCTCTCCTGTCTCCCTCCGCTGATTAAAGCTCTGGAACTCGGGGAAATGGGCTTTCTGAACCGCTGCACGCTAGTGTCCCCTCCCTTCACTGTGGAAAAAAAACAAAACCTACGTCCCTTCCTTAAACTTACATGTTTAATTTATGCCCGTCTTTTCGGTCAGCGACCTTCACCGGAGCCAAATGAATGAGGCAGGGTTCTATTCTTCTCCCTCCCCCAGAAAGCCCTTCTTCAAATGCCACGCTTGACGTTCCCTCCACTGTCAAGTTCCACGTTAAGCCCTTCCGCGCGTAATATGCCTACGTGGTTGCTCCCCCAGTGCCCAGTGACACACACACACACACACACGCGCGCGCGCAGGTCTTCAGACACTAAATATACCTCCCACACCCAGCCTTACTCACCCGACGAGGGAGACCATCTGTTCCACTATGTGGTGGCTGAAGGTGACGATGACAAAAAGTTTCTGTGAGAAAGAGAGACGGACAGACAGAAAGAGAGAGACAGAGAGAGAGAGAGAGAGAGAGAGAGAGGGAGAGAGAGATACAGTCAGTCAGTCTGTCAGAGGAGCGTGAGGTCAGCGTGAAGGGGCTTACAGTACAAGCCAACCGCATTACACTCTTGGCTTTATCGTTTAAAATGGCCCCCCTGTGCCCGGCGAACAGAACACGTGGTGCCCGTCAGGCGGTCAGCCTCAGAGCAGGGGCCCCTTTGTGGCAGTGGCCTGGAACAAAAGGCCGCGCTCCATGACACATAACCAACACGGTGCATAGGGGGGGTCGGGAAATATCACGGGGGGGGGGGGGGGGGGGGGGGGGGGGGCAGAGAGAAGAGGGGGATGAGGGAGGGAGGAAGGGCGGGAGGCGTGTGTCACTGCTCTCAGAGGGATAGGCTCCTGAGACGCTGTTCCTGTCCCGTCTGGTTCCTGCTTACTCACTGGGACAGGCTGGACACACAGGGGCCACTGGGGGAGACTCACATCAGTCCCAGAGTCTGCCTTTAGGACGCTCCCGAGTGTGTACAGTCAGACACATCTCCCCCCAGCCCACAAGCAGCCCACAGGCACCCCCCAAGGCTGACTGCAACATCACGTCTCCTACAGCACATGGAGGAAGGCAGACTGCCCGGGCTCCTACAGCACATGGAGGAAGGCAGACTGCCCGGGCTCCTACAGCACATGGAGGCAGAGAGACTGCCCGGGCTCCTACAGCACATGGAGGCAGAGAGACTGCCTGGGCTCCTACAGCACATGGAGGCAGAGGGACTGCCCGGGCTCCTACAGCACATGGAGGCAGAGAGACTGCCTGGGCTCCTACAGCACATGGAGGCAGAGAGACTGCCCGGGCTCCTACAGCACATGGAGGCAGAGGGACTGCATGGGCGTGTTCCTCTCACAGGTAGCAGGAGACAAATAGGTGTTTGCCTTTTCACTCATTCACTCACTTACTCTAACCCTCTCTCACCCTCTCTCTCTCACTCTCTCCCACGCTCTCCCACGCTCTCCCACGCTCTCCCACGCTCTCCCACGCTCTCCCACGCTCTCCCACGGTCTCTCAAAGTCATAACAATCACTTTACTTTGTTCTCTCTCTCATTTCTGACCAGGATGTGGAAGTCACTGACTTCTGCACGACTGTTTTGACTAAAGTCTCGGTGGGAGATAACAATGTCAGCAAACAATTTACGGTACTTTCCACCCCACCATCATTATGACCAACCAAATTATAATATCAGAGTGTCAGATATCAATATCAGAACATCAAAGGCAAGCAACGGCAGAACATCACAGAGAAAGAGACAGAGTAAGTTGGGTTTACCACCTTATGAAAGAGTGAATGGAGCCGCCCCACACCTGAGAGGTGACAGTGGTTTAAGGAGGGTCCACCTCTGGGACTACTTTGAATGCTCCTGATTTACACACGTACTAACCCAGATCTCAAAGACCGTTTGAAGCATTCACCCTGTGCCGGAGATTACACCCACGCATTTAAGCACGCACGCGCGCGCACACACATATATACACACACACACACACACACACACACACACACACACACACACACACACACACACACACACACACACAGACCTCCAAATCCCCCAAGAAGCATTGTTCCATCAGCCCACAAGGGAGGGTGCTCACCTGTTAGCACACTCACACTCTACAAGGCTTCTTTCTGTTTCCCCTTGATTTACCAACTACTGCCCCAAATGACACACTCGAGTCAGAACACGAGGAGGAACCGTCAACACAGTTGAAAACACCGTGACTAAATTCCCTCAACCTTGTTCCACACGAACACACACGCTCAACGCCGAAGGAGAAACCCAGTGGAAAGGAGAGCGGGCTCGCTGGCATTGCTGGTTTGGTCTGGTAGAGTTTCCACCAGGGTGGTGGCGTATTGTTGTGAGGCAGGGACACACCTCTGCTCCAGTCCCAGCCATTGGCCTCTGGGACCAATCTAATCTGTTCCTATGATGCAGCTGCCCACACTAAACTGTGCACCCCACCTTTCAGGATAATGGGCCTCAGTTATAATGATGGCTTTCTCACGACGCCTCACACCCACACCACTTTCTCTCAGGTTAGGGTTATCTACAATAATAACTATTATGAGTGAGACAGGGGGAAATGTGTAGTAATTTTATCCAGCAGTTATGGGTTTGATGGGCAAACAGAGACGCAATCTGATTAATGTTTAACCTAATTTCTTTCTTTTAATATACTTTAACACTTTTAATACTTTACACTTTTAATATATAAAAATTTTTCTAAGGATGTTCAAAGTTACAGCTAAAATTGCAGGACAGAACTGCTTAGTGTAATCCTGTGGTTGCAGCAAAACTCTGTTCCAAAATGGACGCCACTTGGCAATTTTACTAAACAAAATGGCCTCCAAGACTTGAGCACTTAAAGATTAAAGATTGGCTGCAATTTTTGCCCAAAACAATTTTACCTTTCATACTTAGAATAATTTAAAAATCTTTTTGACCCATTTTAATCCAACAAATAATTATATTTGAACACATTAAACTTCTTCACATTGACAAATACAACAGAAAAGTCTGCTTTACAGTGTTTCTTATTAGGAACAAATATCATATCAAGGGTCTCTGGATGTTTTACATTTTTATATAAACAAGAAAAAAAAAAGATTATTTGACTAATTGCTAATTTAAATCCAACTCACCTGAATGTGCATTTTGACAACAGCTTTCCCAATTAGTGTAGCACCAAAAAAAGTCCAAAATGGGACCAGAAAATGTCCGCATGTTATTCCTGCCAGGTCAAATAAGGGATTGGGAATCTAGGGAAAAGAGGAAAATTTGATTAATGTCACGTAAGAATAAAATAAAATACTGACTTTACAAACGACAATATGACAACGCTTTGACTACTTTCATGTTTTCAAATGTCATGCCAGGAATGTTGAAACAATTTGACATCGCACTATATAAATATAGCATCAATACAAATACGTCATTTTTCTAGTAAGTAGAGGATACTAAGTATTAAGTATAGTCCTGCTGGGGATAAATTGGATGTTTAAGGGTTTAATTAAAAGTAAATGGCTATATTCTATCACATGCCCACATAAATTATAATGTCTGAAGAATGGAGTCAAATGGTGATGGTCTATTTTACTTACAGAGGCACACGCTAGTATTCCAAAGAACCCAACCCTCTGGACCATTTTATGAATTGCCAATTTTGCTCTGGTGGCAAAGTCCTGAAAAGAGAAACAAAAGTGAATTGTGCATTAGGTAAGCAAATTTATACAGAAGTTTGGGTGAAAATATCTGTCAGTTTCAGTAGACTACTAATGTATTACTGATACTTTATCATCACATTTTAAAAAGCTGATTTTAAAGACCATTAAAATGTTACAGCTTTGAATAACATTATAGCACAATACCAAAACATTTTAGTAATTAAACAACACTTTTTTGGGGGGGATGAGCAAGTTAATAATTAACAAGTTTAAAATGACACAAATAGTTAAGACATTCTATCTTTATACTCGAATAATGCTGTTATTACTGAGTAACTGTACAAATTGAGTCATTTTAAATTGACATGTTTGAGCTCCTTTGTGACTGTTTCCAAGAGAGCAAGAACGTATTTTTGTTTCTAAAATCTATGATTGTATTATGCTGCAGTGTTTCAAACTAATATTTCATATTTTAGACTCAACATCTATACACATCAAGACACATCAAATTGATATTTCTCTTGCAACATTAAAACATTCCTTTATACATCTTTTGCTGAAACCTTTGGATTAGATCTTAAGTATGTTTTCTACCCCGTAATGTTGGTTATTTTAACATACTGTGGTATTTTTATCATACTCTTTGATCAAAAATCTTCATTCTTGATAGGAAAATATTTAGGGTTAACATTCAAACGAATTTCATCTGAAAACAGAAAAAAATCCTTTCATAACATTGAATTCACTTTATTATAAACAAAAGAAAAAGTGCAAAAGTGTTATTGTTAGTGCCATTGTAATTTTATGCAAAAAAAATGTAGATTATTTGATCAGTTTCAATTACATGACCATCCATAAATATATTGTGTGTTCAATAGACAAAACGTTGGTAAACTAGAAACGGGTTTATTTTAATGATAAGAAGTGTTTTTCCCTGTATCTCAATGTGGAACTTAATGCAGGCATTTGTATTTTATTCCATACAAGCACTTTATAAAGTGATCCTATAAAAAATTGCATTTTCTTTGAAGAAGTATAGTCTGTATGTCTAAATTCAACCATGAAACATGCTGCATGTTCCAAACTTCACCCATTGATCACCAAATGATCAACAAATTTCGTTTTAATACCCTGTCTATAGTATAGCCATAGTTTTAATTAAATTATATTTTAAATCATAAGTTTTGATGGACTAGATTACAGAGTCATTCCAGTGACTCACAGATTCTCGCTTTTTCTCCTGGTATTCTTCCCACAACTCTCTTGACAACCCTAAAAAAAAGTCTCTTTTCACACTAATGACATGGATTTTCCTGAAGATTACCTTTGTGGAGAAGAAGGTTAAACTGTTTGGATTTCATTTAGAACATTTCTGGGAACTAAGAGGAACGGTTGGGATTCTTTAGGACTAATATGTATACTCATCTGTATTTCTATGTCTTGCGAGGTGTAGAGTCAAATACTTGTGGAACGTCCCGAAAGGTTTGTTTTTCTTATGGTTTTGGTTATTTGATTTGTTTAAATCAGAATTAAACAGTGCTAATGATGATTAAAATCATTCAAAATATGAAATGTGCATTCCTAATGTCATATTTAGTGTAACTTCATTTGCAAGCATATTTAACTGTTAAAATGTAATGACAATTTAGTTTTCTATTTGCTTTTTAAATGAAATTCTGTTTATACAATAAAATTGCATTTAAAATTTGATCACACATAATCATGATTTCTTAAAACAATTTTGCCATTTAATAAAAGACTTTGATTGTTTTTCCATAATGCTGATAATACATAATACTTAATAATACTAAATTAAGATTTTTAAACTTTTTTCATGTTCAGTTTCTGGCGTTTCGATAAAAAGTATACAGAATACATATTCATGCTGTCTCCGTTAGCAATCTTTCCATAACATATCATTCAGTAAAACTTAATTATAATAAGGTCATTTGACGTTGTCAAAATCCTTTATGCATAAAAAAGCATCTAGACTTAAACAGGGTTTATGTTAAATTATGCATTTGGAAAAGCTAAAATTCAGCTAAAAATATATTCAAAACACAAACTATGTATTAAAGGTTGACACTATTATTGTGACTGTGATGATTATTTATTTTGTGTTGTCTATTACTTACAAATTATGAGGTAATTTTGCCTGTACAAATTACCTTTATGGAGTTGATATTTGCCAGCTGAATATTGTGCAATAAAATATTTGGCCCATGCATATACAATGTCCTCATTAAGACTGCCCTGTTCCACATGAAATATATCACACTTTCCGTGTTTTTAGTACATTATATAAAAATGATGAGTGCAAGTGTTATCTAAGGCCATTAGGAATGATAAATCAAAACCTGTGTTATCTGAGGCCATTAAGAATGATAAATCCAAACCTGGGGGGTGAAAGGGAAGTTTGCAGATTATCATACCAAATATGGTCATCAAATACAGTGGAGACCTCATTCCTTGGTACAACCCACAAGAAATCTGAGAGATATGGGAGGTAGTGTATAAAAGGGGGGCCAGAGAACATTCTGATTGGACAATGTTTTGAACTTCTCCCTTCTTTATAACCAATCCTGATGGCTCCTTCCAAGACAACCCTGCCAGTTTAATTCCAGCCTTATGTTCCACAATGCCCCTTTCCCCTGACGGTGGGAGAGCTGTCGGTTGAGGAAAGGAATGTGCACGGTCCATAAGTGAACTGCACCGCACCGTCCCCTTGACCACCAGCACCTGACAACCGTCACCGGGGAACACACAGACTCATGCAGAACCAATCCCGGCCACGGACACTGCCGTGTCTTACCAAATAAATCACGTTTATTACATGACACCGTGGCATTTGAATTGTGTACATAGAGCAAGGTTCAGCCCTGCGCGTAATGAAATGAAGATGTCTCGCCACAGTGTGAAACACAGGTCCCGAGAGGCATGGGGGGTTTAGGAACACAAGACACAGGGGTTTACTACAGTCTGACACAGACTTCCCTCGTCCCGCAGAGTGGACCAATAGCAGCCCATCTGAAATGGCCAGCGCGGCTGACATCCAGACACTGTGTTGGTGGCTTATGGAAAATCACCATCTTGCCTAGGCACCTGGCCAGGGCTGCCTGCCGCCCACACCACCACCAGCCTTGGGGCTGGGCTTGCCAGCAATTACATTTAGGAGATCTTGTCGAGGGCTCAGCATCATTCAAACCATGGGAGAACTCCTTCGCTCGGCATTCAACGCCCCCACATTAAACGGACGTGTGTTTGCCAGCGTGCCTTGCGTGTGATCCACTGTTTAGACGTTTTGCTACTAGTGGTCAGATTACCTGCTTCTTCCTTTCCAGTGCATACCAAGAGTACCATGCCCATATGCTGGGTGCTGAACCTATACTGAACCGCTTCCAGATTAGACTCTGACTTGGTGACTGTGATATTAACATGTCAGTAATCGGCCACAAGATTGGCAGCAACAAAACTATGTCATAATATGATTGGTTGTGGGCCGGAGAACTTCTAATTTGATTGGGCAAAATGTAAAAGACACTGGCATGTTGGCATGAAATGACATCACTGCTGTAAAACCTTTCCATATAAAGGGTTGCAGTGAAAGAGTTACTGTATATGTTGGACATAATAGTTTGAATACCAAAAGTTGTTTTGGCAGATGAATGATGAACATTGATGCAAATAGGCTGGGTTAAATAAATGTAAAACCTTTTTCTTTGCACGTGTATGTAAACAGCGCTAGCTTAATGTTTACGATAGCATGTACTGATACACTGTGAGTACATATGCTGTATGAGTCATAGTACACATACATCTCTACCGACCAAAATGAAACTCGTGATTTGAAGCAGAAACATGTGCTTTATGATTTACTGAACAAATATGAATGTGAGGGACATTACTCCATTTCCCCCTTTGATAGAAATGATGAGGTAAGGACTTTCAACGCGGACAAAAAACAGGCCGACGACAAAGCGATCTGCATGTGGAAATCATAAGTGTCCGTTGAGGAAAAATCTATGCATAGCCTATATACAAGTCAACACCCGCGCCTTTTTCTCTCTCCCCTCCCTCCTCGTTTTTTTTCTGAATGAAAGTCTTTCACAAAGAGGACACTCACAAGTCTGACAGGGAGAGGGCTAGAGCTCATCTCATTAACTCCTTACAAACCCCGCGCCCGCCTCGGAGAGGAAGCAACACGATATTAGCCTCCTGACGCAACCGGAGAAATGGCCCCCCTTTAAGAAAATTCTAATCTATGGAGACCAAAAAAAAGCGCCCCGGAGTCCACGTTGACAAATTCTTTAACAAGCTGTGGTTAAAGGGAAGCTGGTTTGACTCTGACTCACCCCCTCCTTTCAAACAGTTTACTGGAAATAAAGGGGGAGGACGTGGGAGGGGGCATTTTCAGAGAAGTCACGTGACGTGGGGCAGGGCTAAACCACAGCACAGAGAGCCTTTGAGTGCAGTGGGGCAGGGGGGAGGCGGACACACGCCCAGCGCAGATGGCTCTGATTCGGGTTACAGGAGATACGATCCTGGGAGTTGGCAATCAACAATTCACAGCCTGTTAACCCTTTCGGCCTCGGATAGACGCAAAGCTCCGACAGGAAATGGCTTTGATTATCATATTATAAAGATTACAGACCTATAAAATAGATCTCCCGGGTACTCTACACAAACACTCACGCAGTACATCAGGCTGCAAGGCACAAAGCAAAAATGTTTGATTAGTGTCAAAAATCATACATCTTAAAACACAAGAAGGAAAAAAAAAAAGAAGTATTTTTTCTCTGACATCAGTGTCTGCGGCTGCTAGAGAGGTAATGACTTCATCATTCTGGAACAGGCGTCCTCAAAGAGAAAGAAAAAGCTTTGCCCTCCCTCATGTACACTTGTGGCGAGACGTTGGCATGTGCATGTGAGAAAAAAAATACCGGTTTGCTGACGTCAAAGTTACTGGCACCTCGACACCCCTGTGACTTCAGAGTAGAAAAGGAGAAGTCAGCATCTACACAGAGCGGGTTGCCCTGAAAGATGCTACCCTGTCAGCATCCTTTCACCATGTCGAGAACAGGGGGGGGGGGGAAACCAATGAGCTTATCTCACTCTCTATAAATGATTGGATTCCATGGAGGGTTTCAACTAAATAGTCCTAGGAAGGGCTCCAGAAGGAGAGGATAACCACACGTTAAGATGTGTCGTGACGATCCCGTGCGGTGAAAACGCCATCCGCTCTTCAGAGAGACAGCGGCACTAGATCAGTAAGTGCTGCGGAAAATCAGACAGGCGATGTTCAAACACTTTGCCGGTGAAGGACAAGAGAGGAAGACAGCTTTCGACTGCTGCGTCGTGATCCTTGGTGGTGTGATCAAAGCACACAGAAGCTGGTCTAGAGACACCAGACACAGAGGGACAGCAAGGGAGCACATGAGGAGAGAACGAAAATAACAAAGAGAGCGCGAGCGAGCGAGAGAAAGAGTATGTGATAAATTACAGTTTGAGAGGAGAGAGAGAGAGAGAAGTCAGCAGAGAGAAAAAGAAAGTGAGGGACGCGTGCCATCAGTCGTATCGCTCATCAAATTCTCCTTCCCTCTCGATAGACTTCAACGCAGCAAATCCATGTCAAGTCGTCCTCCGTACCATTAACGTGGTCCGTCCACCGTACCTCCGCGTCTGTCCCTCCCTCTCTGTTTCGGTTGTAGCTGTGGAGCGGGACTTTATCAGCCCGGTCCGGTGATGTCAGAACCCCGTGTGGTGAGAGAGCCCGGGCTGCTGCGGACAGGTCTCTAGGCTTCTGCTACAGGAGGCACCTAGAGCCATGGAGCGCTGCCGTGCCCAAACCACCGCTCACTCCTGTGCTGCCCTGGTCCACTTTTTAATCCTCCGTCTGTGTTTTTGTTTGTTTATGTCTTCCATTTCACACGCGGCTAACAGATAGTGACAGAAGGATTGTGATTTTATGAATAGTGGTTTTAAGTGTTTTTTTTCACGACACATATACCTGTAAAACGTGTATATTATATACAGTACCAGTCAAACGTTTGGACATACTTTCCAATTCAAGTAACATATCAAAACAAACGCACAAACCTATATGTACATACACATGTACAGTTAACACATACACACCAGCTAGATATTAAATATACATTAAATATAATATATTCAGTATGTATGTACATACACAAACACGCACATACACACACGTTTCAATTTGAAACACATACAACTTAGACACATGTATAAATACACTGTATATGTACATGCTACATTAGGACCATTTAAGGCAAATATTTTTTCCTGGGAGCAATATTCTCCAGGTCATAAGGGAAACTAATGTTCTCAGTAATATTTATAAACTAAATCGTAAAAACCGCGAGAGACGATCTCATGCCATGTTTTTCCTTAAGTAACCATAACAAGCTATCATATTGACAGTAGGCTATACACTGTATATATTAGGGCTGTCAAAGTAACGCGATATTAACGCACATTTGTTTTGACGCCACAAATGTTTTGACGCAATTAATGCAATCGTAAATCGGACAGCAACCAGCAAGCAATGGACAAAGAAAAGGATAATTTTGAATGGCAAGTTCAGCAACAAACCCTGCCAAACGGGTCTGTCGACAAGACCAAAGTTATGTGCCGGTACTATCGATTAAATTCAGTTACTCCCGAATAACATCTCATCTTAAATACCATTTGCAACGCAGTCCCGTTAGCTTCGAAACATCTCGCTTGCACCTCGCCAGCCTTTATATTTCCCCATGTGACTCTGGTTTTCATAAAGTGTGAGTGAGCTTTGATACTGAAGTAATGGAACATTTAGCTGACCAATGTACCTGTTACACAATGAACGTAGTTTTTAGTTTTAGTTTTAATCAGAACAAAGAAATTTAAATTGGTTCAGCATGCAGCTGAACGCTGGCGCTAGCCCATTGACTGTAAACAATTTGGTTAAGCCTGTTTGGCGCTAGTTTGCGTTGTCAATTAATTCGTTTTTTTTGGGATGCATCGTTTCTTGGCTTAAAATCGTCAAGAGATTGAAGCATGATTTGAGCATATTGGTAAATGCTTGACCTGGACTATTTCCGTCCATTTTGAGTTAATGATTAAAAAAAGGTTGGACACACTTGTGTGAGATACTTAGTCATATTGCTAAGTAATATCAAATTTATCAAGCTTGAGTTTACCATGTTATGATCTGAGCATATTTTTTATGCTTTATGCAGTACTGTGAGGGTTTCTGGACAATATTTGTTTTGTGTAGTTAATTGATTTCCAATTATAAATACATTTCCATAGAGCAAGTATGTTTTGTCCTCTCCCATGTTGATAAGAGTGTGTCTAATTTTTGGTCAATTTTGAACAGAATAAATTTGCATAAATAAATTCGATTAATTTGCAATTACATTTTATAATCGCTTTTTTTATAATCGCTTGACAGCCCTAGTGTATGTATGTACATACTGTATATACACACACACACACACACACACACACACATTATATATATACAGTATATATATAAAGTTTAGCATCTATTTTTACGTTTTTTTTTACATTTAACAAAAATGTCATGTCCAAAATTATTCACACCCCTTGAATTTGTCGCACATTTTTAAGGAAATGCAAACTTCTATACCATTCCAAATGTCCCTGGTCATTTCTACCATGTTCTAGAGCATTCTAATCAACTATAAATTGATAACAACTGATGCAGTTCCACAGTGAAATAATCCAAGTGAAAACCGTAGACCATTATTTGAATATAATTTAAATTTTTGAAGTGTTTTATTCAAACTTGTGTGGTATCTTTCCCTGCTCTATTCTTGCTGGCTTGCCATTCAATATTGTTTTAAAATTAAAAACTATTTGGATGGCAACTCCAACCTTTTGGTCAGTGAGCTTTTAGAGTTTAGTGGTTGTTTCAATTGCTCAATTGATGTCTACTTGTTAAACTTATATTTAATGTTGATGTGCTTGTTTGTGTTTAATGTCCAAAAGGATTTTAGACACTTAACTTACATGTTCTTCATCCTTTCATTCATATTTTGAAGTGGGCGGAAAAAGTCTATTCACAATGAGCTCTTCTGGAGAAAATATTTGTTTAGGTAGGTGCCTGCCGTGAACACGATATTTGCTGGGATATTACAAAAGTCAACGAAGGCAAAGAGGGGACATGAAAACCATTCATTCCTCTACCTTTGAGGGCATTTTTACCCACTTAGTCACAGCGTTGTGAAATAGATGAATTTTCAAAACCTAAGGTGGGGCTTTAGTGTGGGTTAGTGAAAGTGTTAACGTTCCAACACCCCGGAGTGGCTAATGTATCTATGGTAGAGTGTAAAGAATTACAATTGAGAAAGGTAAGGCTAAATTGATCAATAATTTGAATGTGTTTATTTGGAAAGAAATATCAAGTGTAGGTTAAAAGTGTGTGTGCGTGTGTGTGTGTGTGTGTGTGTGCGTGTGCGTGTGCGTGTGTGTGTGTGTGTGGAGGAGTCAGACAGAGAAGGAGAGAGGGAGGACGGCAAAGAGGGAGGGTCGGTTTATCACCTGTGCAGTCTCAGCCTGCTCCAGGATCTCCTCAAATTCCTCGTAGTCTTCATCATCAGGTTCAGCACCCGACAACCTGGCAGCCCGTGCCATGAAGTATGGAGGCAGCTCCCCTATCGCTGTGCCTGCGCCCTTTACACACACACACACACACACACACACACACACACACACACACACACACACACACACACACACAATTGCAAAGGAAGAAGAAAAAAAGAACATTCAATGGTTTTTGCATGTCAATAAAGCTTCTCGTGGGCAGTTCAGGGGCCAGGTTTTAGAGGGAGAGTCTATCCATGTCCCTCTGTCCTCCAGAGGGATTGTGTCTGAAACCTCCAGGCGGTGTGATCGGGAGCTTAAGCGCTTGGTAACGGAGGAGATTGGAGTGAACCAAATCCCGCAGCTTGGCCGGTTCACCGGGTTCATACCGTTGGTACCTCGCGAACACGAGGACGGAGAGGGAGCGACAGATTTAAAGAACACGGGGAAAATATCCACCCAGATATGTTTTGTTTTGGAATGGCTGGTGGCTTGTTATGGCAGGGTTTCCAGGCACAGAGCAATTTTCGGAGGGGGCGAGCGGAGGAGAGTAGGGACCAGCAATTAATCTGGACATCCTGTTCAGTGTCAACAGAAGTCTTTTGATGAAAGCTGCCAGGCTTTTTTTTTTTCTCCTCATAATGCAAACGTGCCTTAATCTGGCAGGCAGCTGTCCCATTCACCGGGTTCGGGTGTGTGTGTGTGTGTGTGTGTTTGGGTGGGTGTGTGGTAGGTAGCCAGAATCTGCCACCTGCACCGGGCTGTTTGAAGTGGACTCCTTAGAGCCTTCAACAGTGGGCCTGGGTGGCACAAGGGGGGCGTGGGGTGTGAGGGGAAGAGTATTGAGGGGAGGTGGCGAAAAGAAGGAGCGGTCTCTCGCCATCACTGCCAGAGAAAGGGGGGGGGGGGGGGTTGGGCGATTTTAATCCAAGGGCACGGCAGGTGGTGCCAACTGTGGTGCCCAGGAGCAGCGCCTTGGGGTGTGCCAGCCTGCCAGGGGATCGGGTGACAAACACACAGCCCTCACCGCACGGCAAAGTGGTGGGGTGGCCGCGACTCGCCAGCCAAACAAACTAGGACACCCGAGCGGCAGAGAAGGAAATCTTTCATGGCGGACCATATACCTTAAAGCACAACGAGTGCATGATCACATGGGCTGTACATGTGCGATACCCTTGCACAGAAAACATTAGCCGTTCAAAGTCTCTCTGGGAGGGTGTGAAATGCTACGTCGTGACCTTGTGGCCGACGGCCCGGCGTCAAGGTGGCGCGTGGGTGTTGTAATTCCTGAGCGTCCCGCGTAGGGAACACTAGCACAGTCCGTTTGCGCACCTCTCCCTGTGAGGGCCCTGGCACACACTGAGTAGCTTTCTCAGTCCTGCCCCCCCCCCTCCCCCTATATGTCCGAGCATACCAGACAGACAGCAGCACTTCTCGTTTCTCCCTCGGCAGCTCATTTAGAAAAAGGAAAGTCACACATGGAAACACCAAGTTCTCTGTTCTCAGAGCCGCCAGTCAGCCGCTTCTCAGCAGTCACACCCGGGCACGGCTCAGCGCTGACGGGAAAGAGGCTGCCGGTCAGCGAGGGAAGCTGATCCGCGGGGGGTTACCGCTCGTGGCGTGCGAGCGGCACTGACCTGACGTAGCGGGCTGTTGTGCCGTCGTCATGGCAGCCGATAGCCTGGGCTGAGTCAGTGATAAGCTGGAGCCGCCACTTGATCTCGCGAGCGTGTGTGTCTGTGTGTGTGTGTGTGTGTGTGTGTGCAGGGTTACCGCCTACCGGCTCCAGGCTCCGGGCACGGCCACAGCCCCAGCCGCAGGTAAAGCCACGTGCCCCGTGTCCCTGTGACTGGGGTTGAACGGCAGCAACCGCCTATGTCACGGTTTAGTCATCTGTGCGTCTGGCTAGAGTTTGGTTAAGAGATGTGAAACCGCCGACGAGGCGCAGGGGAACTTTATGGTGGGCCGGGGTTTTTTTTTTTCATCTGAAGACGCAACCCGCTGTCTGTGAATGAAGTCTCACTCTAGCTGAGAGAAAAAAACAAAAAAAAACGCCCACGTCACCCTAGCTGAACCTATAGCTACAAGACGGGAAACGTGGGGAGGAAGGCATGTAGTAGACTCTGCAAAGTTTACAGAGGTCAGAGTACACTTACCCACATGCAAGCCTCCAAGCGCACTTTGGAGACGATGGTCCAGAGGGAGACTCCTCCCTGGAGGGCCGCGGCCGCCCCCGCCTCCACGCCCCCGCCAGGCACCTCCTCCGCGGGGCAGACGATGTGCTCTGGGTAGGGCGGCTCGGGGAAGTCCACGGAGCCACACTCGTACGCCGCCAGCGTCACCGACGCTATGTGAGGACCCTGGGAGAGGTGATATGGAGGGGGAGCGAGGGAAGAGAGAGAGAGAGAGAGCGAGAGAGAGAGAGAGGGAGAGAGAGAGAGAGAGGGGTGATGATCAAAAGAGAGAGTTAGCCGGTGCACCTGCGGAAAGCTTTTGAGTCACAGGGGGGGGGGGGGGGGGGGGGGGGCTCTGAGGAAAATCCCCTTGATCACTAGCAGAGCAAAGAGTGCCTGATAAATCATGAGACACATCAGAGGTCTTTTGTTTTTCACGCGGGCCTAGATCTGTGCACACTGCTCTGGGGAACCCACTTCCATTGATGAAGGCAGAGACTCCCCCTCGCTCCTCTCTGTATGAGTGCAGCGGGACTGGTGTGAGCCTCCTCCCCCGTCGCTCCGCCTGATTCAAAAGGGGGGCTTTGGGGTGGCAGCAGAGCAGGCCACTGTGGAGACAGCGGCACAGTTGCCATGAGCGACACCGTTCTAGAGATGAGGTCGCCTTAACACCCCCCCCCCCCCCCCCCCCCAGAGATATCAAGAAGGAAGCGAAAGTCGTGCACCTGTGCCGAAAGCTTCAGCGAAGGTCTCCCTGAGGGCGAGGTGAAGCTCCGGCCCCCCGGGGCTCCCAGTCATACCGCGCCCTCACCCCAGCGAGGGGTGGGGGGGGGGGACCAGTGGGGCGTGGAGGAGTGGGACGGCAGGGGTCACAACCACACCTCGGCTCATTTGAAGAGCTGGTCCCGTGTAAACCCAGAGAATGTCATTGTAAAGGGGCTGTACAGTCCCAGTCAAATGAATGGGAGAGTGTGTGTAAACGTTTTAACGGGTGCTCTGTATGGCTGTGTGTGAGGAGGAGGGAGCAGGGCTGACGGACGGGTGCGGGAGAGGGCCGCTAACCGCCGTGTTCCACACGGCCTTGCCCCGTTTACTTCTCCGCCGGCTGTTTATTTACCTTTCTAAGCAGTCAGAACGGGAGGAGGGAGGAGAGGAGGGAGGCAGGAGGCCCTCTTTGATGTGCGGAGGACATTTTGGGGGGTGAGCAGTCCGTTAATGCTCCTCGCTCGGCAAGCCTCGGCATGTCGCTCGCTCAGCACGCACAGGGGGACGCTAACAGGCCCCACACACACACACACACACAAACCTTTTTCATATCCTTCACCTTTTTGTTCATGAACCATCGCTAAAGCTTGTGCTACTCTTCAGAAATCATTCTCTGTGATTCCTCCACTGCAGCTGCACGCACGCACACACACACACACACACACACACACACACACACACACACAGCTACCCACCGTCAAAGCTCGGGAGGACATTACAAAATCACACACCCACACACACACGTACGCAAACAAACGTTTAACTGCCCACTGGCAAAGGCCAGGAGACACTTTTTAAATCAAACACACACACACACACACACACACGTACGCAAACAAACACTCCAAAAAAGCCCATGGTCAAAGGCCAGGAGACACTACTTCAATCCAACAGACGTGCACACATGCAAACCATTTCTGCCAATCTTTCATAGGCTCCACGCTGCCGTCCACAAGCAGATCCCCCACCAATAACAGACTATTTGCGTGTAACGTTTACAAACAAGGGCAGGTCTCAAAGGTGGGCCCGCGTGTGTGTGCCAGTGTTTGTGTTGACTTGCCGTGTGTGTATGGGAGGGGTGCGCCCCGTGACGCACGCCCTGCTACTCAGAATCACAGGGGCAGTTTGGCATTGCGCAATGCCCCGCTGATCTCGCAATCGGGGTGGGGCAGGGACTTCCGCCAGGCATCAGGATGGGACAGGACAGAGCTGCAGTGAGGCAACAGGTAGAACGGTCCGGAAGCTGGCGTGGGTCTGAGCTATGGTCCTCTCAGGGGGGCTGTGCACCGGTGAACTGTGCTCTTGCGTCCTCCTCCAGGGAGGTTGGCTATACTACCACGGGCCTCAGACCTGTCCATTACACTGCACAGGGTGGGCACTGGTAGCCTTGGGATTGTCCATGCTGGGATAAGACCTTCTGACCTCCTCAGACAATTCCCGGCTTTTTCTTTTCTTCCATTCTCAGTGGGGCAGGCAGGGACACCAACCAGCAGAGAAAGTACTTTAAAAACTGGCTGAATAGGTGATTGTTAGATTGCAGGCACCTGTGAGTTCGAGGTGAAATCCAATTATTTCTTGTAAAAAAAGTGCCAATAATATAGTTCTTAGGAAATTCCGGAATAGGCTAGGATTCAGTATTTTTTCCCTTTTATTTTTTATTTTATTCAAATGAAAACATATTTGGATACCAAAAGACGTTTCAATTTCGCAGTTTTCTGTGAAAAATTGGGTGTCATTTGAGAAAAAAGCAGGGGTCGCACTACTGCAGCTAAGCTTCTGTGGGTGAATATGGAATGTTCTCAGGAGGCACAGAACAAGGTCTGACTAGATAGACTCGTCCCAGATAGCGAGAGAGAGAGATCGGTCCAGCCCCAAAAACACGGGAAACTCCCAGGCCTGACCCTGTCTACCCCCCTCGTCACATACTGCCGCCTGACCCTATACCGGGTGGAGACGCTGGGCACACACTGCCCCCCCCCCCCTGACGCGGTGCGCGTGCACGTGAACCTGTAACCAAGGCTGGTTGTTTCTCTGACTAACGCCTTCCCAAAGTGGTATGTTTCCAAAACACACAGCATTGGCAAACAGAGAGCAGCTTTGCGTGCATGGCTCTCTTCTTACAGCAACACACACCACACACACACACACACACACACACACACACACACACACACACACACACACACACACACACACACACACACACCCCCCCCTGCCACACACACACACACACACACACACACACAGAGTGAGAATGCTGTGTCACGGGCCAGGTTCTCACCTTACACAAAGCCTAGTCCTCTCACGTCGGGCCGGTGAGTCACATCAATAACCCGAGGCCCAACCCTCCACCGTCAGACAGCGAGCTCTCT